>JAFMOC010000090.1:1337500-1375000 GCA_019802505.1 Corydoras sp. C115 | reverse complement strand
ACACACACACACACACACACAATACAAACATACTATAGTACACAAAAAATACTTCACACACAATACATTTCACACACAACACTACACACACACACACCACAGTACACAAAAGATGCTACACACACACACAATACAAACATACCATAGTACACACAAAATACTACACACCACAATACACTACACACACACACCACAGTACACAAAAGATGCTATACACACACACAATACAAACATACAACAGTACACAAAAATACTACACACACACACGATACAAACATACTATAGTACACAGAAAATACTTCACACACAATACATTTCACACACAAAACACTACACACACACCACAGTACACAAAAGATGCTATACACACACAATCACACACACACACACAATACAAACATACTATAGTACACAAAAAATACTTCACACACAATACATTTCACACACAAAACACTACACACACACCACAGTACACAAAAGATGCTATACACACACACAATACAAACATACCATAGTACACACAAAATACTACACACCACAATACACTCTACACACACACAAACACACACACACACACACAATGCAAACATACTATAGTAAACAAAAATACTACACACATACACACGATACCAACATACTATAGTACATAAAAAATACTACACAAACAAAACACTACACACACACACACACACACACTACACACACAATACACTACATACACACACATGCACACAGTAGACATTAAACACCACACTGCACACAACACCTTTACTGTACACACCCCACAAAACACAAACACACATCACAGTCCATACTTCTCAAAACATATTAGCCACACACTCACACACACACACACACACACACACACACACACACACACACTCATTCATGATTGATTGAGTGTGACTGTGTGAGTGAGTGTGTGCCCAGCGATGGATTGGCGCCCTGTCCTGGGTCTATCCTCCCAGCGCCCGAGACGTTCTCCCCTGGATGGGCATGGGGAACCCCACAGCGACCCTAATAGAGGATAAAGCTAGTGAATTAAAGATAATGAATGAATGAATTATTTTGCCAGAAATGACCCCAGAATAAGAACTAAAGTATACGGACACCTGAGCATCGCATCACGAGCTCGTTGCAGACCCACTTCAGCAGATTTATGGGACTTTTATAGGGATTGTCACCCCTTGTTCCCGGTTCTCGGTTCTCTATAAAGACATTTAACAAGACCCTGTCTTTGTGGTCGTTCGGCCCTTCAAGCGGAAAACAAGTCCTCGGCCGAGCGTCTCATCTGTTAACAGGACTCCTCATTAAATATGAATCTTCTTTAAATCTCTGTGTTCCTATTAACACGCCGTACTGTATGCCATGACCTCCATACCTCCACCCATACGTAGGGGGCCTGCCAAATGGTGGAAATGTTAATTAGCCTTCACTGGAACCCAGAGGGCCGAAGTGAGCTCATAATTAGGAGCGGTGTTCTGATAGCGGCGCTCGGTCACACAGGGCATATGTTTTACAGTCGTAACATGTCGGTGAAAAATGCCTTTAATTGTAGTTTGGGGATGTTCTTTGTGGATGTTCTGCAAGGTAACGGAGATTAGGGGGGCCTATCTCACACCCCGCACTCTTTTGGGAATCGAAGCCGGGACGTGCCAGGTGTGAGGTGGACGCGCTGACCGTTGCACCACCATGCTGTCGTCCATTGGATATACAGAGCAGGTTTAATTAAGGTGGTGGATGATTCTCAGTTCTGTCATGATGCTGACGTGGTGATGGTGGTGGTGTGTTAGTGTGTCGTGCTGGTTTGAGTGGATCAGACACAGCGGTGCTGCTGGAGGTTTTTAACACCGTGGTGACGCTGCTGTCCTGAGAATCATTCATCAACCATTAGAACGTTCTCTGTTCAGGATTCGCTTTACATTACGTTTGACTTAAATATCAGTCTCCAACCTTCACATCCAACCTTCACATCCAACCTTCACATCCAACCTTCACATCCAACCTTCACATCAGTCTCCAACCTTCACATCCAACCTTCACATCAGTCTCCAACCTTCACATCCAACCTTCACATCAGTCTCCAACCTTCACATCCAACCTTCACATCAGTCTCCAACCTTCACATCAGTCTCCAACCTTCACATCAGTCTCCAACCTTCACATCAGTCTCCAACCTTCACATCAGTCTCCAACCTTCACATCCAACCTTCACATCAGTCTCCAACCTTCACATCCAGCCTTCACAGCAGTCTCCAACCTTCACATCAGTCTCCAACCTTTACATCCAACCTTCACATCAGTCTCCAACCTTCACATCATTCTCCAACCATCACATCATTCTTCAACCTTCACATCCAACCTTCACATCCAACCTTTACATCAGTCTCCAACCTTCACATCATTCTCCAACCTTCACATCAGTCTCCATCCATCACATCCAACCTTTACATCAGTCTCCATCTTTTACATCAGTCTCCATCCATCACATCCAACCTTTACATCAGTCTCCATCTTTTACATCAGTCTCCATCCATCACATCCAACCTTTACATCAGTCTCCATCTTTTACATCAGTCTCCAAACTTCACATCAGTCTCCATCCTTCACATCAGCCTCCACCCTTCACATCAGTCTGTAATAATCAGACTTTATGGCGTCGTGTTGCGCAGCTGAGAGCACTGCCTCCTGCAGACTGCGGCTGAAAACTTTTTTTAAATGGTATTTTTTTATCACGTCTGGATTGTTATTTTTAAACCTGTCAGCCACCCGTCCTCGTCCCGTTCCGTTGCTCTGGGGTGGCTCAGTGCCCTTCGTGTCGCATCCTTCACCCGAATCTGTCACCTCACGCCGACGAAGCGCTCACGTCGACTACAAACATGAAGCGCATTTCAAAATCAATTTCCAAACCGAACGTCGTCAGTTTACGAAACGCCTCCCTGTGATGTGAACCGCCGGCTTCTGCAAAAACCTTTTATTATTCTTTAAAAGTTAACGATAAGCTACAGACGTCACCTGGAGAGGCTGTTTTCAGGTTTTCAGTCAATACGCCAGAAATGTTCCAGAACACGCCTCATTTCGAGGTGGCCACGCCCATCGGGCGAGATATATTCACACGCAGCGTTGCTATTTAAACCACGGAGCCCAACCTGCACTCTTTATCCATCCATCCATGATCTTCCGCTTTATCCTCAATTAGGTTTGGGGGGGGGGGGGTTCCCCATGCCCATCCAGGGGAGAACGTTTCGGGTGCTGGGCAGATACACCCAGGACAGGACGCCAATCTATCACTGGGCACACACTCACTCACACAAACACATTCTATATGGGGCAATTTGGAGAATTCTATTCACTTTAAATCCATGTTTTTGGACTCATTTATTATCTTATGCTTAATCCTCTACTAGTGTCATGTGGGGGGGGGGGTTCCCTATGCCCATCCAGGGGAGAATGTCTCGGGTGCTGGACAGATAGACCCAGGACAGGACGCCAATCTATCACTGGGCACACACTTGCTCACACAGATACACACTATATGGGGCAATTTGGAGAACTCAATTGACTTGATCCATGTTTTTAGACTGTGGAAGGAAACCGGAGAACCCGGAGGAAACCCACGCGGACACGGGGAGAACATGGCAACTCCACCCAGATTGGGATTCGAGCCTGAATCCCCAGCGCTGAGAGGAGAACATGCTAAACCACTAAGCCACCGTTCTGCCCCTTTATTTTTATATTTTATTATAAATAAATGGAACTCCCTCGTCACCCTCAGATCTGGTGTTTCGTCTTCATCGTCCTCATTCATCGTCATCGTCGCCGAGCCCAGCGCCCAATCAGAAAGCGTTCCGCCGTCCCGCCAGTCGCGTCCTGATTCACAGACCAACTAAATGTTTTCTTGCTCATGTTAATTCGATGGAAAAAGTCCCGCGTCGGATAATAAAACAATTAAATCCCGCCTCGGCAGCGGCATTAGGGTTCCGCCGCGGGCTCCGACACGCCGCTGTGAGTGTGAACACGCTTTAGACTAAATTAAAGCTGAGGATTATGTCAGGGATTAAGTTGTTAAAGGGATATGACACCGTCACCTTGCTCTATTAGTTTTATCTCATAATGAAGGGGTCAGGGCCCCCGCCCTCTCTCGTTTAGCGCTGCGTTAATGTGCCGTCCCGATCGAGGGCCCCGGACTGGCGCCGGATCCTGATTACGTTTAAATCGTATTCATGAACATGTCAGTCACCGCGGCGGCGGCTGCCCCCGCGCTCGGCGCCGTCAAGACACATGTTCCATTAATATCATTTCAACAGACTGGCATCATCAGCACATGGGGGGGGGGGGTATCAGAGGGCGGTCATATTGAGCGGGTGGTCAACCAGCCACCACGCATCTTGATTAGGGGCGTGTCAGTGTTCAGTGGGACTAATGTCCATCCATCCATTATCTTCCACTTTATCCTCTATTAGGGTCGCGTGGGGGGGGGGGGGGGTCCCCATGCCCATCCAGGGTAGAACGTTCCTGGGCGCTGGGCAGATACACCCAGGACAGGACTCACTCACACAGGCACACTCTATATGGGGCAATTTGGAGAACTCAATTGACCTTGATCCATGTTTTTGGACTGTGGGAGTAAACCGGAGAACCCGGAGGATTCCCACGCGGACACGGGGAGGACATGGAAACTCCACCCAGATGGGGATTCGAACCGGGAATCCCTAGTGCTGAGAGGAGAACATGCCAAACCACTAAGCCACCGTGCTGTCCAGAGAAATAATAATAATACAATAAAATAAAATGTATATATATAGGGCGGCACGGTGGCTTAGTGGTTTGGCATGTTCTCCTCTCAGCGCTAGGGATTCCCGGTGCGAATCCCCATCTGGGTGGAGTTTCCATGTTCTCCCCTTGTCCGCGTGGGTTTCCTCCGGGTTCTCCGGTTTCCTCCCACAGTCCAAAAACATGGATCGAGTCAATTGAGTTCTCCAAATTGCCCCATATAGAGTGTGTATGTGTGAGTGAGTGTGTGCCCAGCGATGGATTGGCGTCCTGTCCTGGGTGTATCTGCCCGGCGCACGGGACGTTCTCCCCTGGATGGGCATGGGGAACCCCACCGCGACCCTAATAGAGGATAAAGCAGGAGATAATGAATGAATGAATGAATGTATATATATATATATTTTTTTTACTATAGAAGCCTATAATAAAAATTTAAATATAGAAATATAGCGACCGACGTTTACAGGTCACCCGGGTTCCCCTTCGTACCCGGACACACCTCATTTAAGACAGCCACGCCCGTCGGGGGGGGTGGTATGTTCACACGCAGCGTTGCTATTTAAACGCTGGCGGTGTTTACGACAGTAACGAGCCTCCTCCACCTGTTTAGCGTCTACAGGTTTCATGATGTAAAGCAGAACTCAAAGCCCAGCATTCAGTTGCACGTTGACGTGAGGAGAAATTAAATCAGCGCGGCGCCGCTGGAGCGAGCACTCCTCGCTCTCAATGAGACAATGACGGCTATTACGGACCGTTCCCACCGTTTAGCTGACTGTCGGGACAAAAATATCCTCGGAAATAAAAGCAGCTAAAGCCATGTTTACACCGCGGAGCAGCAAACTTGTCATCTCACCTCCCACCGTCTCCCACAAAACAGGTAATCACACTCCATCAGCCGAGGTCCCGCACCGATAACACGCCGGCGCAGTAATCAGAGCTGGTTTCTGCCATTCAGCCCGTAATCTCAGGATTATTCCAGATTTAAAGAACCGCCGCACCGGCTCCGTGCTCCCATCCCAATGACGGAACCTCAACTCATTGCAGAGACCACACCCGCATGTCAGGGTGCGGAGCTCAGGGTCAGGTATGAATACAGAACCCATGAGGGTTAGGGCTCTACCCTGATAACACGCCGCCGCAGTAATCAGAGCTGGTTTCTGCCATTCAGCCCGTAATCTCAGGATTATTCCAGATTTAAAGAACCGCCGCACCGGCTCCGTGCTCCCATCCCAATGACGGAACCTCTGGGTCATTGCAGAGACCACACCCGCATGTCCGGGTGCGGAGCTCAGGGTCAGGTATGAATACAGAACCCATGAGGGTTAGGGCTCTAGATTTAAAGCCTACGGAGAGAGTTTATAATGAGGGGGGTTGGCATGTTCTCCTCTCAGCGCTGGGGATTCCAGATCTGGGTGGAGTTTCCATGTTCTCCCCGTGGGTTTCCTCGGGGTTCTCCGGTTTCCTCCCACAGTCCAAAAATATGGATCATAGATTCAAGGTGAATTGGTTGCTCTAGATTGCCCCTATCTGAATTACCCTGATATAGTGTGAGTGTGTGTCCAGTGATAGATTTGCATCCTGTCCTGGCGCCCAGCACCCGAAGCGTGCCCCCGGATGGGCATGGGGAACCCCCCCCCCCCATGACCCTATTAAGCGGAAGATAATGAATTAGTCCAAAAACGTGGATTTAAGGTGAATTGAATGCTCTAAATTGCCCTATATAGAATGTGTGTCTGTGTGAGTGAGTGTGCCCAGCGATAGATTGGTGCCCTGTCCTGGGTGTATCTGAGGGTCAATATAGATTCAAGGTGAATTAGCCACTCTTAATTTCCCTATCTTAATTGCCCCTATATACCATGTGCGTGTGCCCAGTGATGGTTTGCCGCCCTGGGTGTATCTGCCCAGCACACTAAACATTGTAGTCTAGATGGGCATGGGGAACCCCCCCCCCCACAACCCTATTAGAGGATTAAGCAGAAGATAATGAATGAATGAGTCCAAAATCACGGATTCAAGGTGAATTGGCTGTTCTTAATTGCCCCTATATGTGTGTGTGTGTGTGTGTGTGTGTGTGTGTGTGTGTTTGCCCAGTTTGGCGCCCTGTCCTGGGTGTATCTGCCCAGCACCCAAAACATTGTAATCTAGATGGGCATGGGGGGGACCCCCCAACCCTATTAGAGGATTAAGCGGAAGATAGAGAATGAATGAGTCCAAAATCACGGATTGAAGGTGAATTGGCTGTTCTTAATTGCCCCTATATATGTGTGTGTGTGTGTGTGTTTGCCCAGTTTGGCGCCCTGTCCTGGGTGTATCTGCCCCACACGAGATAATGAGCTGAGAAAACAAGCTAATGTTCTGGTACATAATAAACCCCGATACCCAATTTGTAAATCGGGGAACTTTGACCTCTGTGACCTTAAACACAGACTCGCAGGAAACAGTGCGTCAGAAAAACAGTCTGCGGTTAATGACCGATCCGTTCGTTCCGGCGTTCGTTTGAAAAACCAATTAACTCGGCTCCCATTGAGCAAAGCGAACGGGAAATAAATCAGCTGTTGTTAACACATGGGTGGAGAGGCGCGCCGGCGTAATTAAAGCCTCCGACAGGAGAAGGCCTTCAATACTGCGCTCCATTATCAATCGACAAGCAGAACATCCCATGACAGTGACTGATCCGCCGATGGAGTTCCCGCTCAATTTCTTCCACTACAGAGAAAAAAAAAAAAAAAAAAAAAAAAAAAAAGCCTGCCGCTCGGAGAGTTCTCCGTCTCCGTCTCCGTCTCCGTCTCCGGCGTTCTTCAGCGGCGTTCTCTGATTATCAGCCCGCGTCTCTTTTGTCTTCATTTGCATTTGTTCTTCCACTTTGCACTTAAAGCTACGAAAGACCTGATGTGTTACTAAACATGTCCTGATTCTGAAAACACGCCCCCTACAGGGAGCATACGTTATAATGGGACACCACCCATTATATGTTGTGTTGTTGTGTGTGTGTGTGTGTGTGTGTGTTTTCCCATATGTGTGTGTGAGGGTGAATTATACCATATGTTAGTGTGTGTATACTTTTCAATGTGTGTGTGTGTTTTCCCCAAATATGTGTGTGAGGGGGTGTAGATTACCATATGTGAGTGTGTGTGTGTGTGTGTGTGTGTGTGTTTTAGGTGTTTATGTCAGTCAGGTGTGTGTGTGTGTGTGTGTGTTTTAGGTGTTTATGTCAGTCAGGTGTGTATGTGTGTATCTTTTTCCATGTGTGTGTATATGTGTGTGTGTGTGTGTGTGTGTGTGTGTGTGTTTTTAGGTGTTTATCTGTCAGTAAGGTGTGTATGTGTGTATCTTTTTCCATGTGTGTGTATGTGTGTGTGTGTGTGTTTTAGGTGTTTATCTGTCAGTCAGGTGTGTATGTGTGTATCTTTTTCCATGTGTGTGTATATGTGTGTGTGTGTGTGTTTTAGGTGTTTATGTCAGTCAGGTGTGTATGTGTGTATCTTTTTCCATGTGTGTGTATATATGTGTGTGTGTGTTTTAGGTGTTTATGTCAGTCAGGTGTGTATGTGTGTATCTTTTTCCATGTGTGTGTATATGTGTGTGTGTGTGTGTGTGTGTGTGTATGTTTTAGGTGTTTATGTCAGTCAGGTGTGTATGTGTGTATCTTTTTCCATGTGTGTGTATATGTGTGTGTGTGTGTGTGTGTGTGTGTGTGTGTTTTTAGGTGTTTATCTGTCAGTCAGGTGTGCATGTGTGTATCTTTTTCCATGTGTGTGTATATGTGTGTGTGTGTGTTTTAGGTGTTTATCTGTCAGTCAGGTGTGCATGTGTGTATCTTTTTCCATGTGTGTGTATATGTGTGTGTGTGTGTGTTTTAGGTGTTTATCTGTCAGTCAGGTGTGCATGTGTGTATCTTTTTCCATGTGTGTGTATATGTGTGTGTGTGTGTGTGTTTTAGGTGTTTATGTCAGTCAGGTGTGTATGTGTGTATCTTTTTCCATGTGTGTGTATATGTGTGTGTGTGTGTGTGTTTTAGGTGTTTATGTCAGTCAGGTGTGTATGTGTGTATCTTTTTCCATGTGTGTGTATATATGTGTGTGTGTGTGTGTTTTAGGTGTTTATCTGTCAGTCAGGTGTGTATGTGTGTATCTTTTTCCATGTGTGTGTATATGTGTGTGTGTGTGTGTGTGTTTTAGGTGTTTATCTGTCAGTCAGGTGTGTATGTGTGTATCTTTTTCCATGTGTGTGTATATGTGTGTGTATGTGTGTGTGTGTGTGTGTGTGTTTTAGGTGTTTATCTGTCAGTCAGGTGTGTATGTGTGTATCTTTTTCCATGTGTGTGTATATGTGTGTGTGTGTGTGTTTTAGGTGTTTATCTGTCAGTCAGGTGTGTATGTGTGTATCTTTTTCCATGTGTGTGTATATGTGTGTGTGTGTGTTTTTTAGGTGTTTATGTCAGTCAGGTGTGTATGTGTGTATCTTTTTCCATGTGTGTGTATATGTGTGTGTGTGTGTGTTTTAGGTGTTTATCTGTCAGTCAGGTGTGTATGTGTGTATCTTTTTCCATGTGTGTGTATATGTGTGTGTGTGTGTGTTTTAGGTGTTTATCTGTCAGTCAGGTGTGTATGTGTGTATCTTTTTCCATGTGTGTGTATATGTGTGTGTGTGTGTGTGTGTGTGTGTGTGTGTGTGTGTGTTTTAGGTGTTTATCTGTCAGTCAGGTGTGTATGTGTGTATCTTTTTCCATGTGTGTGTATATGTGTGTGTGTGTATATATGTGTATTTGTGTGTTTTTTTGTATGTGTGTGTGTGTATGTGTATATATTTGTGTATATTTGTCTGTGTCAGTGTGTGTATGTATTTTTGCATATGTGTGTGTGTGTATGTGTATTTGTATTTATTTTCCGTGTGTGTGTATATATGTGTATTTGTGTGTTTTTTTTGTATGTGTGTGTGTGTGTGTGTGTGTATATTTGTGTGTATTTTTATGGGTCAGTGTGTGTATGTATTTTTGCATATATATGTGTGTGTGTGTATGTGTATTTGTGTGTATTTTTCATGTGAGTGTGTGTGTATGTGTATTTGTGTGTATTTTTCATGTGAGTGTGTATGTGTATTTGTGTGTATTTTTTCATGTGAGTGTGTGTGTATGTGTATTTGTGTGTATTTTTCATGTGTGTGTGTATGTGTATTTGTGTGTATTTTTTCATGTGAGTGTGTGTGTATGTGTATTTGTGTATATTTTTCATGTGAGTGTGTGTGTGTATGCTGATTCAGGGATGATTATCTGAAGTCTTCACTGTTTGTATTTAGAAATCTGTCGAGTCAGCTGAATTCACCTCCGTCAGTAGTTCCAGCAGATTGTTCTCCACCTTGACGCCTCAGAACGTCTTTAGATCGGACAGGAACCTGTGGGGACGTTCCGCTGCTGTGTGATTAAACACGTCCTCTCCGCGAGAGCGGGGGACACCAAGGACTTTCAACTCCACCATTAAAAACAAAGTCCAACCACCAAAAGTAGTTCAAATCATCTGCTCCGAAAAGCAATAATAAAGCTAATTAAATTAAGTTAATGACGACGACCAGGAGCAAAGTTTTAATTAGATTCGGGTTTTATTGGAAGCGAACGCTTCTGTGGGATTGAATTCAGGAGTGATATGACATTAACTCATTAAAGCCCCACAGAGATCCATTAAATAAAGACGTCCATAAATAAAACATGAATATTCATGAATCACTCCAACTGCACCTCGTAGCTCTACAGAAGTGCTGAGGCTTAAAACGCTGAGGCGGCATTATTAACCCCGAGGGAGGTGTTGATAAATACAGGTCATCTGTGAGCTATTCTGCAGCGTAACACCCGTTTGACCATTAGGAGGCGTCACAGTGGAGAAGCTCTGCATATTCGACTTGGCACAGTTACATCAGATACAGTCGACTCCGCCCACTCGCCGTTTAGGGTTCGCAGATTCATCCATTCAGAGATTTTTCATGGAATTAATTATTTTTATTCATTTAAATGAAAGTGTGGTGCAGTGGGTGGAGTTTGCATGTTCTCCCCACGTCCACGTGAGTTATATAAGATATAAGCAGTGAGATATAAGCAGCTGCATTAATAACCTCTTAATAATAACCTCCTGTCTCCCCCCCCCAGCTGCTGACTGAGGTATTCAGGTATTCAGGGTTGAGGTACTCAGGTATTCAGGTAATCAGGTATTCAGGTATTGAGGTACTCAGGTATTTAGGGATTGAGGTACTCAGGTACTCAGGGTTGAGGTACTCAGGTATTTAGGTATTGAGGTACTCAGGTATTCAGGGTTGAGGTACTCAGGTACTCAGGGTTGAGGTACTCAGGTATTCAGGTATAAAGGTACTTAGGTATTGAGGTACTCAGGTATTCAGGTACTGAAAGGCGCCATATATAAATAAAATACATTATTATTATTATTATTATTATTACTCAGGTATTCAGGGTTGAGGTACTCCGGTATTTAGGGATTAAGGTACTCAGGTATTCAGGTCCTCAGGTATTTAGGGATTGAGGTATTCAGGTTTTCATGTACTCAGGTGTTTAGGGATTGAGGTATTCAGGTTTTCATGTACTCAGGTGTTTAGGGATTATGGTACTCAGGTTTTCATGTACTCAGGTGTTTAGGGATTATGGTACTCAGGTTTTAAGGTACTCAGGTTTTAAGGTACTCAGGTTTTCAGGTACTCAGGTATTCAGGTACTCAGGTGTATAGGGATTGAGGTACTCAGGTACTCAGGTTTTCAGGTACTCAGGTGTTTAGGGATTGAGGTACTCATGTTTTAAGGTACTCAGGTTTTCAGGTACTCAGGTATTCAGGTACTCAGGTGTATAGGGATTGAGGTACTCAGGTACTCAGGTTTTCAGGTACTCAGGTGTTTAGGGATTGATGTACTCAGGTATTCAGGTATTCAGGTATTCGGTATTCAGTCCGTCTTCAGGAGTGTGAAATTATTAAACGTTCTCGGCGCGGTGCGTGTTGTACATCTGTTTTATTAAAGCACAAAGTTCTGCATGAAGAATCCCATTTCCATAATTAGTTCGCATCGGAATTGTCAACTCAGCGCTGGGAGTGAGCTTTAAAGAACCCGGAGCAATTACTGAGGTGGAACTTCCTGTAAAAAAGTACAAGAGACCGCTTCTCCGCGTCTCCTTTAGAACCTGTATCGTTATTCTGTTATTACTCTTCCTGTCTTTAAAAACGCAGAGTTCAGATTTAAAAAGGTAAAGAGCTTTTGATTGGATAATTAATACGGTGATTAACGACTGCGTTGGCAACATGTCTTCATTCTAACGGATGTTCTGACGTCTTTCTCGTTCAAAAGAAAGTTCCTAAGTTCCTGAGTGACTAAAGGCCTGCAGGTGTAGCGGGGGGGGGGGGGGTGGATGTGGTAATTAAAGGGAATTAACGGTCAGCTGGGGCAAGACATAGGTGTGGTACCTCAGTGGTTAGAGTGTTGGGTTACATGGTTCTGTCCCCGTGTGGTTCTGTCCCCGTGTGGTTCTTTACTCATATGGTTCTGTCTCATGTTGTTGTGTCCTTATATGGTTCTGTCTCTGTGTGGTTCCGTCCTCATGTTGTTCTGTACTCATATGTCTCTGTCTCGTGTGGTTCTGTCTCATATCGTTCTCTCATCATACGGTTCTGTCTTCGTGGGGCTCTGTCCTCGTGTGGCTCGGTCCTAAAATGGTTCCGACTCATATAGCTCTGTCCTCATGTTGTTCTGTACTCATATGGTTCTGTCTCGTGTGATTCTATCTCCTGTGGTTCTTGCTCCTATGGTTCTGTCTCCTATAGTTCTCTCATCATATGGTTCTGTCCTCGTGTGGTTCTGTCCTCATATGGTTCTGACTCATATAGTTCTGTCTCGTGTGGTTCTGTCCTTGTGGGGTTCTGTCCTTGCGGGGTTCAGTCCTCATGGGGTTCTAGCCCTGTATGGTTCTGTCTCGTGGGGTTCTGTGCTCATATTGTTCTGTACTTATATGGTTCTGACTTATATAGATCTGTCCTCATGTTGCTCTGTACTCATGTGGTTCTGTCTTGTGGGGTTCTGTCTCGTGGGGTTCTGTCCTCGTGGGGTTCTGTCCTCGTGGGGTTCTGTCCTCGTGGGGTTCTGTCCTCGTGGGGTTCTGTCCTCGTGGGTATCTGTCCTCGTGGGGTTCTGTCCTCGTGTGGTTCTATGTTAGCAGATGGGAGATGGAGAGGCTGTGGAGGGAGGAGCTGACAGATTGGAAGCTGCTGGTAAAAACACCTTGTGGAAATGGTTCCTGTGCTTTAATGCGGTTCTCCGGTTCCCGGCATCACCGGACCCCCCCCACTGCCACCGCCACCGCCGCGCCAATTACCACCCGAAAAACCTCCTCACATTTCTGCCTCTCCAGCAAAACGGATGAGAAGTGGATTCGGTGCAGTAATGAGCCCCACCTGTCCCACGTTCTCCACACCACGTTCTCCACACCGCGCTCTCCACACCGCGCTTTGCATGAGTCCCGAGATCAACGGCATGAAATATTGCCTCTTTTACGAGGCTAAACCCCCCAAACAAGACAAACGTTGTGCCACCAAATTCCCCCCCCCCACCGTTCCCTCTGTTAAACTGCACCTGAGGGTTCCAGTCGCCTCAGCACCTCGCATCATAGAACGTTTTGCGTAATCCCTTATATACAAGGGTTGGCACAAATACTATTATTCCTCAAACAACAGTTGCCACAACTACTATAATTCCCTATATACAAGACAAAGGTTGTGCCACCAAATCACCCCCCCCCCCATGTTCCCTCCGTTCAGCACCTCGCATCATAGAACGTTTTGCGTAATCCCTTATATACAAGGGTTGGCACAAATATTATGATTCCTCAAACAACAGTTGCCACAACTACTATAATCCTTGATGTGCAAGGCTTGCCACAAATACTATTATTCCTCAAACAACAGTTGTCTTGTGCCACCAAATCACCCCCCCCCCCATGTTCCCTCCGTTCACCTGAAGGGTTCCAGCCTGCACCTCGCATCGTAGAACGTTTTGCGTAATCCCTTATATACAAGGGTTGGCACAAATACTATCATTCCTCAAACAACGGTCTCCACAACTGCTATAATTCCTTATATACAACGGTCGCCACAACTGCTATAATCCCTAAAAAACAATGTTTTTTAACCATTGGAAAAAAATCCTGTATAAAACGGGTAAAATACCCCATGGTGCATTGTGATGTCATCAGATCAAACACACAGCGAACAGCATTTGAAATTCAAGTCAGCTTGCCCTTATCAACCAGCGGGGGTGCAAAGGCCAATAAATACCATACAACACAAGATTTTTGTGGCATACCCATTAGGACGCAGCTATTTTGTTGTTTAATTTAATTAATTCTGTTACCTAGCAACAAGGATACGGTTATTCTCATGTTCCTAAAAGGTTCTTGGTGAGTAAACCAGGTTTTTTTTATTTTTATTTTTTTTTTATAGACAAAGACACACAATTTTTTAAGAGCTAAAATTATGTTTATACGTCAGTCACTGCTCCACTGAGATACGATGACATCACAACATGCTGAACGTTACTCACGTAGTCGTCGTAGGTTTTGACGGTGGCCTGAAGCAGAGGTGCCCGATATCCGGTCGACCCCGGGGATCCTCTGGCTCGTGGTGCCGCGACTCCTCTGATTAACATGGTGGTGGGAAGAGATGCCCGTGTACCCACAGTTCCCCTGGGCACCACTGCCCCTCGACCAGGGGGAGGTGGCGGCGCTGCTCCTCCTCGACCCCTGGTGGACGAAAGGGGTTTAATCACAGACCGGGATGACTGATCTCAAGGAGTAACGTTATTATAAAGAAAATAATATCCATCCATTATTCTGCTTTATCCTCTATTAGGGTCGTGGGGAGGGGGGGTTCCCCATGCCCATCCAGGGGAGAACGTTTCGGGCGCTGGGCAGATACCCCCAGGACAGGACGCCAATCCATCGCTGGGCACACACTCACTCATACAGACACACTCTATAGAGGGCAATTTGGAGAACTCCATTGACTCGATCCATGTTTTTGGACTGTGGGAGGAAACCGGAGAACCCGGAGGAAACCCACGCGGACACGGGTAGAACGTGGAAACTCCACCCAGATTGGGATTCCAACCGGGAATCCCTAGCGCTGAGAGGAGAACATGCCAAACCACTAAGCCACCGTGCCGCCCCTATTCTATGTCCATCCATCCATCCATTATCTTCTGCTTTATCCTCTATTAGGGTCGCGGGGGGGGGGGGGGGGGGGGGTTCCCCATACCCATCCAGGGGAGAATGTTTCGGGCACTGGGCAGATACACCCAGGACAGGACGCCTATATATCACTGGACACACACACAGACACACTCTATATGGGGCAATTTGGAGAACTCAATTGACTTGATCCATGTTTTTGGACTGTGGGAGGAAACCGGAGAACCCGGAGGAAACCCACGCGGACACGGGGAGAAGATGGAAACTCCACCCAGATGGGGATTAGAACCGGGAATCCCTAGCGCTGAGAGGCAACCAACCACTAAGCCACCGTTCCACGCAATAAAATAATCTATGTATTATATATAAAATAATAAGGAGTCGTAGTGGGTGGGGCTAAAAAAATACAAAAAATTCTGCGAAATCAGCGCAGGACGGCTGAGTCAGCAAAGCCGTAACGCCACGTTCAACATAAACCTCGTGATAAACTCCCTCTCAACAGTTTGTCATTCAAATGCCATTCAGTTACCACCAAGGTACCCAGTAAAAGGGCAGTTCTGGCCTTTTTGCACGCATCAGCATCTTTTTAATAATAAAATCATTCATGTGGTACACATAAAAAAAACCTCAAAGTCAGGGATATGACTGTTCTCCACGCCGGCGTTGGCTGAAACGCTGCTGCAGGGGATTTTTTAAAAAACAGCACAGCGTTATGATGATGTGCCTCTCCATCTGAGGTAACCACGGAAACCCGCCCGCGCCCGTGGACCAGCGCTGGCAGGACGCGTCCGAGAAACAGCACTAACACCATCCATTATCTTCCACTTTATCCTCTACTCGGGTCGGGGGGGGGGGGGTTCGGTTCCCCATGCCCATCCAGGGGAGAACGTTTCGGGCGCTGGGCAGATACACCCAGGACAGGACGCCAATCCATCGCTGGGCACACACTCACTCACACAGACACACTCTATATGGGGCAATTTGGAGAACTCAATTGAGCCATGTTTTTGGACTGTGAGGGGAAACCCGAGAACCCGGAGGAAACCCACGCGGACATGGGGAGGACATGGAAACTGCACCCAGATTGGGATTCGAACCTGGAATCCCTAGCGCTGAGAGGCGAACATGCTAAACCACTAAGCCACCGTGCCGTCCTGAATGTCAGTTGATTTCTCCATTTTGCCCCATATTTATAGAGTGTGGGTGTGTGTGTGGGTGTGTCCAGTGACAGATCGGCGTCCTGTTCTGGGTGTATCTACCCAGCACACGAAACGTTCTCCCCTGGATGGGCATGGAGAACCCCCCCACCACCCCCCCCCCACACACACAGATAAAATATGAGACCGTCTGCATGTCCTTCCTCTCTTCATGTTTGATTTTTCTGCCCTGTTGACTCATCGGTGATGTTTCCCCGCCTTTTCCCCTCACGAGGAGCGGGATAGGCCCCAGCCCGAGCCGATCCTTTGTTATCTCTATGCATACTGATTCGTCCCCGCCCGTAAGCACAGCCCCTGGAACCCAGCAGAGGAATCAGAGAACGGAGACCCGAGCTGTATTTTGGATCCATTACCTTCTGAGGATGGTACGCCGGGGGGGGTGAGTGCATTAAAAGCCGGGGGGGGGGGTGGGGGGGGGGGGGGTGAGTGCAGAGTGGTGGGGGGGGGTGGGGGGTGTGTGAGTGCAGAAGGTATGAAATATGAATTACAGTGGGGAGCCAGGTCTCAGATCTGAGACACATGCGAGATATGAGATGGGAAGATAATCGTTTGATCTGATAGGCTCATACAGTCACTTTTAAGCGGGAGAACCCCGGGGCAGGAGGAGGGGTGCAAACGGGCTTTTGGTTTTGGTTCTCACTCAAACATCCCCCCGAGCGTGAAAACAGACGGTTCTGCGCTGAGGTTCTGATGGTGTGCCTCCCTCAGTGTTCTGATACCTGGGTTCTTTACTGTTTACCGTTTACAGGAGGCGGAGCTTCATACCGTGCAGTCGCGGTGGAGGTAAGCCGTAGGCCACGCCCCCGGACAGTCCTGCCTCTGCTCGAGTCCTCGGAACCGTTCAGGTAGGACAGCTCACGAAGCTGCTCTTGTCTGATCTCGTCATTATAATCCTGAAGGAGAGGAAGAGGGTATCATCATCATCATCATCATCATCATCATCATCTTCATCATATACATTCACACCCCGCCAACAGTCCATTTCCCCCCCTTCCACCTGCGTGGTTGAAATAGCAACGCAGCGTGTGAATACATCTCCCCCCGATGGCCGTCTCCAAATTAGACGTGTTCAGGTTCATTTCTCGGTGACGATAACACCCCCGCTGTGACATCATTAACAATAACACACACCTCCGCTTCGAATCCCAATCTGGGTGGAGTTTCCATGTTCTCCCCGTGTCCGCGTGGGTTTCCTCCGGGTTCTCCGGTATCCTCCCACAGTCCAAAAACATGGATCAAGTCAATTGAGTTCTCCAAATTGCCCCATATAGAGTGAGTGTGTGTCCAGTGATAGATTGGCGTCCTGTCCTGGGGGTATCTGCCCGGCGCCCGAGACGTTCTCCCCCGGATGGGCATGCGGAACTCCCCCACACCCCCTCCCCCGCGACCCTAATATAGGGTAAAGCGGAAGACAATGGATGGATGAAACATCCATCCATCCATCATCTTCCGCTTTATCCTCTATTAGGATCGGGGGGGCGGGTTCCCCATGCCCATCCAGGGGAGAACGTTTCGGGCGCTGGGCAGATACACCCAGGACAGGACGCCAATCTATCACTGGACACACACTCACTCATAAACACACTCTATATGGGGCAATTTGGAGAACTCCATTGACTTGATCCGGCACGGTGGCTTAGTGGTTTAGCATGTTCTCCTCTCAGCGCTAGGGATTCCCGGTTCGAATCCCCATCTGGGTGGAGTTTCCATGTTCTCCCCGTGTCTGTGTGGGTTTCCTCCGGTTCTCCGGTTTCCTCCACAGTCAAAAACATGGATCAAGTCAATTGAGTTCTCCAATTGCCCATTTAGAGTGTGTCTGTGTGAGTGAGTGTGTGTCCAGCGATGGATTGGCGTCCTGTCCTGGGTGTATCTGCCCAGCGCCCGAAACGTTCTCCCCTGGATGGGCATGGGGAACCCCACCGCGACCCTAATAGAGGATAAAGCGGGAGATAATGGATGAATTAATTGACTTGATCCATGTTTTTTGGACTGTGGGAGGAAACCGGAGAACCCGGAGGAAACCCACGCGGACACGGGGAGAACATGGAAACTCCACCCAGATGGGGATTCAAACCGGGAATCCTAGCGCTGAGAGGAGAACATGCCAACCACTAAGCCAGCGTGCCGCCCATCTGAAAAACATGGTAAATGAAAATGTGAGAACAGCGTTTCTAAACCCCGCGCTCTCTCAGCCTCTCACACGACAGACGGCTCTTATTTTATTATCTCGTCGGTCCCACGGGCAGATAAATGGAGCCTCATTTCCAACAGCCACTTATTCCTCATCCTGTTTGCTCATAGCAGCCAACACCGAGACGGCGCTGCCCTTTCCACCGGCATGCGGTCAGCGATCGATCAACAGCCCGCTGCTGCCCTCAGAACCCGTGTTTTTACCCCGTGTTCTCCATTTTGTTTGTGACCGTCTCGTTACATTGATATAAATCCAAGAGATGCAACTTTCATATAACATTAACAATATAATATATGGCGGAACGGTGGCTTAGTGGTTAAGCATGTTCTCCTTTCAGGGCTAGGGATTCCCGGTTTGAATCCCCATCTGGGTGGAGTTTCCATGTTCTCCCTGTGTCTGCATGGGTTTCCTCCGGGTTCTCCGGTTTCCTCCCATTCATTCATTCATTCATTCGTTCATTCATTATCTCCCGTTTTATCCTCTATTAGGGTCGCGGTGGGGTTCCCCATGCCCATCCAGGGGAGAACGTCTCGGGCGCTGGGCAGATACACCCAGGACAGGACGGCAATCCATCGCTGGGCACACACTCACTCACACAGACACACTCTATATGGGGCAACTTTTGAGAACTCAATTGACTTGATTCCATGTTTTTGGACTGTGGGAGGAAACCGGAGAACCCGGAGGAAACGCACGCAGACACGGGGAGAACATGGAAACTCCACCCAAATGGGGATTCGAACCGGGAATCCCTAGCGCTGAGAGGAGAACGTGCTAAACCACTAAGCACCGTGCTGCCGGTTCCTCCCACAGTCCAAATACACATGGATCAAGGTCAATTGAATTCTCCAAATTGCCCCATATAGAGTGTGTGTTTGTGTGAGTGAGTGTGTGCCCAGTGATAGATTGGCGTCCTGTTCTCGGTGTATCTGCCCAGCGCCCGAAACGTTCTCCCCTGTATGGGCATGGGGAACCCCCCCCCCATCCCCTCCGCGACCCTAATAGAGGATAAAGTGGAAGATAATGGATGGCTGGATGGATTCTTTAAATGAATTATTGTTATTAATTATGATAAAAACTGACCACACAGATAAAATACGACACAGGGGCCCCCGATCATCGTGTTCCCCACAGTGGCCCCTCCGCACCGATCCAATGATGGCTTCAATACGTTCGTGGAATTAAGGATTCAGCCGTATTACTTTGCAGCCCTTGATGTAAAGGTCAGAAAAACATTGAATTCACCGAGTCGGCCTTTTATCTTGGGTACAAAGAACTCCGGCGCATCGGAACCCGATGTGTTTATGTAAAACATGTGTACGGCGTCGCCGGTGAAGGGCGTCCGATGACAGGGGTAATTAAGATCTGAAGGACGGGGTAAGGCTTTAAGCGTCAGCAATCAGCACACAAACAGCGAGCCGCACAAAGGCAAGGTCGGCGGAGGGCCGCGTCTTCGGATGAAGCGCAGGTAAACACGCCGGCGACGCGCTGTTTATCTCCGGCAAACAGCTCGAACCGCGTTCCAGCCAAATGCCACCTTAATCCCGATCGACGGGACGCCGCTGACCCGTTCATTCATCCGGCTGAGCTTCTCATGTTCCTTCGTACATGACCGACAGATCTCTGGGTTTGTGCATCATAAACACCCCATAATGCTTTAGAAAGCATGCATACTGATTTAGAACACTTGTTATAAGCCCCTGATGAAGCTACAAGTTCATAACCACTCAAAGAACACATTACAATGCCGTTTACGTCAGAGAATGTGCGCCCCCCTAAGGTTAGGACAGGAAATACTTTTTTAAAACATGGGTTCTTACCAATGGGGCGGCACGGTGGCTTAGTGTTTAGCATGATGTTCTCCTCTCAGCACTAGGGATTCTGGTTCGAATCCCAATCTGGGTGGAGTTTCCATGTCCTCCCCGTGTCCGTGTGGGTTTCCTCCGGGTTCTCCGGTTTCACAGTCCAAAAACTTGGATCAAGGTCAATTGAGTTCGCCAAATTACCCCATGTAGAGTGTGAGTGAGTGTGTGCCCAGCGATAGATTGGTGTGCTGTCCTGGGTGTATATGCCCAGCGCCCGAAACGTTCTCCCCTGGATGGGCATGGGGAACCCCCCCCCCCCCGCGACCCTAATAGAGGATAAAACGAAAGACAATGGATGGATGGGTTCTTACCAATGCTGGCTTAGTGCTTGGAACGTTTGCCTCTCAGTGCAGGTGATCCCGGTTGGAATCCCAAACTGAGTTGAGTTTGCATGTTCTCCCCATGTCCGGGTTCTCCGGTTTCCGGCCACAGTTTAAAAAAAAACATGGCTTTAAGATGAACTGGCTGCTCTAAAGTGCCCCTATATAGTGCATGAGAGTTTGCCCAGTGATAGATTGGCGCCCTCTCCTGGTTGTATCTCCTCTCAGCACTAGGGATTCAGGTTCGAATCCCAATCTGGGTGGAGTTTCCATGTCCTCCCCGTGTCCGTGTGGGTTTCCTCCGGGTTCTCCGGTTTCACAGTCCAAAAACATGGATCAAGGTCAATTGAGTTCTCCAAATTACCCCATGTAGAGTGTGAGTGAGTGTGTGCCCAGCGATAGATTGGTGTGCTGTCCTGGGTGTATATGCCCAGCGCCCAACACGTTCTCCCTTGGATGGGCATGGGGAACCCCCCCCCCACCACTGCGACCCTAATGGATGAATACTAACTCGATGGTTGGTGTCAGAACACAGATACAGTGATGCCATGATACAGCGTCCCAATGAGATGAGTTTTAAGGGCCTCGTTCAAGGGCCAACCCTGGTCCTGGGTGTCCATCCATCGCCGGGCACACACACACTCACTCACTCACACAGACCCACACTCTATATGGGGCAATTAGGAGCATTGTATTAATCTCGAATCCATCCGGGAAGAACGTGGAAACTCCACCCAGAGTCGGGATTAAAACCTGGATCCCCGGCGCCGAGAGGAGAACATGCCAACCACTGAGTGAGTGCAGTTAAAGAATAACTCTCCGAATAAAAATCCTGAGACGTTAAAGATCCAACATTTGAGCAAATAAACGTGAATATTAACGTGGTTTGAGTCGATTAAACGGTATTTTGCGTCACGCCCCTAACGTTTTTAAAACCCTGCAGACGCAGAGCAACACGTGGTATATTTATTCCATCCTTATAATGATCCCCAGGTTCACCAGAATGCCCAGTACAGGAGCTTTCAGCTGCTAATTGAATGTATAAAACACCCCCACCCCCCACCACCTCCACCCCCCACCACCACCTCCCCTCCCCCCCCCCCCCCCCCCCCCCCCCCCCCCTCCCCCCCCCCCCCCCCATACCCACCCCCCCCCCCCCCCCCCCCCCCCCCCCCCCCCCCCCCCCCCCCCTCTACCCTGACAGACTAAATAATAGAGCGCTGGGCTCTTTAGCAAGAAGACAGAAACTGGCGGTATCTTTTTTCGCCTTCTTCAAATAGCTCCTCAAAAGCCCTTGACATTGAAAGAACATCCACTTTTGGTGAAGAGACTCGCATGTACGCCTGAAATTTGCCAGCCGGTGGCACACATCCCGGCGCCCCGAGTCGAGAACCGCCGCGACGGAGGCAAATACGGGAGGAAAATCCCGTCCCACACTTCAACCACCCAATTAATGTATTCAGTCCACAGTCGGATCGTTGGCGGCAAATGTTGCACCGCGTTCTCAAGTCTATTGTTATTCAGAACTCGGAGGGAGGAGAACACTCCGGCTGATGACAATGACCTCCGAATATACGATGTTCATTTGTGTGTGTGGGGGGGGGGGGGGGAGGGGGGGGGGGGGGGGGGGGCAACAATCAAAAAGGAGGTACGTTTGGAAGATAACTCTACATTGCAATAAATCCATCCATTATATTCCACTGTATACTCTATTAGGGTCGCTGGGGGGGGGGGGGGGGGGTTCCCCATGCCCATCCAGGGGAGAACGTTTCGGGCGCTGGGCAGACACACCCAGGACAGGCCGCCAATCTATCACTGGGTACACACTCACTCACACACTCTATATGGGGCAATTTGGAGAACCCAATTGACCTTGATCCATGTTTTTTGGACTGTGGGAGGAAACCCACGCGGACACGGGGAGGACATGGAAACTCCACCCAGATTGGGATTCGAACCTAGATCCCCATCGCTGAGAGGAGAACGTGTTAAATGCTACACCACAATGTCGCCCGAATAATAACACAATCCATCCATCCATTATCTTCCGCTTTATCCTCTATTAGGTTCACGGGGGGGGGGGGGGGTTCCCCATCCCCGAGCCATGTCCATTGGGGGAGAACGTTGCGGGCGGCATTGGCAAGATACACCCAGGACAGGGATGACAATCTATCACTCACTCACACTAGACACACTCTATAGTGGGGCAATTTGGAGAAATTCAAGGACTTTGATCCATGTTTTTCTGGACTTTGGAGGAGGAAACCGGAGAACCCGGAGGAAACCCACGCGGACACGGGGAGAACATGGAAACTCCACCCAGATTGGGATAGGAGAGTAGAACATGCCAACCACTAATCCAGCATGCTGCCCCAAATTATATATATATAAGGCCATGATAATGAGAACTGATCAGCATGTTTATGGATGTGGAGGATAACCGGAGAACCCTATAATAAACCCAGTGCTGACACAGGGAGGACATGCGGACGTCCGTACCCATTCGCACCTCAAACGTTCTTGCTTTGCAGCGGCAGTGCTAACCATCATTAATGGGGGAAGGGTGTGGCGCTGAAATGATGCTGTTACGGGGCGCCCTCTCAACTAGTTTACCCTGCAGTAATCGGCATCCTTTGTAGTGTCGTCCTGCTCTAGTCAGGGGCGGCACGGTGGCTTAGTGGTCAGCACGTTCTCCTCTCAAGCGCTAGGGATTTCCCGGTTCGAATCACCATCTGGGTGGAGTTTCCATGTTCTCCCCGTGTCCGCGTGGGTTTTCATCCGGGTTCTCCGGTTTCCTCCCACGGTCAAAAAAATGGATCAAGTCAAATTGAGTTCTCCAAATTGCACCAGATAGAGTGTGTATGTGTGGAAGTGATGTGTCTACCCCAGCGATGGATTGGCGCCCTGTCCTGGGTCTAATCTGCCTCAGCATCCAAGGACGTTCATCCCCATGGCTATGGGCAGGGGGGACACCCCCCCCGCGACCCTAAACCTAATAGAGTATATAGCGGACGGAAAGAAGGAATGAAGGAATGACATAATGCTCTCGTCAGTGATACGCCGGAGACAACATGAGTGCACTGGTCAATTCATCACTTATTACTTAAATGCTGTGCTTTATATTATCAGCTTTCTAACGCCTTACTGCTGAACGAGTACTGGATGGGAACCTGACAAGGCGGGTCCTGCAGGACGCCCCTAATGGATCACAAATATAGTTTTCCAGTTGTTTAGTTAGTCTTTCCATTTGTTAATATCTGGACAATACATGGCTGTCCCTACATTGTTGTTGCTGCCTGGCCGCTCAAGGAGGAGGAGTCCCCCACCGAGTCTCGGTCCTCACAAGTTTATCTTCTTTTAAAACTTAAATACAACATAAAAGGGAGTTTTTTTTCTTGCCGCTGTCGGCTTCGTCTTGCATCTTTTGTGGGGGTCTAAAGGCTTTTATTCTGTAAAGCTTGCTTTGGTGCGATGTACTGATATGTAGAAAGCGCGACCTAAATATTCGGGTATGAGCTTCAATATTCTCTGATTCGCACAGAGCGATTCAGATTCGAGAGACCGTAGATCGACTATGAAGCTCATAGTCGAATGTAACGCATTTTGACCACATGGGGGGTGCGCCCATGGCTGCTGGCTAAGCATTAAGTTTTTTTACATGAAATGTCCTTTGATTTTCGTATATATATATAGCCTTTTGTCAAGTAACATCATCCTATTTCTAGAAAAAAAAAGAAAAAACAAAAACAAAAAAAAAAGGTTTTCCTTTTGTTAGAAAAACAAGTGAAATATATTAAAAAATTTTTTTTTTAAAAACTACGCCCTTAGCGCCATCTTGTGGCGAAATTTTAACTGATCCGACTATCAGTCGACTATGGGGAAAATCTGCCCAATCAGATTCGACTATGAAAATCTTTAGATGAATACAGCCCTAATATAAATAAATAACTTGAACTTGAACTTAACCGCCGCGCCACCAGGCCGCGACAAAACGCATGTGGTGCCTCTCCACCTCATCCATCCCGTTAGAAGCGAGCGGATGACGAAGCGCCGACAGGTCGCGGCGGACGTCAGCGTCGGCCGCGTTTATAGAAACCTAATGGAATCTGAAGGAAGATAAACGGCTCCGGCGCGCCGCGTCCTCCGCCCGAGACGCTCCATCCATCTGAGGCGTTCCGTCCGGAGCACCCGACACATTCATACACAATGCCTCCCGGCTAGAGCCGCACTCCCGACGAATCTGCACCGCGCTCCAGAGGGCAAGACGGGGAAAAAGCACCACGAGTCCCTCTGAATGCCCCCCCGGGGCTGGAGTATTAAACTGTACCCGCCCCGCCTCGCGCCCGAACCCGTGCAGACGTACGGCGGGGGCATTCATTATCTTCCTCACGGCCTGAGGACAGACGGAGCCTCGGAGGGACTCCCCACCCACGTCCAGCCTAATAACGGCGGAGGAAAAGCGCTGAGCCAAGCTTTTTAATAAAAGTCCTAACGACGGGAATCTATGCAAATGAGCGATGAGTAAACGATGATGTCATTAATTGTCACCGGCGGAATAAAAGACGGGATACGTCATGAGATTCGGCAGTGTGTGAAGGCTGCTTAGGGTGGTCGCTCAAACTTCCGACTGAGTGGTGGTGGTATATATTGCCCCCCTGTCCTGGGAGTATCTGCCCAGCGCCCGAGATGTTCTCCTCTGGATGGGCATGGGGAACCCCCCCCCTCGCGACCCTAATAGAGGATAAAGTGGAAGATAATGGATGGATGGATGGGTTCTATAGGAGGTGCGTTATTATTCAGGGTGTTGGCTTAGGGGTTGGCATGTTCTCCTCTCAGCGCTGGGGATTCCCGGTTCGAATCCCAATCTGGGTGGAGTTTCCATGTCCTCCCCGTGTCCGTGTGGGTTTCCTCCGGGTTCTACGGTTTCCTCCCACAGTCCAAAAACATGGATCAAGCCAATTGAGTTCTCCAAATTGCCCCATATAGAGTGTGTCTGTGTGAGTGGGTGAGTGCCCAGTGATAGATTGCCCCCCTGTCCTGGGTGTATCTGCCCAGCACTTGAAACATTCTCCTCTGGATGGACATGGGAAACCCCCCCCCCCACCTGTGAGCCTAATAGAGGATAAAGTGGAAGATGATGGATGGATGGATGGGCATAAGGGGGCGCCCCAGTGCATCTACCACCCCGCCCACTTGCATGTCCTCCCTTACCCCATCCATAAGCCTGGCTTAATAGCTTAATTAGTGGAAGCCATATAAATGCAGCACGGCATAAGGGGGCGCCGCAGTGCACCTAACATTCCTCCTCCATCACCCCGCCCACCGGCATGTCCTCCCCTACCCCATCCTCTGCAACCCCCCCCCCCCCCCCCCACACACACACAACACACACTTAGTCTCTGGGATCTGATCTGTCCATTCATTGCTGCCGTCTACTCTTCATCCGGTCACATGACCAGTACCTTTCCCGTCCCCGTTCTCTAGGGGTGTCTTCAACTAAGGATTTTCATAGTCGAATCTGATTCGTCAGATTTTCCCTATAGTCAAATGATAGTCGAATCAGTTAAAATTTCACCACAAGATGGCGCTATAAGCGTGGTTTTTAAAAAATATTTTTTTTATATATTTTACTTGTTTTTCTAGAGCGCCGTAAATGGGATCCGCGTTCTAGACTTTTTTCCACTTCAAAGGAAAAACCTAAAACACTCAGATCAATGAGTTTTATGATGATTAGGATGATTTTATTTGACAAAAGGCTATATATATAACGAAAACAAAGACATTTCATGTAAAAACTAATGCTTAGCAGCAGCCATGGGCGCCCCCATGTGGTCAAAATGGTACATTCGACTATGAGGTTCATAGTCGACTACGGTTCTCCGAATCGAATCGTCGAATCAGCGAATATTGCAGCTCACCCCTACCGTTCTCCGTCACGTTTTTTAATTAGCAAGGCAAATAGAAATGGCTTAATTAGTGGAAGCCGTACAACTGCAGCGCCTTCAGTCGACCTGCAGGGGGGGGGGGTGGAAATGTAACGGGCGTAATGAACTCACAGGAACCAGGAATTTCTTGATTTCCTCCAGGGCGTGGCTCATGCGGGAGTACGCCTCCCCCGGCGGAGCGAAGACCTCGATTAAAACGTGCAGATCGTTGTTTAAATGGGCGTACTTCGCCTCGCCGCTTTTCCTCAGCTCCTCCTCCTGCCAAGGAACAAACATACACGTCACGTCGGTTCTGTCGGCTAATCGAGAACAAAAAAAAAGCATCGTCCACATCACCATGACGACACGCATGACAAACACACAGTACGTATTAGGGTGGTCGCTCAGACTTTCGACTGAGTGGTGCAAGCTGTATAAATATAAATAAAATGAAATATTTCACGTTATTATTCAGGGTGTTGGCTTAGTGGTTTAGCATGTTCTCCTCTCAGCGCTAGGGATTCCCGGTTCGAATCCCAATCTGGGTGGAGTTTCCATGTTCTCCCCGTGTCCGCATGGGTTTCCTCCGGGTTCTCCGGTTTCCTCCCACAGTCCAAAACATGGCTCAAGTGAATTTAGTTCTCCAAATTGCCCCATATAAAGTGTGTGTGTGTGTGTGAGTGAGAGTGTGCTCAGTGATTGATTGCCCCCCTGTCCTGGGAGTATCTGCCCAGCGCCCGAGACGTTCTCCCCTGGATGGGCATGGGGAACCCCCCCTCACGACCCTAATAGAGAATAAAGTGGAAGATAATGGATGGATGGATGGGTTCTATAGGGGGTGCATTATTATTCAGGGTGTTGGCTTAGGGGTTGGCATGTTCTCCTCTCAGCGCTAGGGATTCCCGGTTTGAATCCCCATCTGGGTGGAGTTTCCATGTTCTCCCTATGTCCGCGTGGGTTTCCTCCGGGTTCTCCGGTTTCCTCCCACAGTCCAAAAACATGGATCATGTCAATTGAGTTCTCCAAATTGCCCCATATAGAGTGTGTCTGTGTGAGTGAGTGTGTGCCCAGCGATGGATTGGCGTCCTGTCCTGGGTGTATCTGCCCAGCGCCCGAAACGTTCTCCCCTGGATGGACATGGGGAACCCCCCCGCGACCCTAGTAGAAGATAAACGGCCCGGCAACCGTGTAAGCATCACATGTGATGCGGGCCTGTTGGTTTCTGATTGGGACCTGTTGGGGGCGTCGGTGTACGCGATGCGTCAGTGACCCCAGCACTTGGCATGCCGCTGGCGTTGTTCTGAAATGTCGTAATCCCGTAACGGAGCGTTCTGCGGGCTCTGATTGGCTGCGGTCGGGACGCTTCGCGCGTGCGGGCCCTTCAGGATGACGCCTTCGCACCAAATCCAACAAGAAAGAGAAAAACCCCGAAGACTATTTGTTTCATTCGGCGGCGTGTTGAAAACAGAGGAAGTGTCAGCCGTCAGTCGAGGTTCCGTTTCATGTCTGAGAGCTTTGAGTCGGGTCTCCTGTCTGACAGAAGAACGGTTTTTCTGAAGAGCCGAATCGTTCTTCGCAGGAAGTGGAACTGGAGTGAGAGGAAGTGCAACGGATCTGTAGTAATACAAACACAAGAGTGGAACACACGGCGCCGACACACACACAAAGTCTGGACTCGGTTCCACTTGACGGAGGAAGGAGCGCCGTCACGAGAACGTGTTGGTATATTGTCAATGTGCTGAATACATTCATTCATTCATATCTTCCGCTTTATCCTCTATTAGGGTCGCGGGGGGGCGGTTCCCCATGCCCACCCAGGGGAGAACGTTTCGGGCGCTGGGCAGATACACCCAGGACAGGACGCCAATCCATCGCTGGGCACACACTCACTCACACAGACACACTCTATATGGGGCAATTTGGAGAATTCAATTGACTTGATCCATGTTTTTGGACTCTGGGAGGAAACAGAGAACATACCAAAGAGGAAACCTATGCGGACACGGGGAGAACATGGAAACTCCACCCAGATGGGGATTCGAACCGGGAATCCCTAGTGCTGAGAGGAGAACGTGCTAAACCACTAAGCCACCGTGCCGCCGTGGTGAATACAGTATCAGTCGAACGTTAGGCCACGCCCCCCTTCATGTACTCAGTCTATAGGGGCATTTAGGGCTCAAATTTTCCTTGGATCCTTTTTTGGACTGTGGTTGGAAACCGGAGAACCGGGGGGGGGGGGGTTGGGGGTTTTGTTTTGGACTGTGGTTGGAACCGGAGAACCGGAAGGGGGGGGGGGGGGGGGGGTTGGTTTGGTTTTGGACTGTGGTTGGAAACCGGAGAACCGGAAAGGGGGGGGGGGGGGCTGGGGGTTGGTTTTGGACTGTGGTTGGAAACCGGAGAACTGGAAGGAGGGGGGGGTTTCGGACGCTGGCCAAAGACACTATATACACTATACACAAAAATGGAGGACCATTTATATATATATATATGTATATATATATATATATATATATATATATATATATATATATATGGCACGGTGGCTTAGTGGTTTAGCATGTTCTCCTCTCAGCACTGGGGATTCCCGGTTCGAATCCCCATCTGGGTGGAGTTTCCATGTTCTCCCCGTGTCTGCGTGGGTTTCCTCCGGGTTCTCCGGTTTCCTCCCACAGTCCAAAAACATGGATCAAGTCAATTGAATTCTCAAAATTGCCCCATATAGAGTGTGTTTGTGTGAGTGACTGTGTGCCCAGTGATGGATTGGCGCCCTGTCCTGGGTCTATCTGCCCAGTGCCCGAGATGTTCTCCCCTGGATGGACATGGGGAACCCCACCGCGACCCTAATAGAGGATAAAGCGGAAGATAATGAATGAAATACATACATACACATATACACACACATACACACAATGGGGCAATTTAAGGCAGCCAATTCACCTTGAATCCATGCTTTTTGACTGTGAGTGAAAACCCGAGAACCCAGAGTAAACCCATATGAACACTGGAGTTGTAATCGGGGGGGCGGTTGGTCCCATTCCCATGTAGCGGAGGAGGCCAGATACACTATATAGACTATATACAATATATATATATATATGTGTGTGTGTGTGTGTGTGTGTGTGTATATATATAAATATCTATAGGGGCAATTTAGGACAGCCTTGAATCCATGTTTTTGAACTGTGGGTTGAAACCTGAGAACCCGGAGGAAACCCACACGGACAAGGGGAGAACATGGAAACTCCACCCGGATTGGGATTTGAACCTGGATCCCCAGCGCTGAGAGGAGAACATGCCAACCTCGACTAAATGGATTTCGGTGTGAGAGTTAAACCTGACGGCCGCTGCACTAACACCCCGTCCTGGCTGAAACGTCCTCAGCAGAGCTGAATCAGGGACGCTCGCGACGGCTCTGTCCCCGTGTCCCTCGCACCGACAGCCGGAGCCGGATGCTGAGCTGGAGAACGGGTTTTTTTTCCTATAAAACGCATTTGGGTGTAAATTTATGCTCCGCTGTGTAATCTATTCCACGTCGATAAAACACGACGACGACGGGAAGGAAAGCCACAGATCAAAATCAGCACTCAGGATAAATAAAGATTACGCAGAACCCCGAACGGCGTTTCCTCCATCTGCCGCGGAACATCAAAAGCATCGCGCCTGCGGCACTTTCCCAACTCCGTGAAGAATCAATACTCAAATTATCTGAGTTTTCAGGATACAGAGCGACCGCGGAACGTGTGCGTCCTCAACATCCTGTAAGCACGGCGGAGAACCTGAACGTGAATCGACTCGGGAATCGAGTGAATCGCTCGGTGTGGATGGGTGGGGTTTTAAGATGAACCCTAAGATACTTCCATCCATCCATTATCTTCCGCTTTATCCTCTATTAGGGTCGTGGGGGGGGGTTCCCCATGCCCATCCAGGGGAGAACGTTTCGGGCGCTGGACAGATACACCCAGGACAGGGCGCCAATCTATCGCTGGACACACACTCACTCACACATACACACTCTATATGGGGCAATTTGGAGAATTTTTTGGACTGTGGGAGAAAACCAGAGAACCCGGAGGAAACCCACGCGGACACGGGGAGAACATGGAGAACCGGGAATCCCAAGCGCTGAGAGGAGAACATGCTTAAGCCACCCCTAAGATATAAAATTTTATTTATTATAATATTTTCAGGGAGGCATGTGGCTTAGTGGTTTAGCATGTTCTCCTCTGAGCTCTAGGGATTCCTGGTTGGAATCCAAATCTGGGTGGAGTTTCCATGTTCTCCCCGTGTCCATGTGGGTTTCCTCCGGGTTCTCCGGTTTCCTCCCACAGTCCAAAAACATGGATCAAGTCAATTGAGTTCTCCAAATTGCCCCATATAGAGTGTGTCTGTGTGAGTGAGTATGTGTCCAGCGATAGATTGGCGTCCTCTCCTGGGTGTATCTGCCCAGCGCCCAAAACGTTCTCCCCTGGATGGACATGGGGAACCCCCCCCCCGCCGTGACCCTAATAGAGGATAAAGCAGAAGATAATGGATGGATGGATGAAGTTCATCTCCGTGGCGTCTGTGTTGAGATATCGACCGACATCAGTCAGTGGTGCACCTGTGGTTATAGCAATACACCATAAATGCCACGCCCATCAGGGGAGATATATATATATATTGTAGGGGTGAGCTGCAATATTCGCTGATTCGACGATTCAATTCGGAGAACCGTAGTCGACTATGAACCTCATAGTCGAATGTACCATTTTGACCACATGGGGGCGCCCATGGCTGCTGCTAAGCATTAGTTTTTACATGAAATTTCTTTGTTTTCATTATATATATAGCCTTTTGTCAAATAAAATCATCCTAATTTCTAGAAAAACCAAAACAAAAAAAAATGTTTTCTTTTGTTAGAAAAACAAGCAAAATATTTAAAAAATAAATCTTTTTTAAAAACCACGCTTATAGCGCCATCTTGTGGTGACATTTTAACTGATTCGACAATCAGTCGACTATAGGGAAAATCGGACGAATCAGATTCGACTATGAAAATCCTTAGTTGAAGACACCCCTGATATATTCACACGCAACGTTGCTATTTAAACGCCGCGGGCAGAAGGCAGGAGCAGACTGATGGCGGGGTGTAAGCTACGCGCCATGTGTGTAAATTTATAGCCATGCGCCACCTAGGCTTTGCTCGTGGCCTCGTCCTGAATCTGTAGAGTAATCTGTTCCGCCGAAATGTTCTGCGCTGTAAATTCGACTTAATCACGCAGCTTTATCAACATTCATTCCCTCGTCGTCACGTTCTGCGCGTCCACATCCACACGGCTGCTGTTCGTCTTTCTCAATACCTTGATGTCACGACAGGGTACAGACCGAATCACTGAGCGCTGACCAAAAGAGCGCCGGGAGACGATTCCCTCACGTCCACACTTTGTCTTATTATTAGATTTAATGCGTTCCGTTAACCGATGACCAAAAAACGCCGGTGTCGTCTAACGAGGCCGTGTTCGTTACAAAAGACGGGACATCAAATCTTCAGCTTAGAAAGAAAGAAAGAAAGAAAGAAAGATAGAAAGTAATACTGTCTGTCTGTCTGTCTGTCTGACTGTCTGTCTGTCTGTCTGTCTGTCTGTCTGTCTCTCTCTGTAGGTCTTGATGGAGCTGCTAATGAGGAGCAGGCCGCGAGTGCTAAGCCGCCAGCCACCCGCCGGCTGCGACGGACGCCGAGGGCCGTTTGTGCTCGTTCCCCTTTGGCGCGAGTGATGCTCTAAGAGAGGACACCGTTTGGCGAGGACCGTGTTTGGAGAGGACCATGTTTGGAGAGGACACTGTTTGGGGGGACAGAGTTTGGGGTAATGAACATTTTTGAGGAGGACACTGTTTGGGGGGGACAGAGTTTGGGTAATGAACATGTTTGGGGAGGACACTGTTTGGGGAGGACAGAGTTTGGGTAATGAACATGTTTGGGGAGGACACTGTTTGGGGAAGACAGAGTTTGGGTAATGAACATGTTTGGGGAGGACACTGTTTGGGGAGGACAGAGTTTGGGTAATGAACATGTTTGGGGAGGACACTGTTTGGGGAAGACAGAGTTTGGGTAATGAACATGTTTGGGGAGGACACTGTTTGGGGAAGACAGAGTTTGGGTAATGAACATGTTTGGGGAGGACACTGTTTGGGGGGGACAGAGTTTGGGTAATGAACATGTTTGAGGAGGACACTGTTTGGGAGGATTTTTTTGGGGAGGATAGTTTTTTGGGGGACACAGTGTTTGGGGAGGACACTGTTTTGGGGAGGACCTCGTTTGGGAATGACAGAGTTTGGGTAAGGACCATGTTTGGGGAGGACTGTTTTTTTTGGGAGGACCGTTTTTTGGGGAGGACACCGTTCGGGTGAGGTCAGTTTTTGGGTGAGGACACTGCTTGAAGAGGACAGAGTTTGGGCAAGGACACTGTTCGGTGAGGACACTGTTTGGGTGAGGACACTGTTCGGGGAGGACACTGTTCGAGTGAGGACAATGTTTGGGTGAGGACCGTGTTTGGGGGAGGACAGCGTTTCGGGCGCTGGGCAGACACACCCAGGACAGGACACCAATCTATCACTGGACACACTCTCTCTCACACACACACACTCTCTATGGGGCAATTTGGGGATTCAATTGACCTTGATCCATGTTTTTGGACCGTGGGAGCTAGAGGACCTTGGTTTAAACGTTCGTACAGCATTACACAAGCAGGGGGACGTGTTTCAGGTTCCACACGTCCATATGTAAAGATGTGGGAAGCAGATATCCTACCTTGTCTTTATCTCTCATGGAACCCTTGCCGAGGATGGACATCTTCGCTCCGGTCTCCTCCTGTAATCTTTTCATGGAATTGCCCCGGGGCCCCAGCAGCTTGCCAACAAAATTAAACTGTAATGGAGAAGAGAAAAGCCAATAGCGTTAGTCTCCACGCCTCCTCGCAGCCGTCTTCCCTCAAAGTCAATCTACCGCTTGTTTTTTGTCCCCGGCGCGGACGAGGACGACCGCGTCTTCTTACCAACGATCGGCCAGGAAGGAACTTATTGGATAAAAGAATGAAGACCCCGACGTTATGGGCGAGCGCTGGTCTGCGGCTGATCCCAGACCAGATTGCTTTTCTTTCTGGTGTCCGTTTAAATTTATAACTTGATCCGTTCAGAGAACCCGTCACCCCCACGTCGAGCTCAGGGTCGACGCTCAGGGTCGATGCTCAGGACAGGGTCCCGGTTCTGTACGCTGATATTAGAACATGTGGGAACGGCAATAAAAAATCCATACAGCAATCCAGAGGTTTTTTGGGGGGACACTGTTTTGGGAAGGACACCGTTTGGGGGAGGACAGTGTTCTGAGAAGGACAGTTTTGGCGAGAACCGAGTTCGCCAAGGTTTGGGTGAAGACACTGGTTGGGTGAGGGCATTGTTGGGTGAGGACCGTGATTAGGTGAGGACCGTGATTGGGTGAGGACAGTGTTGGGGGGGGACACTGTTTGGATGGGGACCGTGATTGTGTGAGGAAAGTGATTGGGTGAGGACACTGTTTGGGTGAGGACAGTGATTGGTTGAGGACAGCGATAGGGAGAGGACAGTGTTTGGGTGAGGGCACTGTTGGGTGAGGACCGTGATTGGGGCAGACAGTGATTGGGTGAGGACAGTATTTGGGTGAGAACACTTTTAGGGTGTGACAGTGATTGGGTGAGGACCGTGATTGGGTGAGGACACTTTTTGGTTGAGAACACTGATTGGTTGAGGACACTGATTGGTTGAGGACACTGTTTGGTTGAGGACACTGATTGGTTGAGGACACTGATTGGTTGAGGACACTGATTGGTTGAGGACACTGATTGGTTGAGGACACTGTTTGGGTGAGGACACTGATTGGTTGAGGACACTGTTTGGTTGAGGACACTGTTTGGTTGAGGACACTGATTGGTTGAGGACACTGATTGGTTGAGGACACTGTTTGGGTGAGGACACTGATTGGTTGAGGACACTGTTTGGTTGAGGACACTGATTGGTTGAGGACACTGTTTGGTTGAGGACACTGATTGGTTGAGGACACTGTTTGGGTGAGGACACTGATTGGTTGAGGACACTGTTTGGTTGAGGACACTGTTTGGTTGAGGACACTGTTTGGTTGAGGACACTGATTGGTTGAGGACACTAATTGGAACTTATTGCATTAAAGAATAAAGACCCCGACGTTATGGACGAGCGCTGGTCTACAGCTGATCCCAGACCAGATTGCTTTCCGTTCTGGTGATCCGTCCGGAGAACCCGTCACCACCCCCACCCCCCCGTCAACCCCCCCCCCCCCCCCCCCGTCACCCCCACAGGTCAGGACAGGGCCTCGGTTCTGTACGCTGATATTAGAACATGTGCGGACGCAATAAAATAATCCATACAGTAATCCGCGGGTTCTCTCTGGAACGAAGCCCCGCTTAACGAGTTCGTTATCCGGTGGGATTTAATGAGCACACTGTAGATCAGCAGCTCGTCAGCTTCAGGCGACGGAGAACCTTTCACATTTACATTTGTCCAAATGAGGTCAGGTACACGGTTCTCCGGTGTTCTGCGGCATCGACAGAACCGTTACTCCATTATACATCTGATCTTTAGATTAGAACCCGCATCATTATAGAACCCACCGGAACCCTGAACCTCACACCCTAAACCTTGCATCATTATAGAACCCACCGGAACCCTGAACCTCGCACCCTAAACCTCGCATCATTATAGAACCCACCGGAACCCTGAACCTCGCACCCTGAACCTCGGATCATTATAGAACCCACCGGAACCCTGAACCTCGCATCCTGAACCTCGCATCATTATAGAACCCACCGGAACCCTGAACCTCGCATCCTGAACCAAACATCATTATAGAACCCACCGGAACCCTGAACCTCGCACCATGATGACGCTTCATTTATAACTTCAAAGCCGTGTTCCTCGTCTTAGATCGTCGTCCTCTTAAACCTCAGTTCCGCGAAAGACACCAGAACAGAGAGCCGATCCGTCCCCGGCACACACTCACTTAGAGAGCCAATTCACCTTGAATCCATGTTTTCAGACTGTGGGAGGAAACCTCCGGGTTCTCCGGTTTCCTCCCACAGTCCAAAAACATGGATCAAGGTCAATTGAGTTCTCCAAATTGCCCCATATAGAGTGTGTCTGTGTGAGTGAGTGTGTGCCCGGCGATAGATTGGCGTCCTGTCCTGGGTGTATCTGCCCAGCGCCCGAGACGTTCTCCCCTGGATGGGCATGGGGAACCCCCCCCCCCCCCAGCGACCCCAATATAGGATAAAGCAGAAGATGATGGATGGATGTCTATATATACACACACACACAAACACACCTATTCCATCCATCAATTATCTTCTGCTTTATCCTCCACTAGGGTCATGGGGGGGGGGGGGGTTCCCCGTGCCCATCCAGGGGAGAACGTCTCGGGCGCTGAGCAGATACACCCAGGACAGGACGCCAATCGTCCTATATATACAGTACCAGGCACACTACAGTATATGGGGCAATTTGCAGAATTCAATTGACCTCCATCCATATTTTTGGACTGTGGGAGGAAACCCACGCGGACACGGGGAGAACATGGAAACTCCACCCAGATTGGGATTCGAACCTGAATCCCCAGCGCTGAGAGGAGAACATGCTAAGCCACTAAGCCACCGTGTGGTCCCTGTGTGATCTATTAAATTGTATATATTATATTATATCTGACGTCTACAGCCTGAGAGTTCTCAGAGTATTCGGCGTCCCTGGCGTCTCCGGCCGTGTGGAGACGGTGGAAACGTTCCGGTTGGCTCCGAGCCCGCGGGCAGATGGCCGGCGGCACTCGCTGGGCGGCGGCAGCCGAGTGGCCGGTTTTCATTAAGCTAATGAATGTCTGGTGCCCTTCTCTGGCTCAACGATGAGCAATTTGGGCGTTATTAAGAGCCATGGTTCAGAGTTAAATGAGCTTTGAAAAAGACGCATGCCGTCCGAGTGGAGACATAGCAGCGACGGAGACGAAGACGATAATGATGATGAAGATGATGATGAAGATGATGAAGATGATGATGATGATGATGATGAAGTGGATTCGCTTGTATGAAATACCACAACAGAAAAAAATAATTAACACTGTATCATTATGGCGGCATGGTGGCTTAGTAGTTACAATGTTCTCCTCTCAGCGCTAAGGATTCTCGGTTTGAATCCCCATCTGGGTGGAGTTTCCATGTCCTCCCCGTGTCCGCGTGGGTTTCCTCCTGGTTCTCCGGTTTCCTCCCACAGTCCAAAAACATGGATCAAGTCAACTGAGTTCTCCAAATTGCCCCATATAGAGTGTGTCTGAGTGAGTGTGTGTGTGCTCAGTGATAGATTGCCCCCCTGTCCTGGGTGTATCTGCCCAGCACCCAAAACGTTCTGCCCTGGATGGGCATGGAGAACACAGAGGATAAAGCAGAAGATAATGGATGGATGGGCGTCAGTCTGTCTCCTGTGGTTCTGTGTCACATGGTGGCACCCGGCACACCGTGTTTCCCATGACCTGGCCGTATGGGTGTGGTAGCTCAGTGGTCAGGGTGTTGGGTTATCAATCTGAAGGTTGGGGGTTCAAATCCCAGGTCCACTGAAGTTACCAGTGTGGGTCCTTGAGCAAGAACCTTAACCCTCATTGCTCCAGGGATGCTGTGATGAACCCTGTGCTCACCTTGTAAGTCCAATTATCCATTGTCTTCCGCTTTATCCTCTATTAGGGTCGCGGTGGGGTTCCCCATGCCCATCCAGGGGAGAACGTTTCGGGCGCTGGGCAGATAGACCCAGGACAGGACGCCAATCTATTGCTGGGCACACACTCACTCACACAGACACACTCTATATGGGGCAATTTAGAGAATTCAATTGACTTGATCCATGTTTTTGGACTGTGGGAGGAAACTGGAGAACCCGGAGGAAACCCACGCGGACACGGGGAGAAC
>JAFMOC010000090.1:1325000-1335000 GCA_019802505.1 Corydoras sp. C115 | reverse complement strand
AAAAGTCCAGTTTTCGTAGTTCTCTGTGGATCTCGGAACAAAGTGAGGGGGCCACGCCCGTGTGGTGGAACCGATGTGATGATTAATCCATCATTTTTCCGTCTCACACTGAGATTTGGCATTAAGTGGTGATGGCGCAGATGTTGGGTAAATTAACAGCCCACAGAGATCACCCCCACTGACTTCTTACAGAACTCAACAGACCCTGACTTCCTCTCGCGGAGAACATATCCACCGCATTCTGCTCACGTTCTGCAACGTCATACCAGTGGATGGAGCTTTATACATCAATCAGACAGAGGTGGAGCTGCAGCGGGAGCTTATTATGTTCCCTAAATTAATATGCAGCACTAATCAAAAGCTTGGACACGCCCGCTTTCGGTTCCACTCATTGTCCATGTTCTCAGTTCCATCCATCCATCAATTATCTTCTACTTTATCCTCACGACTAGGGTCGCAGGAGGGGGGGGGGGGTGTTCCCCATGCCCATCCAGGGAAGAACGTTTCGGGCGCTGGGCAGATACACCAATCGACATGGTGCCAATCCATCACTGGACACACTCTATATGGGGCAATTTGGAGAATTCAATTGACCATGAATCCATGTTTTTGGACTGTGGGAGGAAAGCGGAGAACCCGGAGGAACCCCGCACGGACACGGGGAGAACATGGAAACACCACCCAGATTGGGATTCCAACCGGGAATCCCTAGTGCTGAGAGGAGAACATGCTAAACCACTAAGCCACCGTGCCGCCATGTTCTCAGTTCCACTTTCTGTAAAGCTGGACTTTGTAGTTCCACAATTCCATTCTGTAGTCCATCTGTTTGAGTTCTACAGGACATACTGTGTACTCTGTTGGTCCGATAGTACCACCACAGTGCAGGAATTATTTGGTGGGTGCATTAGTCCTATCCCGGCAGTGTGACTGAGGTGTTTAAATGAAACTCCAGCAGCACTACTGCACTAAAACACCCCCCTCACCACATCAGTGTCACTGCAGAACCGACAATAAACAATCCACCACCCAAAAGATACCTGTTCTGTGATGCTCCTGACCAACAGAGAACAGAGAACCAACAGGGAACTAACAACAACAAAGAACACAGATGGACTACAGTCTGTAATTATAAAAGTACAAAGCCTATCTATATGATAAGTGGAGGACGTAGAGAATGGAAGACGAGAAGAGAAGGGGACGTGGCCTAACGTTTGCCTCTGTGCTGGCGATGTCTTTATGTCGGGGTAATTAGTGCTACAGTCAGCATTCAGCTCCTTTGGCAGATACACTGGGGCGTGTAATAAAGACGGCGGCGCATGAAGCCAGACAGAAATCTGATAACGCAGGACGCACAACGACGGAGAGAATCACAATTTCCAGCCATCTGAATGAATGAGAGATTAACACGTTGTTTACGCTCCGGAATCAGCCCATCAGAAAAGACGGCGTGAACACAGCTGGACGAGATAACGACGCCGCCGGACCTCGTCCGGGAATTTAACACCGGAAGCCTGTTTTAGATTTCGACACACGGAGCCTTGCCCAAAAAACAAGGACACCCCCGGATGCCTCATGGGCCTGCCTATAGCTTCGATGACATCACACATTCACTGTGACATCATCCGCACAAGCTTCTCATTCATGATGGTGGAGATGTGGACACGTCCCGAAGGTCCTCACTGGGGTCCAGGACAGGACGCCAATCTATCACTGGACACACACTCACTCACACATACAGTACACACTCTATATGGGGCAATTTGGAGAACTCAGTTGACTTGATCCATGTTTTTGGATGGTGGGAGGAAACCGGAGAACCAGGAGGAAACCCACGCGGACATGGGAGAACATGGAAACTCCACCCAGATGGGGATTCCAACCGGGAATCCCTAGCGCTGAGAGGAGAACGTGCCAACCACTTATGGGAGAACATGGAAACTCCACCCAGTTGGGGATTCCAACCGGGAATCCCTAGTGCTGAGAGGAGAACGTGCCAACCACTTAGCAACCGTGCCGCCCTTCTACAAATGCAGACAGATTTTTATCTGTTTTAGATTTCTACACACGGAGCCTGCCCAAAAAACAAGGACACACCCGAATGCCTCATGGGACTGCCTATAGCTTCGATGACATCACACATTCACTGTGACATCATCCGCACAAGCTTGTCATTCATTGCTCCAAGATGTTGTAATGATGGTGGAGATGTGGACATGTCCCGGAGGTCCTCACTGGGGTTCCGGTCTGGACTCTGAGGTGTGAAAATGTGTGAGAATGAAGTCTCATGCTCCCTGAACCCCTCTTGTACTATTTGACCTTATGAAACTGATGAGCGGGCGGCATGGTGGTGTAGCGGTTGGCATGATCTCCTCTCAGCGCTGGGGATTCCCGGTTCGAATCCCCATCTGGGTGGAGTTTCCATGTTCTCCCCGTGTCCGCGTGGGTTTCCTCCGGGTTCTCCGGTTTCCTCCCACAGTCCAAAGACATGGATCAAGTCAATTGAGTTCTCCAAATTGCCCCATATAGAGTGTGTCCGAGTGAGTGAGTGTGTGCCCAGCGATAGATTGGCGCCCTGTTCTGGGTGTATCCGCCCAGCGCCCGAGACGTTCTCCCCTGGATGGGCATGGGGAACCCTAATAGAGGATGAAGCAGAAGATAATGGATGAATGGAAACAGATGAGCATGTTCTCCACGTCCAGAGGACATGTCCTCCACATGAATCTTGTTGTAGATGAAACAATCATACGTTCTTGTGAATCCAATGAGATGATCGTACCGATTTGTTGAGTTATATCCAGGTTGTGACATTGTTTATAGTCCTTACACACACACACACACACACACACACACACACATACCAACTTCACGGATGGACTATATGGTTCCACAATTCCAGACTGTAGTCCATCTGGTTCTACACACTTTGTAAATCTCCTTTAGTTTGAACATCAAAGCTCAGGCCTAGGGATGAGACGATTAACCATCTTCGCAATTAATTGTGATTAAAAATGCTGCAATTAATTTATCATAAGAGCGACTTAAAATCGTCATGACGACAAATTTATATCTTGTTATTATTATGGGCGTAGCGGTTGGCATGTTCTCCTCTCAGCGCTGGGGATCTCTAGATTTGAATCCCAATCTTGAAGTTCCCATGTTCTCCCTGTGTCCTCATGGGCTGCTCCTGGGTTCTCCAGTTTCCTCCCACAGGCTGCTCTAGGCGAATTGGCGGCTCTAAAATTGCCCCAATAAAGTGTGTTGTGTTTGTGTGAGTGTGTGGATTGGCGCCCTGTCCTGGGTGTATCTGCCCAGCGCCCGAAACGTTCTCCCCTGGATGGGCATGGGGAACCCCGCCCACGACCCTAATAGAGGATAAAGCGGAAGGTAATGGATGGATGGATGGACTGATTATTTCTTAGACGATAATCATTCCATCAGAATCTGTAATTGTCTGGCGCCTAATCAAGACCCCCACGGGAACACCGTGGGACCCCCCCGGGCCCTCCAGAGCGCAGGCATTACACGGAAGGTGGCCGATTCTCAGCTCTACAGTAATGTGAATGTAGTGGTGGCGTCTGGGAGTGCGGGTAATTGAGGGAACTTGCTGATTGTCAGTCGGGTCGTTAAACAGACGGCAGTTCATCATCTGGAGTGGAAATTACCTTCTGATTCCTTTGATTCAACTTCCGTCTTAATTACATCTCCCCAAACCCGCGTGGGGGTGTAGCTGATGAGCAGGTTCTCCTCGGCTTAGCTGCAGTACAGTAGCCCCCGTCTGTCGCCTCGTCTACAGTCCGTGGTTTCGGACGTGGGCGTGGCCTTGTGAACGGTTGAGTCGTTTTAACAGACTCGTTACGTGACGGATGTCCTCGAGGACTCGCCGTAGGGCTCTGCTTTAAGCCTTATCTATGTTAAACACACAGCGAGGTTGGTCCTCCTCGGGGGACCTCTGGATTCGTACCGGGAGACAACAAGAGGATTATTCTGCCATACAACCGGCTCGAAGAAACTTCGGCGTTAAGGTCACAATAACAGAAAAACTGATAAAGCCCAGGTCCGCGGGGACGCGCCGAGGTGCCGTGGTGGGTTTGATTAATTGGGTGTTCTGCAGACGGGATGGTGCAGCGGAGGGAAAAGCCTCGGAACTCCAGAGTTTTAAACGCATTTAGAGAAAGAACGCGAGAAATGCGCCGAAAGGGTTCGTTATCAGAAACATGCAGCGGCTCAGCCATGTCGCCGACTGTTTGCCTTTTGTCTCCGTACCCTCGCCCTTGGTTGGTTAACTGGTTTATATAAAGACACCTACGATTAGTACTCCGTTTTTACTATCTATACCTTACCCCCTTGTGCCCAGAGGAGTGTGTAGTTTATCATGTTATCAAAACCGCCCATTCCTGCAGATTCCTTCTTTACAACATCAGGAAGATCAGACCCTTCTTGACTGAACATGTTACCCAACTGCTTGTTCAAGCCCGAGTCCTATCCCGGCTTGATTATTGTATTGCGCTACTTGCCGGTCTCCCAGCTTCCACAATCAGAACTCTTCAACTGATTCAAAACTCTGCAGCCTGACTCGTGTTCAACCACCCAAGAACTCATGTCCCTCCCTCCATTGGCTCCCTGTAGCTGCTGCATTCAGTACAAGTCACTGACTCTGGCCTACAGAACCATCTCTGGATCTCCCCCCTCCTACCTTCACTTTATCTTTTTAAAATACACTCCGACTCGTTCACTTCGCTCCAGTGATGATCGCCCCCTGGTGGTTCCACCTCACCGAGGAGCTCATTCTCACTCCGTGGCGTTCACCACTGCAACATGGTAGTACGATCTTCCCAACTCTGTCCGTAAGGCAGAATCACTAAATAGTTTTAAGAAACTACTAAAGACGCATCTCTTTAACAAATACCTGTTGTAAAAAAAAAAAAATAAAAAGGGGGGGGGCAGCCCCGTATACGGCGTCCAGGGGGCAATTGGGATTATGGTGCCTTGCCCAAGTGCACTCTACCTGTGTATTTGGTGGAACCGGGAATCGAACCAGGGACCTTCAGGTCGAAAGGTTGGTTCCTTAACCACAAGCCTTTGACTGCCCCATCCACTCCACTTTCCAAACAACAAGCACCCATCCATCAGCCACCATCCCAATGTGCACCCCAAGGTTGAGTGCCTTTCGTCCCATCTCTAATCCTTGTCCACATGTCCCCATACCGCCCCACGTCCCGTCCCTGATCCTCGTTAACCATACTACCTCACGTCCCATCCCTGATCCCCGTCCCCCATACTCCCCCACGTCCCATCCCTGATCCCCGTCCCCCATACTCCCCCACGTCCCATCCCTGATCCCTGTCCCCATACCGCCCCATGTCCTGTCCCCATACTGTCCCACGTCCTGGCCCTGATCCTCGTTCACCATACTGCCCCACGTCCCATCCCTGATCCCCATCCCCCATACTGTCCCACGTCCCATCCCTGATCCCTGTCCCCATAACGCCCCACGTCCTGTCCCCATTCTGTCCCACGTCCCGTACCTGATCCTCGTTCACCATACTGCCCCACGTCCCATCCCTGATCCCCATCCCCCATACTGTCCCACGTCCCATCCCTGATCCCTATCCCCATACCGCCCCACATCCTGTCCCACGTCCCATCCCTGATCCTCGTTCACTGCCCCACGTCCCATCCCTGATCCCTGTCCCCATACCGCCCCACGTCCTGTCCCCTATACTGTCCCACGTCCCGTCCCTGATCCTCGTTCACCATACTGCCCCACGTCACATCCCTGATCCTCTTCCCCTATACTGCCCCACGTCCCATCCCTGATCCCTGTCCCCATACCGCCCCACATCCTGTCCCCCATACTGTCCCACGTCCCGTCCCTGATCCTCGTTCACTGCCCCACGTCCCATCCCTGATCCCTGTCCCCATACCGCCCCACGTCCTGTCCCCCATACTGTCCCACGTCCTGTCCCTAATCCCTGTCCCCATACCGCACCAAGTCCTGTCCCCCATCCCCATCCCGTCCCCAACGCCAGTTATCCTCTTTTGATCCTTCTTCACGGTGGATGTCTACAGGCGGCCGTAAAACAATTCTGTAGAAACACTCAAATGTGCGAAAGCAGTGGTGTGATGGATCGCCCAAATCCCTGTTGTAAATCTTAATACAGCGGTTGCCATGGTGACTGTATCTTCATATTACTCTAACGTAAGGCAGGCGCCCCTTCACGCTGCCTCTGTTCAGGGGGTAAGACGCTCTCATGGTTGAAGTCTGGAGTTGCAGGCAGCCATCATCCACCCCTCCCCGTCCCCACACCCCCCTCTTCACCCCCCCATCCTCCTGTTGGCAAGGACCGTATATTGCTCTGCAGCAGCTGCACCTCAGCCGTTGGTTTACGGCGCATCGTGGAGGCATGAAGAGAACGGTTCATTAGCATTCAGAGAACAAGCTTTAAGAGTTTCACCCGCTACCTCACACGCTATCTCACCAACAACCTCACCCGCTATCTCACTAGCTACCTCACCAACAACTTCACCCGCTATCTCACTAGCTACCTTACCAACAACCTCACCCGCTATCTCACTAGCTACCTCACCAACAACATCACCCGCTATCTCACTAGCTACCTTACCAACAACCTTACCCGCTATCTCACTAGCTACCTCACCAGCTACCTCACCCACAACCTTACCCACTACCTCACCCGCTTTCTCATCGACTACCTCACCGACTATCTCACCGGCTACCTCACCAACTATCTCACCGGCTATCTCATCGACTATCTCACAAGCTGCCTCACCAGCTATCTCATCAGCTACCTCACCCGATACCTCACCAGCTACCTCACCCACTATCTCATTGACTACCTCACCCACTACCTCACTAGCTACCTCACCAGCTACCTCACCCACTATCTCATTGACTACCTCACCCACCACCTCACTAGCTACCTCACCAGCTACCTCGCTATCTTATAAACTATCTCACCCGCTACCTCACCTGCTATCTCAGCAGCTACCTCACCCGCAACCTCACTAGCTACCTCACCAGCTACCTCATCTGCAACCTTACCAGCTATCTCACTAGCTAACTCACCAGCTACCTCACCTGCAACCTCACCCGCAACCTTACTAGCTACCTCACCAGCTATCTCACTAGCTACCTCACTAGCTACCTCATCGACTATCTCACCCACCACCTCACTAGCTACCTCACCAGCTACCTCACGCTCTAACTCACCTGCAACCTCACCCGCAACCTTACTCGCTATCTCACTCGCTACCTCACCCTCTACCTCATCAGGGCAACGATGAATTGCAGAAGTCTTTCTGCAGCACGCTTCGTAACGCCGCCGCACAACGTGCCTCTTCCTCCGAGTCTGGCGCGTCGCGATCCTCGTACCCTAAAAGACCGGAGCCGAATAATCCCGACGAATAAATAAAAGAGAAGGAGAAAGCGGCGGCGTCAATTCCAGCTCATAGCGCCGGGCCCCGTCGACAAAGAGAACGCCTTTAAACACCCACTTCCCGCTCGCATCGACAAGCCTGAGGATACGGCTGCCATGGCTCGTGTTCATTATCACTAAACCTGCCGCCGCCGCCGCCGTAATTACCCGCCGTCACATGTCATATTTACATGCAGCTAATGAACCTGTTTAGCGAAAATGCTACTCGATTTGTCACAGGTTTTCGGTGCAGCCGGCACCGGAGGTCGCGCCGGGTCAGAGACACCAGGCAGGCTGACGCTCCGTATTGGATTCCGTGCAAAGTGCTGGGAAAACGGCGGGGATCCATCACGCCGCCTCGCCCGGCGCTACGGACGCGTCCGTGTCGGCGTCTGAAGAACGATCCATCACCTAAAATACATCGGCCCTGCGGCGGTGCCTCTCTCCTGACGGACAGTAAGGGGGGGGTGATGAATGTTCACCTATAGGGGGGGTGACCTTGATGAAACGCTCGGCCGGTGGACGCGTGAGCGTCGGGAAGCTGACGGGACGCAGAGAGGACTGTGGGATGTCATCACAGCTCGGCGTCATCCGTCACACGGCGAGAGGGATTGAGACGCATGTCCTCCGCATCGTCCGGGTCAATAAAGACGAGGTTCTACCTCCAAGACGCTCGCGAGGAGGTCGCAGACACTTTAATAACGCCGTCCGTCAGATCGGGTCATAGAGATGAACTTTAGAGTTCTATAATCATTATCTATCTATAGAGTTCTATCTCATTATCTTACGCTTTATCCTCTATTAGGGTCTCGGGGGGGGGGTTCCCCATGTTCATCCAGGGGAGAACGATTCGGGCGCTGGGCAGTACACCCAGGACGGGACGCCAATCTATCGCTGGACACACACTCACTCACTCATACACACTCTATATGGGGCAATTTGGAGCATTCAATTGACTTGATCCATGTTTTTGGACTGTGGGAGGAAAGCGGAGAACCCGGAGGAAACTCACGTGGACACGGGGAGGACATGCAAACTCCATCCAGATTGGGATTCGAATCGGGAATCCCCAGCACTGAGAGGAGAACATACCAACCACTAAGCCACCATGCCACCCAAGAATGACGTTTATCTCATCTCAATGTCCTCCACTTAATCCTCTACTAGGGTCGGGGAGGGGGGGTTCCCCATGTTCATCCAAAGGAGAACGTATTGGTTGCTGGGCAGATACACCCAGGACAGGGGGCAATCTATTGCTGGGCACACACACACACACTCACTCACACAGACACACTCTATATGGGGCAATTTGGAGAACTCAATTGACCTTGATCCATGTTTTTGGACTGTGGGAGGAAACCGGAGAACCAGGAGGAAACCCACGTGGACACGGGGAGGACATGGAAACTCCACCCAGATGGGGATTCAGAGGAGAACATGCTAAACCACTAAGCCATTTGCCGCCCCAGAGGTTCACCACTGATCTCTATTCAGAGGGAACAGAGTAGATCCTCAAAGCATTTGGCATGTTCTCCTCATGTCTATCCATACATCCTGCAGGTACTCGATGTTTCCCTCCGCCCTCCAAAAACGTCAGAGTGGATCGGCTCGTTGCGTTGTGTCGCACCCCCTCGTACCACGGCGGCCTCCCGCACGGCGCTTGAGCATGTTCTCTTCTTCTTCGGACCGTCGGTAAACATCGAGTCAACCCACTTTAACGACTTCAAAGCTCCTCGGAACGTCAGAGCGGCTGCGCAGACGCTCGTCCCGAGAGACCGAGCCTCATTTAGCAGCAACACACACGGGCAGCAAACGGGATTAATTACAGTCTCCCAGATAACGCCACGCCGCTTCAGACGGGAACCGGTTCCACCGAGACGGTTCCGCTGGAACCACGACCCAGTTCTTAATAACAGCAACCTGTCATGGAGAGAGCGTGTACGTAAATATTAGGATCTGTGTTTTCAGCGCAGATATAAACACAGTACATCCATCCATTACCATCCGCTTTATCCGATATTAGGGATGCGGGGGGGGGGGGGGGGGGTTCCCCATGCCCATCCAGAGGAGAACGTCTCGGGCGCTGGGCAGATACACCCAGGACAGGACGCCAATCTATCACTGGGCACACACTCACTCACACAGACACACTCTATATGGGGCAATTTGGAGCATTCAATTGACCTTGAATCCATGTTTTTTGGACTGTGGGAGGAAACCGGAGAAGCCGGAGGAAACCCATGCGGACACGGGGAGAACATGGAGACTCCACCCAGATTGGGATTCGAATCTGGAATCCCCAGCGCTGAGAGGAGAACATGCTAAACACTAAGCCACCGTGCCCCCTAAGTCTTAGTTAATTTCTTTACGTAAATGGCACTTTTTATAACGGTAAAGACGCTCACGTTCTCCCCGTGTCCGCGTGGGTTTCCTCCGGGTTCTCCGGTTTCCTCCCACAGTCCAAAAACATGGATTCAGGGTACATTGAATGCTCCAAATTGCCCCATATAGAGAGTTTGTCTGTGTGAGTGAGTGTGTGTCCAGTGATAGATTGGCGTCCTGTC
>JAFMOC010000090.1:1172500-1320000 GCA_019802505.1 Corydoras sp. C115 | reverse complement strand
CGGCTCAGAGGCACCTTTTTGTCCGCGTGAGTGCTTATTTACCATAAAGCGCAGTCACTGTGGGGTTCCTTTATTGCAATTTCTCCCGGGGGGGGCCGGGGGCCGGGGGCCGGAGCGGATTTATTAGCGGAGGGCTTCGCCGGCGGTGACCTTAACCAAACTAACAAAATAATGACATGTAAACAAGAGGTTATTAAGGTTTAAACTCGATTTCATTTGGAATTTAAAAAACTTCCACTTCATGTAAAGGTGGACTTTGTAGTTCTACAGGTCCATTCTGTAGTCCATCTGTTTGTAGACTACAGTACATACTGTGTTCTCTGTTCTAATGCTCAGAACCCCAATAGTCCAGCAGCACTGCTGCACTAAAACCCCCTTAACACCTCAGTGACACTGCTGGGATAGGAATAATGCACCCACCCAATAACCCCTGCTCTGTGGTGGTTCTATTGGGGTTCTGACCATTAGAACAGAGTACACAGTATGTACTGTAGAACACAAACAGATGGACTACAGAATGGAACTATAGAACTACAAAGTCCATCTGTTTGTGTTCTACAGTACATACTGTGTTCTCTGTTCTCTAATGGTCAGAACCCCAATAGTACCACCATTTGGTGGGTGCATTAGTCCTATCCCAGCAGTGTCACTGAGGAGTTTAAATGAGGTGTTTAAACCCCCCTCACCACATCAGTGTCACTGCAGAACTGACCATAAACAATCCTCCACCCAAATGATACCTGTTCTGTGATGCTCCTGACCAACAGAGAACAGAGAACCAACAGGGGACTAACAACAACAAAGAACACAGATGGACTACAGACTGGAATTATAAAACTACAAAGTCCATCTCTATGGTAAGTGGAGGAAAACTGCTGAATATTAGTTCAAAATGTTTAGTCAGCAGAAATCATAATAAAGATTGTGGTTGCTAAGGGGTTACATGTCCTTCTAACCATGTTGTGCATTATGTATGGGGGGGGTTCCCCATGCCCATCCAGGGGAGAACGTTTCGGGCGCTGGGCAGATACACCCAGGACAGGGCGCCAATCTATCACTGGACACACACTCACTCACACACACACTCTATATGGGGCAATTTGGAGCATTCAACTGACTTGATCCATGTTTTTGGACTGTGGGAGGAAACCGGAGAACCCAGAGGAAACCCACACGGACACGGGGAGAAGATGGAAACTCCACCCAGATTGGGATTCGAACCGGGAATCCCTAGTGCTGAGAGGAGAACATGGTAAATACTATGCCATATTATAATATAATTCCAAGTCTCTGGACAGGTAGAACCTCACACTCCCATGCTCTCTTGTAGTCGGTTCCGTCCGAGTTGCAATCGGATCCGGCGTCTCGCTGATGCGTCCAGAGTTGACAGCTTTTTCCACACCAGTAATAAAAGCCCACAGTAAGACATCACAGCGGGTCTTTGAAACGCTTCCTTCTTACACATGGTGACAATTTATATTGGGTTTGTCTGGATAACTCTGGCAGACATGACAGGATCTCTTTTCCTCTGTCACGGACTGTGAAGAGTTAGCCAGGATTAGAACACGCTGAACTCCCGCTTCCTCTCTCCACCCAATGAAAGGCACAAAGGAAGTTAAACTGAGCTGAAAATAAGACGCTCGCTGAGTCGGCGCCAACAATGGGGCTGGATGTCGGTTCGATTTTTGGAACGGAGCGACGCTCCGGGTTGTTGCCGAACGTTATAAACACCATGGAACCACAATGAAGGACCGTATTACCAGCTCAGCATCGGGGGAGCCTCGATGCACCCGATAAACCAATCCCATGCCGCGTCATTGCGTCATGGGTGCGTCCAATAAACCAATCAGCATAACCGGCCAGGCTTTAGGAGCCAGATGCACTCTGACTTTGGCGGCTTGCTATTTAAACGGCGCATTGCGCCTAATTACACATAAATGAACGTTTCCGCCGTTGTGATTACAAACGTAATTACAAACATAATTATATTTGTAATTACCAACATAATTACATTCGTAATTACCAACGTAATTACAAACGTAATTACAAACATAATTACAAATGTAATTACAAATATAATTACAAACATAATTACATTTGTAATTACCAACATAATTACATTTGTAATTACCAACGTAATTACAAACACAATTACAAAAGTAATTACAAACATAATTACAAACATAATTACAAAAGTAATTACAAACGTAATTACAAACGTAATTTCAAATGTAATTACAAATGTAATTACAAACCCAGACCCAGCATCCCATCTCTAACATTCTTGCTTTCAGAGCCTCCTGGTTACGTTGCTGCTGCTGCTGCTGTTCCGTTCTGCACTCTGACTTTGGTGGCTTGCTATTTAAATGGCACATTGCGCCTAATTACCCATAAATTAACATTTCCACCGTTGTAATTACAAACATGCTTACAAATGTAATTACAAATGCAAGTACAAACGTAATCACAAATGTAATTACAAACCCAGACCCAGCATCCCGTCTCTAACATTCTCGCTTTCAGAGACTCCTGGTTACGTTGCTGCTGCTGCTGCTGTTCCGTTCTGCACTCTGACTTTGGTGGCTTGCTATTTAAACGGCACATTGCGCCTAATTACACATAAATAAACATTTCCACCATTGTAATTACAAACGTAATTACAAACGTAAGTACAAATGTAATTACAAACGCAGACTCAGCATCCCGTCTCTAACATTCTCCTCGTTACGTCGCTGCTGCTGTTCCGTACATTCTGCAGATCCACGATAACGAAGGTCTAACGATGTAATATGAAGAACAAAAACTAGTCTTTGAATAATGTTCGCTGGCCGTCTGCCTCGGTCGATTAAACAAACAGCTTTTACAAAGTGATCAATAAAACATGTCGTGCTGTTATTTTTACAAATGTTTTCCGATCGATACGACCCCGTTAGTAAGATCCAATAACGCCACTAATTACAGACATCGAGAAAAATCCCTCAGCAATATCCCTCCAAATTAGAAAAGGAAGTCGACGCATCGGTCAATGAAACGCAGTGTAATTTAATCCTCACGCAGGAAAATAAACCAGCGATAAATAAAAGATGTGGTCGGCAGAGACCGGCCCGCCCTTCGCAGAAGCCCCGTTGCAGCGATGTCGGCGATTGGATGCTGGAGAGGAAAGGGGGAGGGGCATGCGAGGACATGAGGAAGGTAACGCACCTGCCATGGGTTCTGCTGACGGTCCACGCGACGCTGGAACGATGTGGAGCAGATACACCTGTGATTCGCTACACCTGCAGAGGTATCATCCATCCATCCATCCATTATCTCCCGCTTTATCCTCTATTAGGGTCGCGGGGGGGGTTCCCCATGCCCATCCAGGGGAGAACGTTTCGGGCGCTGGGCAGATACACCCAGTACAGGGGGGCAATCTATCACTGGGCACACACACACACTCTATATGGGGCAATTTGGAGAACTCAATTGCCCTTGATCCATGTTTTTGGACTGTGGGAGGAAACCGGAGAACCCGGAGGAAACCCACGCGGACACGGGGAGAACATGGAAACTCCACCCAGATTGGGATTCGAACCGGGAATCCCCAGCGCTGAGAGGAGAACATGCTAAACCACTAAGCCAGCGTGCCGCCCCCAATCACAGGAACCAATCACAGTTTTGCTTTTGTTTCTGTTATTAATTGCGTGTGGGCGAGCACGCGCTCTCTGAACATGTGCAGTAGTAAAATAAAGCAAGTAAAAATAGCGCCACCTATGCCTCGTCGTAGGGAAGGGCGTCAACCATCCATGAAGCGCCACCGCAAACATTCCCCCAGCCCCGGTTACTGCATCTTAGCCGACACTAATGAGTCCCGGCTGTGCAGAGCTGATTATTCCCGGGAGACGTCCGTCTGACCTCCACCCGACAGAGGACGTCTGATTGCTCTCGCCCCAATTAGAGACCATCTCGCCAGCGCAGCGTCTTCGCCCCGCGCTGGAACCGAGGGCGCTGGAGCTTTAAGGCTGGTGGTGGACAGATGTCAGCGCAGTGGGTTCCACAAGCCTTCAGCCTTCCGTAACGAAGTTACGGCCCAGACGGATGCTAATTAAGTCTCGCGATCTGAATTTATGCACGCTCGGGAGAACATGCCTCCGCGCGCTGGAGGTGGGTGGCTGCGGGTGGATTTCACTTCATCTCGCCGGATAAATCGGAATACCCGGATACGCCGCCGCCGCCGTGCTCTCCATTAGGTCCTTTTACTCCTAAATAAGTCTTGATCTTATTACCATTCATTAATTGAACTTTCGCCGTGGGCCTTTTTCGCCTAATGTAGGGCAGCGAACTGTGCGGCGTGTGTGTGTGTGTGTGTGTGTGTGTGTGTGTGTGTGTGTGTGTGTGTGTGTGCGTGCGTGTGCGTGTGTGTGTGTGCGTGTGTCTGTGTGTGTAAGAAAGAGAGAACAGAACAATAGAACTGAAACTGTGAGGAGAGCTGGATCTCGGGGGGGGGGGGGGTGGTAATGGATGGAGGGCGGCACGGTGGCTTAGTGATTAGTATGTTCTCCTCTCAGCACTAGGGATTCCCGGTTCGAATCCCCATCTGGGTGGAGATTCCATGTTCTCCCCGTGTCCGCGTGGGTTTCCTCCGGGTTCTCCGGTTTCCTCCCACAGTCAAAAACATGGATCAAGTCAATTGAGTTCTCCAAATTGCCCCATATAGAGTGTGTGTGTGTGAGTGACTGTGTGCCCAGCGATGGATTGCCCCCCCTGTCCTGGGTCTATCTGCCCAGCGCCCGAGATGTTCTCCCCCTGGATGGGCATGGGGAACCCCCCCGTGACCCTAGTACAGGATAAAGCGGATGATAATGGATGGATGGATGGATGGATGTTCCTGCTCCCGGCCCAATAGAACTCCAAAAAGACGGGAAACGGTAGCCGTGCACTTCAAATACACGCGAGAGAACGGGGAACGGTTCTGGGATGCCGTCCAGCAACGCAAAGTAAACTGAGGAACAGTGTTTATTGTCGGTTCTGCAGTGACACTGATGTGGTGAGGGGGGTTTAATGCAGCAGTGCTGCTGTAGTTTCATTTAAACGCCTCAGTCACACTGCAGGGATAGGACTAATGCACCCACCCAATAACCCCTGCTCTGTGGTGGTTCTATTGGGGTTCTGACCATTAGAACAGAGTACACAGTATGTACTGTAGAACACAAACAGATGGACTACAGAATGTAACTGTAGAACTACAAAGTCCATCTTTACCGGACGTGGAACTGAGAACATGGCGGCACGGTGGTTTAGTGGTTGGCATGTTCTCCTCTCAGCGCTAGGGATTCCCATTTGGAATCCCAATCTGAGTGGAGTTTCCATGTTCTCCCCGTGTCCCCATGTGGGTTTCCTCCGGGTTCTCCGGTTTCCTCCCACAGTCCAAAAACATGGATTCAAGGGCAATTGAATTCTCCAAATTGCCCCATATAGAGTGTGCCTGTGTGATAGTGTGTGCCCAGCGATAGAATTGTGGAACGACAAAGTCCATCTTTACAGAACGTGGAACTGAGAACATGGACAAAACAGATAGATGGGAATCGGTAGCCGCGCACTTTAACAGAACCCGCACACGCGACAGGACGAAGTCACATGCGCAGGATTACGGACGGTTCTGCGATGCGGTCAAGCAACGCGAAGTGAAATGAGAAAAATTTCATAAAGAAAACGCTCTCGCTGGACGGAGAGAACGAGAGAACGAGAGAACGAGAGAACGAGAGAACGCGCTTAACATGCAGGAGCTGAGCCGCTTCTTATTCCCCCAAAACTAATATCAGCCTCCGGCTGCATATTCATGATATTAAAAAGTAAAGCTCAGACACCAAAGGGGGGGGGGTTCCCCCCGGGGGGGGGTAATCCGGCACTGTTCTGAGGAGTTCCTGGTGGAGATGGCCTGGTGAGTTCTAGTGCTGGGTGTATGTTTGAGGTGCATTCTGGGATTCTAAGAGGCGTTTGCAGCCAGATGTTGGTTTTGAAACATCAAAATAAAGTCGAGATGTTTCGCCAGAGTGTTTAAGAAGCTCGGGACTTCAGAGCAACCTGTCTTCAGCTGCGCCGGGGGGCAGCTGCGTTGCAGACGCTGCTCTAACGGAGCGCCATCTGCGGGTAGACATGGGTAACAAGCTCGGGAAGCTGTCCGTGCCCCGGGTTATGGCAGACCCTCATAACTAGCACAAAAGCACAAAAACAAAACACCGGGTGCGCAGAGGGCCCGCTATGTTAATAAGCCGTGCACAGTGGAGTCTCCATGTTCTCCCCGTGTCCACGTGGGTTTCCTCCGGGTTCTCCGGTTTCCTCCCACAGTCCAAAAACATGGATCAAGGTCAATTTAATTCTCCAAAATTGCCCCATATAGAGTGTGTATGAGTGAGTGTGTACCCAGCGATAGATTGGCGCCCTGTCCTGGGTGTATCTGCCCAGCACCCGAAACGTTCTCCCCTGGATGGGCATGGGGAACCCCCCACAACCCTGATAGAGGATAAAGTGGAAGATAATGGATGGATGGATGGGTTCTATAGAGGGTGGCATGTTCTCCTCTCAGCGCTGGGGATTCCCAATCCGGGTGGAGTCTCCATGTTATCCCCGTGTCCGCATGGGTTTCCTCCGGGTTCTCCGGTTTCCTCCCACAGTCCAAAAACATGGATCAAGGTCAATTGAATTCTCAGAATTGCCCCATATAGAGTGTGTGTGAGTGAGTGTGTGCCAAGCGATAGATTGGCGCCCTGTCCTGGGTGTATCTGCCCAGTGCCCGAAACGTCCCCCCCGTGACCTTAACAGAGGATAAAGTGGAATATAATGGATGGATGGATGAATTGTCTCTTCCCAATGCTTTTTAATGGAAATAACGCAGTCGCTGTCCGGACTGAATGGATCGGTTTGATGGGAACTGGAACCAGAACTCAAAGCGACATGGAAACCCTCGCTCATCGTTAATTTGCACGGCACAACATCGCAAGAACATCATGGCAGCAGTTATTAACCCATCAGCCTGCGGGATCCCCCTCTGAATGCCAAGAGGAGCTGGAGCTCTGCAGACGAGGGTTCAGTTCCAGTCCATCGTACAAGCGCCCAGCATTTCAAACAGCTCGCCGTCCAGAGCGGCTTCATCCATTGGTTAGAATAAAGGTTTGAACCCTCACGCCTTTCCATCATCAAAAGAATACGTCTTGATGTTTACGGCAGTTTACGGAGAACCAAATTAAGGTCGTTTCTCAACAATGCAACCTGTTCATTTGCCGAAAAGCGTCTTCTCGCCTCGACAATTCTCTTTTTTACGAGCCAGAACCCCGACTCTGTCCCATCACACATTTATTAGCACTTTTTTTTTATTGGGATGTAAAAGAAACACTAGGTTTAGTAGAGACTCTAAGCTGAAAGGCAGTGTGGTTCCGTTGTGGTTCCACTACTGCGACTGGATTTTACAAGAAATAAAGAACAACGTGTCGTTAAAGGAAAGTTAAAGGACTCGGACGGACATGCAGAACCGACGGCGGCGCTCTGGTGCCCCCTGTCCACTGCGGGTGTAACAGCAGCGCCATCATCCAGCAGGTGCTTTAAAATACCGATTTAATTACACGCTGACCAGAGAACAGGCCATAGTTTAAATTATGGTTCAGGCCTGATCTAGAACCCAATCCTCCTCCATCACCCCCAAAATGATCAACCGCGCCAATCCAATTGACTGCAAATCACAACCTGGCTGCTGTAGAGCTAATAACCCAAATGGAACGCAAACAAACTGGAAGCGTGCTACGGAAATCGTCGCTTTGATTAGAACGCCAAGGCCATGAAGAGAAGAAATGAGCGGCATGACGACATCCATCAACGGCGTGGTTCTGATTTACATGGTGGAGAACGAGCCTCAGAGCATGAACGCAGACCTGCCACCGGAGGCTTCTCGCACCGAGAAACTTCTTAATGAAGTGATGGAGGCGTAAACCGCCAACTGGCGCGCTATGGGTCCGTGCGCGGTGTGTGTCCATGTGTGCGTTGACAATTAGGGGTGCTGAAAAAAAATCGATTCTTCAAAGAATCGCGATTCGTAGTCCTGGCGATTCTGAATAGATTCAAAATGCACAAGAATCGATTTTTCAAAAATGCGTTTAAGTTTTGTTTTTTGGCGCCCCCTCCCGAGCGTACTGAGTATCACATTACGGATCCGCTAGCGGGAAGCATGGAGCAGGGGGAGAGCGGGATTCGACCCCCGAGGACTGAGGTATAGACTCAAGCACCTCTCTAAACGGGCGCACCGCATGATGATGTAACGTCCCAGCGCCTCGAGTGTAGTGAATCATGGATTCAAGGTGAACTGGCTGCTCTAAATTGCCCCATATATAGTGTGTGTGTTTAAGTGAATAAGTGTGAGCCCACTGAGAGATGGGTGTATCCTCTCAGCGTCTGGATGGGCATGGGGATGGGGAACCAACAACGCCCTCCTCAACCCTAATCCCAGTATTACATTACATGGAGCACGGGTTAGCGCCACCTTGAGCCCACGTGGCAATCAGCACATACTTCCAACAGTGCGCAAGTGCACGACGGATCAACACAGCCTCCAAACCGAGGACTGAGGTATAGACTCAAGCGCCTCTCTTAATGATGTAACGTCCCAGCGCCTCAAGTGTAGTGAGGCGAATCATGGATTCAAGGTCAACTGGCAGCTCTAAATTGCCCCATATATAGTGTGTGTGTTTAAATGAATAAGTGTGAGCCCACTGAGAGATTGGTGTATCCTCCCAGCGTCTGGATGGGCATGGGGATGGGGAACCAACCCCCCCCCCCCCCGCCAACCCTCATCCCAGCATGAGAGGAGGTAGTTAGAGGGATGTGTAATCCCTTAAGTAATAGTTTCCGACTCAAACGCCAACAACGCTGCGACGGTGAGACACACCCGCCAATTATTTTTGGCTTTTGCTCATATTTCACGTCTACCTTGATTTTCCCGCCGATCTATTTTTGCATGCAATCACGGAGAACCCATCCGTTCTTGAAATCATAAAAAAAAAAAAACTAGTGTTATCCACCGATGTTTACTTAATAATCATCTCCGGCTCCCGCGCCGTTGCTCGAACTACAGGCGGATTAGCCCTGTATCCAAGAACTCGAGTTGGAGGGGCATAGGGGGCTGGATGAACCACAATGAGCCCCGCTCCTTTAATTTACTGTGGCGTCGTCGCTCTTTACAAGAGCACAAATAAATTGTCTTTCCGGATTACGGAGTAAACAGTGATGGAGGCTGGATTGGTATTAGTCCCCGAGCAGATCGGGTAGCGTTGCCGATGCTCGAATGCCGGTGGCAGTAAGCAGCTTTGCTCTCAGGTAATAAAGGAGAAGCTTCAAAGAATCTGTATAAGCAATGTGACTTGTGGCGAATGGATGCCATCCCGCCGCCTGCACCCGTACACAATCCCTCATCCGCTTACTTAGTTTATAGCCGAAAGCTTATTATTGGATGAAAAGGGGGTCTTCATAATGTATCTAACAAGTATGCAATTTGGAAAGGTTCCCCAACGGTTCACGGCTCATCCAACCAGAATGGCACTGCTCCACCCCTGGTCGAGCTGAAGGTTCATGGTTTTATAATCACGACTCCGTTGTTTTAACGCCGCCTGTCCTTCGTGGTTATGGAACAAGGCACTGGTTCTGACCTACAGGACCATCCCTGGATCTGCCCCCTGTTCAGCCATCCATTATCTTCCCGCTTTATCCTCTATTAGGGTCGCGGGGGGGTTCCCCATGCCCATCCAGGGGAGAACGTTTCGGGCGCTGGGCAGATACGCCCAGGACAGGACGCCAATCCATCGCTGAGCACACACTCAATCACTAACACATGCAATTTGGAGAACTCAATTTGTCTTGAGCCATGTTTTTGGACTGTGGGAGGAAACCGGAGAACCCGGAGGAACCCCACGCAGACACGGGGAGAACATGGAAACTCCACCCAGATGGGGATTCGAAGCGGGAATCCCTAGCACTGAGAGGAGAACATGCTAAACCACTAAGCCACCCGTCCGATAGAAGTTCATTTATTAATTTATTCATCCATCATCTTCCGCTTTATCCTCTACTAGGGTTGCGGGGGGGGGTTCCCCATGCCCCCCCCCCCATGACCCTAGTAGAGGATAAAGTGGAGCATAATACACAGGACAGGGGGGCAATTTATCACTGGGCACTCGCTCACTCACACAGACACACTCTATATGGGGCAATTTGGAGATTTCAATTGGACTTGATCCATGTTTTTGGACTGTGGGAGGAAACCGGAGAACCCGGAGGAAACCCACGCGGACACGGGGAGGACATGGAACCTCCACCCAGATGGGGATTCGAAGGGAGACGGCCGTGCTAACCTCTAAGCCACCGTGTCCATGTCTCAAAAAAATAAACATTAACATTCTCTCCCTAAAGCCTTAGCCTTCGCTTGCAAAGCAGACGGACCTGCCAGCCTCTGACATCCCACTAAACGCATCCCGGTTCTCCACCACGAGCCTCTTTTCTCCGGGAAGATACACATTAAAGCGCGGCTGCTGATGTAGTCGACAGGTTCCAGGCACGGTGTGGTGAGAATGGGCTGGAGAACCTTAAATGAGGGTCAAGGTAGTGGTCACGGTACATGGCCTGCTAACAGGGCTGCCCGTCACTGAGGGACTTGCTCGGGGAATAAATAAAACATGGCGAGTAAACTGCACATAGAACGAAACGCCGGCGTGGCCCAGGGCAAGCGCTCCACAAGGATATTTAAACAAACCCGCAAAGCCAGGGTTCAGACCTCGCTCCGGAACCACAGATTCACTTCGGAAGCCTTTCACAGCGTCATAAATCAAAAAGGTTCCGTTTAGAACATCAAAATCGGCTGCACAAGACCATGCCCATCCAGGGGAGAACGTTTCGGGCCCTGGACAGGACGCCAATCTATCGCTGGGCACACACTCACTCACACAGACACACTCTATATGGGGCAATTTGGAGAACTCGATTGACCTTGATTCATGTTTTTCGACTGTGGGAGGAAACCGGAGAACCCGGAGGAAACCCACCCAGATTGGGATTCGAACCGGGAATCCCTAGCACTGAGAGGAGAACATGCCAACTAACATATAGGGTGTGTCTGTGTGAGTGAGTGTGTGCCCAGTGATAGATTGCCCCCCCTGTCCTGGGTGTATCTGCCCAGCGCCCGAAACGTTCTCCCCTGGATGGGCATGGAGAACCTCCCCGCGACCCTAATAGAGGATAAAGTGTAAGATGATGGATGGATAAATTAATAAATTAACTTCTATCGGAGGGGCGGCACGGTGGCTTAGTGGTTTGGCATGTTCTCCTCTGAGAGCTAGGGATTCCCGATTCAAATCCCTATCTGGGTGGAGTTTCCATGTTCTCCCCGTGTCTGCGTGGGTTTCCTCCGGGATTCTCCGGTTTCCTCCCACAGTCCAAAAACATGAATCAAGGTCAATTGAGTTCTCCAAATTGCCCCATATAGAGTGTGTCTGTATGAGTGAGTGTGTGCCCAGCGATGGATTGGCGCCCTGTACTGGGTGTATCTGCCCAGCGCCCGAGACGTTCTCCCCTGGATGGGCATGGAGAACCCCCCCCCCCACCCTAGTGGAGGATAAAGCGTAAGATAATGGATGGATGGAAATGGTCACTTTATAAAGTCTGGATGTGAATAGAGTGAGACAGACAGAGGGGGGAGCTAGAGAAGCTGATTAAACCCCAATATTCATGCGACCTACATACGATGTGGAAAGGTTAAAGCAACGTTCTTTCCACATATAAAGCTCTTTTAAAGCTGATTTGCAGACATGTGAACTCACGCAGCCGCTCGGCGGCGCAGACACATGCGCAGTCGCCGCTTCGTCACACATTTCATTCCGTTCCTGAGCCTCGGGCTTTTAAACTCCATTCCATTTAAATTGAATTATGTATGATTTTTGCAATAGAACAGTCTCAAAGCAGCTTTACCCAAAGCCGGGTCCAGAACCTCGTATAGGGGCCGAGGGCCGCCGACGGGTCTGAGGAATTCAAACCGGCCCCCTCCCCCAGCACGGCACGTTATCAGAGAACCCGGCCTCAGTGGGAGGTGCAGGGACTTTAGGTGAGGAGGGAGGTGTTTAAAGTGTTTTTCGCAACTAATATTGAGATTTTTTTTCGAGGAGGGAAAGCGCAGCTCACAGCAGCAGCAGCATCAGCAGCATCACGCCCCGGAAAATAGAGATGACATTTCACAACCGAAGAAAAGTCAAAAATATTTGAAGGTCGGCTGCTGGGTCTGAAAAACGACCGGGACGGCAATCGACATCCAAATACCAAGAGGGAGGAACCAGGCAGGTGCCTAAGCCGTTCACTGGGGTTCCTTGTGGGGGTGACATGCATGGCCTAGTGGTAAACGTGGGAATTACAGGATCCAACCTGACGAAAACAGAAAACAGTATCCATCCATATATTATCTTCTGCTTTATTCTCTACTAGGGTCGCCGGGGGTGTGGGGGGGGGGTTCCCATGCCCATCCAGGGGAGAACGTTTTGGGCGCTGGGCAGATAGACCCAGTACAGGGCGCCAATCTATCACTGAACACACACTCACTCACACAAACACACTCTATATGGGGCAATTTGGAGATTTCAATTGAATTGATCCATGTTTTTGGACTGTGGGAGGAAACCGGAGAACCCATAGGAAACCCACACGGACACGGGTGGGGGGGTTCCCCATGCCCATCCAGGGGAGAACATTTTGGGCGCTGGGAAGATACACGCAGGACAGGGCGCCAATCTATCACTGAACACACACTCACTCACACAGACACACTCTATATGGGGCAATTTGGAGATTTCAATTGACCTTGATACATGTTTTTAGATCGTGGGAGGAAACGGGAGAACCCATAGGAAACCCACACGGACACGGGTGGGGGGGTTCCCCATGTTTATCCAGGGGAGAACATTTTGGGCGCTGGGAAGATACACCCAGGACAGGGCGCCAATCTATCACTGGGCACACACTCACTCACACAGACACACTCTATATGGGGCAATTCGGAGATTTCAATTGAATTGATCCATGTTTTTGGACCGTGGGAGGAAACCGGAGAACCCAGAGGAAACCCACGCGGATACAGGGAGAACATGGAAACTCCACCCAGATGGGGCAATATCGAATCGCCAGACACTGAGAGATTCGCGCCCTTACTGAGAACGTAGCGGAACTGAAAGACCCGGCCGGGTGGGAGAACAGGACTCCGGCGCCTCGCAGCACATTAACAGCTTTTAACTTCAGCCGCATCACACCAGCAAACACATCCATCATCCCGCAGAACCGAGAACCCCCGGCTGTCATGTATGTCATGACACGATGCGCAGGGCATTACTCCAGATGTGACGGCTTCTCCAGCGCCCCGGTTCCATGACGGCGAGCGGAGAACCGAAAGAGAACGCGTCTTTAAGCCTTTAACAAAACTGCACTTGTTTATTTACCTGTTAACGAAAGGACCGACTCCCGCAGCAGTGGGAGAGTTAAACACCGTACATGTACCTGCAGCAGTGTTGGTGTTAAACACCGTACACATACCTGCAGCAGTGTTGGGGGTTAAACACCGTACATATACCTGCAGCAGTATTGGGGTTAAACACTGTACATGTACCTGCAGCAGTGTTGGGGTTAAACACCGTACACGTACCTGCAGCAGTGTTGGGGTTAAACACTGTACATGTACCTGCGTAGTTAAACACTGGTGTTATTCAGGACTGCAGGGGGTAATTAAAAACCAGACTGCTTCTTGTACATGTACATGTACCTGCAGCAGTGTTGGTGTTTAACACCGTACATGTACCTGCAGCAGTGTTGGGGTTAAACACCGTACATGTACCTGCAGCAGTGTTGGGGTTAAACACTGTACATGTACCTGCAGCAGTGTTGGGGTTAAACACCGTATATGTACCTGCAGCAGTGTGAGAGTTAAATACTGTACATGTACCTGCAGCAGTGTGAGAGTTAAATACTGTACATGTACCTGCAGCAGTGTTGGGGTTAAACACCGTACATGTACCTGCAGCAGTGTTGGGGTTAAACACTGTACATGTACCTGCAGCAGTGTTGGGGTTAAACACTGTACATGTACCTGCAGCAGTGTTGGGGTTAAACACTGTACATGTACCTGCAGCAGTGTTGGGGTTAAACACTGTACATGTACCTGCAGGGGTTATTCAGTAATTAAAAACCAGTTTCTTGGGCAGTTAAACACCGTACATGTACCTGCAGCAGTGTTGGGGTTAAACACCGTACTGTAAACACATATACCTGCAGCAGTGTTGGGGTTAAACACCATGTTGGGGTTAAACACCATACATGTACCTGCAGCAGTGTTGGGGTTAAACACTGTACATGTACCTACAGCAGTGTAGGGGGTTCAACACCGTACACATACCCGCAGCACACGGGATAGGCTGTAATGATGGTAATGCTGTTCTCCCCTCATAAAGAAGTGGTGTTGAGGTAAGACTTTGATAGTCTAGACACTACTAGAGACTAAAGACTTTGATAGTTCTAGATATGTTCTTTGAAGACAGAGTTAAACACTGGGGTTATTGGGGACTGCAGGGGGTAATTCAAAACCGGACTGCTTTCTTCATTACTGTAAGAGTTAAACACTGCGGGGTTCCGTGGGTTCCGCAGCACGGCGGCCTGTAATTAAGCTCCGGAACGGTTCCTTCAACACTGCAAAAGCTCATTAACTGCAGCTGGGTGTTTATTCAGCACTGTACAGACTGATTAACACTGTGTATGTTCATTCATCACCGTCAACACAACGCATGTTCTTTTAAAGAACCGCTGCTGTTCTACGACACTAAAAGATCTACAGTAAAGAACCCTCCTTTAATAACACGACTCGCCAAATGTACAAACTCAACTCAACTCTGCTCAGAGAACCTGGTGGGTTCTCCGTATGGCATCTGTAACTCAGGGCAACAACCCCCCCCCACCCCCTCCAATGGACCCAACCAGCTTAAGGTTCTAAAATGGGTCCCGCAAAAAAAATCAACTTAGAATTGTGTACAGTCCCTTTAAGGGTTCAGAGGTTCAGCAGGGTTCACTGGAGAACCCGGACTCCAAATATAGAGAAGGCATCTGCCCCGGTTCTACCCTTATACAAGGCATCCCGAAATTTTAAACAGAGTTCAGAGGTTCAGCAGGGGTCACCGGAGAACCCGGATTCCAAATATAGAGAAGGCACCTGTCCTGGTTCTACCCTTATTAATGCCAGCAAAATTCTGCACGGCCCCTGATAGGGTTCAGAGGTTCTGTAGGGGTCACCTGAAGAACCTAATTCCAAGCGCAGTCCAAGCGCAGCGCGGCTTCTACCCATAAACACAGCCCAATGAAAGTTCTCAAACAAGGCTGGTTCCACACATCCCGTCCCAACATCTGGACCACGTTCTAAATCAAACGGGAGAAGGGTTCTCCCAAAATATTTCATGCGGTGAGATTTATACCAAGTGAACCCGTCCTGGTTCTACCCTTATACATGGCAGCCCAAAATTCTGCACGGTCCCTGACAGGGTTCAGAGGTTCTGTAGGGTTCACCTGAGAACCCGGACTCTAAATACAGAGGAAGCACCTGCTCCGGTTCTACCCTTATACATGGCAGCCCAAAATTTTAAAGAATCCCTTAAAGGGTTCAGAGGTTCTGTAGGGTTCACCGGAGAACCCAGACTCCAAATATAGAGGAAGCACCTTCTCCGGTTCTACACAGTCCCTGATAGGATTCCGAGGTTCTGTAGGGGTCACCCGAGAACCCGGACTCCAAATACAGAGGAAGCACCTGCTCCAGTTCTACCCTTATACAGTACATGGCAGCCCCAAAATTTTGCACGGTCCCTGATAGGGTTCAGAGGTTCAGCAGGGTTCACCAGAGAACCCTGACTCCAAATATAGAGGAAGCACAGTCCTGGTTCTACCCTTATACATGGCATCCGAAAATTTAAAACAGCGTTCAGAGGTTCAGCAGGGGTCACTGGAGAACCTGGATTCCAAATATAGAGGAAACACCCGTTCAGGTTCCACCCTTATACATGGCAGCCCAAAATTCTGCACGGTCCCTGACAGGGTTCAGAGGTTCTGTAGGGGTCACCTGAGGAACCTAATTCCAAGCGCAGTCCAGGCGCCAGCGCGGGTTCTACCCATAAACACAGCCCAATGAAAGTTCTCAAACAAGGCTGGTTCCACACATCCCGTCCCAACATCAGGACCACGTTCTAAATCAAACGGGAGAAGGGTTCTCCCGAAAAATTTCATGCGGTGACATTTATACCAAGTGAATCCGTCCTGGTTCTACCCTTATACATGGCAGCCCAAAATTTAAACAGGGTTCACCTGAGAACCTGGACTTCAAATACAGAGGAAGCACCCGTTCAGGTTTCACCCTTATACATGATAGGGTTCAGAGGTTCTGTAGGGGTCACCTGAGGAACCTAATTCCAAGCGCAGTCCAGGCGCCTGCGCGGGTTCTACCCATACACACCGCCCAATGAAAATTCTCAAACAAGGCTGGTTCCACACATCCCGTCCCAACATCTGGACTACGTTCTAAATCAAACGGGAGAAGGGTTCTCCCAAAACATTTCATGCGGTGACATTTATACCAAGTGAACCCGTCCTGGTTCTACCCTTATACATGGCATCCCAAAATTCTGCACGGTCCCTGACAGGGTTCAGAGGTTCTGTAGGGGTCACCTGAGGAACCTAATTCCAAGCGCAGTCCAGGCGCCAGCGCGGGTTCTACCCATAAACACAGCCCAATGAAAGTTCTCAAACAAGGCTGGTTCCACACATCCCGTCCCAACATCTGGACCACGTTCTAAATCAAACGGGAGAAGGGTTCTCCCAAAACATTTCATGCGGTGACATTTATACCAAGTGAACCCGTCCTGGTTCTACCCTTATACATGGCAGCCCAAAATTCTGCACGGCCCCTGATAGGGTTCAGAGGTTCTGTAGGGGTCACCTGAGGAACCTAATTCCGAAAGCAGCCCAGGCGCCAGCGCGGGTTCTACCCATAAACACAGCCCAATGAAAGTTCTCAAACAAGGCTGGTTCCACACATCCCGTCCCAACATCTGGACCACGTTCTAAATCAAACGGGAGAAGGGTTCTCCCAAAATATTTCATGCGGTGACATTTATACCAAGTGAACCCGTCCTGGTTCTACCCTTATACATGGCAGCCCAAAATTTAAACAGGGTTCACCTGAGAACCTGGACTTCAAATACAGAGGAAGCACCCGTTCAGGTTCCACCCTTATACATGATAGGGTTCAGAGGTTCTGTAGGGGTCACCTGAGGAACCTAATTCCAAGCGCAGTCCAGGCGCCAGCGCGGGTTCTACCCATAAACACAGGCTGGTTCCACACATCCCGTCCCAACATCAGGACCACGTTCTAAATCAAACGGGAGAAGGGTTCTCCCGAAACATTTCATGCGGTGACATTTATACCAAGTGAAAATTCGCTTTATAGTAACAATTAATGTGTTTATTTATATGGAACCCGAGCGTCTGCTTGGAAATGATTTGTTCTGTTTGTTTTGTTTTTTGTTCTGTTATTTTGTTCTGATTAATTGTTCTGTTTTTTTCTCGCGCAGCTGACGACGCGAAGGTGGCGACAGCAGAACAGAAATCAAGAAATTAAATAGAAATAATCCGGAGTTTTGCGCGTAAAATGCGCCAGGCAGCGACGCACACGTGATCCCCAAAACGAGGAGCAGGCTTTAGAGCCGGGGCTCCTCAGAGACAGTTTCGGTCCTAATTCATCATGTTCTGCATGAGAGAGAGAGACACAGAGACACACAGAGAGAGAGAGAGAGAGAGAGAGAGAGACAGAGGGAGAACCGGGACGCGCGCGGAGGGCTGGACGGCTCGAGCGCGGTACCTTCGTCCAGCAGGCGCATGGCATGCACGAAGGACATGTCCAGGCTGTGCTTCTCAGCCAGCAGCTCCGGCAGGTACTTGTCCTGGTCCATGGTTGCCCCTCGGTCCTGAAGACGCCAAAGTGCTGGAGACGCAGGTTCAGACGCAGGGACGGTTCAGAGACGCGCGTCCATGTCCTCCCGCTCGGTTTAAAAGCGGCACACCGATGCGCGTCCCTCCCTCCCCTTCCTCCTCCTTCCTCCTCCTCATCCTCATCCTCCTCCTCCTCCTCCTCCGAGAAGCGGCGCGTTGTCCCCGCCCACCGCGCGTCCTGATTGGCTCCCGTGCGTAAACCGAGCTTATCTGGACGATGCGCTGACGACAGGCCGGGCCCCATCCCAAAATGTTGTTGTGCTGCTTGGGCAAGTGCACTACGGCTCCCCCACCTCGGGCAGGCTGTGGTGCAGCCCCTCCACATGCCAGCCGAGGCAAACCGCTTGTCTTCTGCCCCTCACGCCTCTGAATATCTGAATTCAGGGGGGGCATTCTGCTGCCGGGCCACTATGGGGGCTTAGTGGTTGGCATGTTCTCCTCTCAGCACTGGGGAGTCCCAGATGGAAGCCCAATCTGGGTGGAGTTTCCATTCTCTCCCCGTGTCCGCGTGGGTTTCCTCCGGGTTCTGCGGAGCCCACTCCAGGTTACCTGTATATATTGTTACGTCTGGTTCCCGCCCCATAACTGATTAAGCCAATCGCAGATTACCGCCCTAGGTTTTAAATCAGCCAATCCCACAGACACACTCTATATGGGGCAATTTGGAGAACTCAGTTGACTTGATCCATGTTTTTGGACTGTGGGAGGAAACCGGAGAACCCGGAGGAAACCCACGCGGACACGGGGAGGACATGGAAACTCCACACACACCAACACACTCTATATGGGGCAATTTGGAGACTCACAACCCCCTCCACCGCCCTAGGTTTTAAATCAGCCAATCCCAGCCCAGTATTTTCCTAGTGGCGGGAAAATCAGAGGTCCTTTGTTTGTCTTTCGGCCATATTGGGACTCTCATTATTCATTCATTCATTCATTATCTCCCGCTTTATCCTCTATTAGGGTCGCGGTGGGGTTCCCCATGCCCATCCAGGGGAGAACGTCTCAGGCGCTGGGCAGATACACCCAGGACAGGGCGCCAATCAATCGCTGGACACACACTCACTCACACAAACACACTCTATATGGGGCAATTTGGAGAACTCAGTTGACTTGATCCATGTTTTTGGACTGTGGGAGGAAACCGGAGAACCCGGAGGAAACCCACGCGGACACATGGAAACTCCACCCAGATGGGGATTCGAACCGGGAATCCCTAACGCTGAGAGGCGAGGCAGCTTTTCATCCATCCATTAATTCATTAATTATCCATCCATTATCTTCCGCTTTATCCTCTATTAGGGTCGCGGAGGGGGGGGGGGTTCCACATGTCCATCCAGGGGAGAACGTCTCGGGCGCTGGGCAGATACACCCAGGACAGGGCGCCAATCCATCACTGGGCACACACTCACTCACACAGACACACTCTATATGGGGCAATTTTGGAGAACTCAGTTGACTTGATCCATGTTTTTGGACTGTGGGAGGAAACCGGAGAACACGGAGGAGAACGTGCTAAACCACTGAGCCACCGTGGCGCCCGACTCTCATTATGTATAAGAAATTTAAATTTTCTGACAGTAGATAAGGGAGAACATGCAAAGGCTGAACAGTGTTTCTGCAAGATGACAGGCCTTTCGTCATCACGCCGCCCGTTCTCATGCTTTGGTTTTCCTAAATCGTCAAAGTAGTCTTCATCGGCGACGAGCATTGTACGGAACGTAGAGGCGAGCAATAGCGGAAGCGGTAATCTGTCTTAAGGAAGACACATGTTCCATATTCATAAGCCAGGTAGCCTACAAGGTCAGCTCGATTTGTTGTCTCTGTGAATGCTAATGAGCGGCTTACTGTGTTGCTTCAGTTTGCCAGGATTGATTAGGCATTTGCGACAGGCAGTCTATAGAGGGAGACCATGAACAAACACACGCTCACGGAGCCTCGCAGGACACAGGTGAGGGCTGGAGACGGGATGAGGGGGAGAGAAGGGAACAGGGGGTCTAATTAACTACGGAATAGATGATGACACGGCTGGTAAACATCTGTATGCCTGATGTCACATGATAAGATATTGGATTTGCTTTGTATGCATATTTATGAACATGTCACTATAACATCCATCCATCCATTATCATCTGCTTTATCTTTTACTAGGGTCACTGGGGGGGTCGGGAGGTTCTCCATGCCCATCCAGGGGAGAACGTTTCGGGCGCTGGGCAGGTACACCCAGGACAGGGCGCCAATCTATCACTGGGCACACACTCACTCACACACACACACTTTATATGGGGCAATTTGGAGAACTCAATTGACCTTGATCCATGTTTTTGGACTGTGGGAGGAAACCGGAGAACCCGGAGGAAACCCACACTGACACGAGAGAACATGGAAAATCCACCCAGATTGGGATTCGAACCGGGAATGCCCAGCGCTGAGAGGAGAACGTGCTAAACCACTAAGCCACCGTGCCGTGCCTCAAAACATGCAGTGGAAATTTCAGACCCCCCCCCCCCCCCCCAACAAAAAAAAAAAAAAAAAAAAAAAAAAAAAAAAAAAACTTCCATTGGGGGGGGGGGGGGGGGGTTCTCCATGCCCATCCAGGGGAGAACGTTTCGGGCGCTGGGCAGATACACCCAGGACAGGGCGCCAATCTATCACTTGGCACACACTCACTCACATACACACACTCTATATGGGGCAATTTGGTGAGCCCAATTAACCTTAATCCATGTTTTTGGACTGTGGGAGGAAACCCACACAGACACGGGGAGGACATGGAAACTCCACCCAGACACACACACCAACACACTCTATATGGGGCAATTTGGAGACTCACAACCCCCTGAAATTTTTATTTCGCTTGTGAACTTTTCAGGGGCGGCACGGTGGCTTAGTGGTTAAGCATGTTCCCCTCTCAGCGCTAGGGATTCCCGGTTCGAATCCCCATCTGGGTGGAGTTTCCATGTTCTCCCCGTGTCGGCGTGGGTTTCCTCCGGGTTCTCCGGTCTCCTCCCACAGTCCAAAAACATGGATCAAGTCTATTGAATTCTCCAAATTGCCCCATATAGAGTGTGTCCGTGTGAGTGAGTGTGTGTCCAGTGATAGATTGGCGTCCGGTCCTGGGTCTATCTGCCCAGCGCCTGAGACGTTCTCCCCTGGATGGGCATGGGGAACCCCGACGAGACCCTAGTAGAGGACAAAGTGGGAGATAATGGATGGATGGAACTTTTCAGGTCTTAAGTATCAATTAAGGGTTGTTGGACCCAACCAAAGCAAACACATGGAACTGCAGTAGCTGGACGGATCGCTGGTTGCAGGGTACGAGCCACGATCGCACCAGTTTCCATCCAAGATCAGATCCCTAACAGATGTGAGCCAGATCTGTCTCGACCCACGTGGGCCATCTGAGTTTGATTATTATTGGGCTACTAACAGCCCACACCAAGCGCCAAACATGGACCACATGTGTTTTAAGGCAGTAAACGGACCAGCATAGCCATTTTCCAGCCCACATCTGCATGCTATATAAAAGGAACCCTTATTATTCAAGTTACGTTCAAGTTATTTATTTATGTCGCGCTTTTTACAACAGTACATTGTCACAAAGCAGCTTTACAGAATGAAAAGCCTTTAGAACCCCAAAGAGCGAGCCGAAGCGACAGTGGCAAAAAAAAACTCCCTGTTATGTTATGTTATTCAAGGAAGAAACCTTGGGAGGACTCTCCATGCCCATCCAGGGGAGAACGTTTCGGGGCGCTGGGCAGATACACCCAGGATAGGGTGCCAATCTATCACTGGGCACACACTCACTCACATAGACACACTCTATATGGGGCAATTTGGAGAATACAATTGACTTGATCCATGTTTTTGGACTGTGGGAGGAAACCGGAGAGCCCAGAGGAAACCCATGCGGACACGGGGAGGACATGGGAACTCCTCCTATACACACACACCGACACACTCTATATGGGGCAATTTGGAGACTCACAACCCCCTGAAAATTTCATTTTGCTTGTGAACTTTTCAGGGGCGGCACGGTGGCTTACAGAATGAAATACAATAAATAAATAGTACATTGTCACAAAGCGGGCGGCACGGTGGTTAGCACGTTCGCCTCTCAGCACTAGGGATTCCCGGTTCGAATCCCCATCTGGGTGGAGTTTCCATGTTCTCCCCGTGTCTGCGTGGGTTTCCTCCGGGTTCCTCCCACTGTCCAAAAACATGGGTCAAGTCAACTGAATTCTCAAAATTGCCCCATATAGAGTATGTCTGTGTGAGTGAGTGTGTGCCCAGCGATGGATTGGCGCCCTGTCCTGGGTCTATCTGCCCAGCGCCCAAGACGTTCTCCCCTGGATGGGCATGGGTTCTCCCCATCGCTGGGCACACACTCACTCACACAGACACACTCTATATGGGGCAATTTTGAGAATTCAATTGATTTGATCCATGTTTTTGGACTGTGGAAGGAAACCGGAGAACCCGGAGGAAAAAGTCCACGCAGACACGGGGGTCACGGTGGGGTTCCTCATGCCCAGAACATGGAAAGTCCACCCAGATGGGGATTCGAACCGGGAATCCCTAGTGCTGAGAGGAGAACATGCTAAACCACTAAGCCACCTTGCCGCCCTCCTGCTCGTGTTAATTTCTTTTAATCTCCTCGTCATAAATTAGTAGCTGGTTAGAGCTCTCTGCTGGCCATCAAGCAGCACTGCAAGTCAAAAGAGTGAAAGCAGAAACGAACCCCGTGCTAAGGCGGCTTATACTGACACGTGACTCCCAGCTCCATATTTAGAAATGCATTTTAAAGCCGTAATAAAAGTTAAAACGTGTAATTAACTTCTGAAAATCACTCGTGGGCGGCATGGTGGCTTCGTGGTTAGCATGTTCTCCTCTCAGCACTCGGGATTCCCGGTTCGAATCCCAATCTGGGTGGAGTTTCCATTCTCTCCCCGTGTCCGCGTGGGTTTACTAAGTCTAAAAACATGGATCAAGGTTGATTGATTTCTCCAAATTGCCCCATATAGAGTGTGTTGGTGTGTGTGTGTGTGTGTGTAATGGATTGGCACCCTGTCCTGGGTGTTTCTGCCCAGCGCCCAAAACGTTCTGCCCTGGATGGGGATGGGATGGAGGTTTCCTCCCACAGTCTAAAAACATGGATCAAGGTTGATTGATTTCTCCAAATTGCCCCATATTGAGTGTGTTGGGGTGTGTGTGTGTGTGTGTGTGTGTGTGTGTGTGTGTGTGTGAGAGAGAGAGAGAGTGATAGATTGGCACCCTGTCCTGGGTGTTTCTGCCCAGCGCCCAAAACGTTCTGCTCTGGATTGGCATGGGATGGAGATTTCCTCCCACAGTCTAAAAACATGGATCAAGGTCAATTGAATTCTGTAAATTGCCCCATATAGAGTGTGTGTGTGTGTGTGTGAGTGTGTGTGTATCCAGCGATGGATTGGCGTCCTGTCTTGGGTGTATCTGCCCAGCGCCCGAAACTTTCTCCCCTGGATGGGCATTGGGAACCCCCCCCCCCCCCGCCCCTAATAGAGGATAAAGCAGAAGATAATGGATGGATGGAAAATGACTCATTATGGATTAATGATGCCTCAAAACATCCATCCATTCATTATCTTTCGCTTTATCCTCTATTAGGGTCGTGTGTGGGGGGGGGGGGGGAGTTCCCCATGCCAGTCCAGGTGAGAACGTTTCGGGCGCTGGGCAGATACACCAGGACAGGACGCCAATCTATCGCTGGACACACACTCACTCACACACACACACACACACACTCTATATGGGGCAATTTGGAGAACTCAACTGACTTGATCCCTGTTTTTTGGACTGTGGGAGGAAACCGGAGAACCCGGAGGAAACCCACGCTGACACGAGAGAACATGGAAAATCCACCCAGATTGAGATTCGAACCGGGAATCCCTAGTGCTGAGAGGCAAATGTGCTAAACCACTAAGCCACCGTGCTGCGCCTCAAAACATGCAGTGGAAATTTCAGACCCCCAAAAAACAAAAAAACGAAATAAAAAAACTTCCATTTGGTTGAAATTTCGTAAAAAAAAAAAAAAAAAAGTGATGGATGGGGGAGCGGTGGTGTGTATGGTGTGCTGTGGCAATGTCTAATGATAAAAGGACCCAGTGCTGGTCAGAGAAAATGGACTTTATGCCTCAGAGCAAGAAAAAGCAAAAAAAAAAAAAAAAAAAAATGTCCCCGAGAAAAATTCATGATTACAGATGCGGTTAAATGGTGCCGTGGTGTGTGTGTGTGTGTGTGTGTGTGTGTGTGTGTGTGTGTGTGTGCGATGAGACATGCAAAATAAATTCTTATCCACAGTTGCATTTGTCACTTTTCGACAGCCGCTTATTTGTAAAGTCAGATTTTTGGGAGACCTCCAGAATCTCGAGATGGTTTTGATCTCGCACAAGGAGAAACACTTGCATGAGCGCGGACATGATGGATTTGTTATTTTTGCTGAGACCCAGATTGTGGAAGGCAATAGCCCTCCGCCTGAATTATTAAGCAGCATGGGCATGTGGTGGAGCAGTGTGCAGGGCGAGAGAGGATATTAAGGCCTGCTCAGTTTAGAAACTAATGGCCCTAAGTGTAAGACCCCATAGTCTCATTAACCTTCTGTTTTACTCTGCAGGATTTCCTCGCAGCCCACTTTAGGCTTTAGAGGAAATTGCAGTATATTTCAGCGTTACCGGGTCCTGCCGTCCATCGTCTCCGTCCTAACGACATCACACTGTACATGTTGTTCATTAGAAAGCCCGTTTGCATGTTGTGAACAACAGCGCCATTAATTAACATTCTCATTAATGTGCTCATTTCAGACGAGTGCACTGTGGATGCTAAAGAATCTCTCATCCCATTAACTAGGGTTGTACTGCGGGGGGTAGGGAGTAGGGGGGGTCCTTATGTCCATCCAGACGAGAATGGGTTGGGCGCTGGGCAGGTACACCCAGGACAGGCTGGACACATACTCAATATATAGGGGAAATTTAGAGCAGCCACTTCACCTTGAATCCATGTTATTGGACCCACATGGACACCGGGAGAACATGGAAACTCCTCCCATACAGGGATTCGAACCTGGATCCCCGGCACTGAGAGGTGGATGGTCTAACCGCTAAGCCACTGTCCCACCCCTACAATGACATAATGCGTAATAAAATCCATCCATCCATTATCTTACGCTTTATCCTATATTAGGGTTGCGCCCATATATAGGGGCAATTGAAATAGGGGCAATTTACAGCAGTCAGTTCAAAATTTATGAATTATTTTTATTATGGGTGTATTATGGGTCCTGGGTGTATCTGCCCATCCAAGGGAGAACGTCTCGGGCGCTGGGCAGATACACCCAGGACAGGGCGCCAATCTAACACTGGGCAATTTGGAGAGCTCAATTAACTTGATCCATGTTTTTGGACTGTGGGAGGAAACCGGAGAACCCGGAGGAAACCCACACGGACCCGGGGAGTACATGGAAACTCCACCCAGATGGGGATACGAACCGGGAATCCCTAGTGCTGAGAGGCGAACGTGCTCAACCACTAAGCCACCGTGCCGCCCACATAATAAATGAATTAAAATATTTTGAACTGACTGCTCTAAATTGCCCCTATTTAAATTGCCCCTATATAGTGTATAGTTAATAAGATGGGATGACATTCAAAGCCCTGACCCTGTACGCCGATCCAAACTATTGGGATACTTGTAAGCCACACTGGAGAAAAACGCAGGCAAACCCCCCCCCACCCCCCACCCCCAGATCCTGCCCCCACCCTGCGTTTTCTTCCCTCCCACTCTATTTCACCCGGGCAGGCTTCAAATATAATGACCTGAAACCGGCACCACAACATTTATACGTATATTTGCTTTCCACAGCGATGGCCTCGCACTCATAACCCTCGTCTCCTCACTAACTCACACACTGTCTCCTCGCTGTCCTCAAGAACTAAGGGGCAGCTTTAAGTGGCGAATATCAAAGGCTAAAGCTGATCGAGCCTCATGCTATTCCCCCCTGACTGGGATCTTCTCTGATGTGCCCGCCGCCAAAACATCGTACACAAAGACTCTTAGAGTGCTGCAACAGATCCAAGACGTCGCCGTCCTCATCCACGAGAACGTTAACAAGCTCTGCCAATCCTCTGCTTTCAGCTTTCTGCCTGATGCACAACCACCACCTCATCCAGCCAGGCCTCCATTGGCAGTGCTGATAATCTACAGTGGATTCCATCAGTCCCACCAACTGCTCAGAGGGTCCAATCGCATTCCCAACACGTCAACTGCATCACCATTAGAGTCGTCCATCAAAAACTCCGCCGGATTGTTTTTTTTTTTTCGCTGACTTCAAGACGCCAAGGATCTCATCCATCCTCGGACCTGCCAGCATTGGCATTACAAGCTCAGCAGGACGGCATTTACCTCCTACCACAAGGGAGTCCTTCCCTTAAACCTCGAGAAGAATTCGTGGAGAGAGTCAATATACAGTACCAGTTTGGACACGCCCCCGTACTGCTCCATTCTTCACGTTCTCAGTTCCACTTACAGTAAAGATGGACTTTGTAGTTCTTCAATTACAGACTGTAGTCCATCTGTTTGTGGATTATAAGGATGAGATGATTAAAGATTTTGATGGTACTATGGATCCATCCATCCATCCATCCACTATCTTCTAGGGTTGCGGGGGGGTTCCCCATGCCCATCCAGGGGAGAACGTTTTGGGCACTGGGTAGATACACCCAGGACAGGGTGCCGATCTATCGCTGGGCACAGACTCACTCACACAGACACACTCTATATGGGGCAATTTGGACAACGCAATTGACCTTGATACATGTTTTTGGACTATGGAAGGAAACTGGAGAACCCGGAGGAAACCCATGCGGACACGGGGAGAACATGGAAACTGCACCCAGATTGGGATTCGAACCGGGAATCCCCAGCGCTGAGAGGAGAACATGCTAAACCACTAAGCCACCGTGCCGCCCACAAAATAAGATGTTATAGAAAAAAGACAACCAAGGCATTTGCTAAATATTAATCATAATTTAATATTAATCGCCTTTATCCTCTACTAGGTTCTTGGTGGGGTTCCCCATGCCCATCCGAGGGAGAACGTTTCGGGCGCTGGGCAGATACACCCAGGACAGGGGGGCAATCTATCACTGGGCACACACTCACTCACACAGACACACTCTATATGGGGCAATTTTCTTGGAGAATTCAATTGACCTTGATCCCTGTTTTTGGACTGTGGGAGGAAACCGGAGAACCCAGAGGAAACCCACACAGATACGGGGAGAACATGGAAACTCCACACCATTCAAACTGGGACGTGCTAAGCACTAAGCCACAGTGCCGCCCCTAAAGGGACATTGGCGGTCCATTTGGTCTAATAATAATACATAATTTTCTTATGAATGTCGTCATGACGATGTCGAGGTGCCCATACGATTTATTTATTGTAATGTTTTTAAATTGTGATTAATTGTAAAAACGATTAATTGTCTGACCCCTAGTGCATTGCCATCCATACTGTGTATACTCTTATATTTGATCCCTATATAAAATACAAGAGGCTCTTCTCTGTGACGAAGTCAAAAGGGATCCATTTATCTCCAATCAGCAAAGATAAAGATTCCGAACCAGCTGTCTGTGAAGTCGATGTGATGAATTGGACATGGTGGGGTCCGGGATGTTTCTGTGAAGCTAACTGGGAGATCTAAATCCACAGTGCGAAATCTTCGGACAGTACATCTAAATTAAGGCTGCTGCGCTGAAATCCCGGGCAGACAGGGCTTTGCTTTCGCTCCTGGCTAACAGTGTCAATGCGACCCGCTCTGCTCGAACTCCAGCTTGTAGGATTCTGACAAGTCAATACTCTTTGTCACCCACAATTATTTCCACACTGAGCTCACCAGTGGAGGGAGGTTTAATCATCGCCTCTGGAAAAAGACTAAACTAAGAATAGAAACGATTCTACGGTAGGGAATTAAAACCTGATTCACAACCAAAAATGGGTACAAATATGAGCAATACCATTTTCACATGGGTTTCATCTACATTTACCAGCCAATTTTCTTTAAACATTAGGTCCAATTTCTCGTTTCTGCAGCTTCATTTACCATATAGATGAAGCACGCGATTCCCGGTTCGAATCCCAATCTGGGTGGAGTCTCCATGTTCTCCCCGTGTCCGCGTGGGTTTCCTCCGGGTTCTCCGGTTTCCTCCCACAGTCCAAAAACATGGAACAAGTCTATTGAGTTCCCCAAATTGCCCCATATGTGTGAGTGTGTCTGTGTGAGTGAGTGTGTGCCCAGCGATAGATTGCCCCCCTGTCCTGGGTGTATCTGCCCAGCGCCCGAAACGTTCTCCTCTGGATGGGCATGGAGAACCCCCCCCCCTGCGACCCTAATAGAGAATAAAGGCGATAAATATTTGATTATGATTAATATCTAGCAAATGCCTTGTTTTTTTTCTTTTTTCTTTAACATCTTATTTTGCGGGTGGCACGGTGGCTTAGTGGTTAAGCATGTTCTCCTCTCAGCGCTACGGATTCCCGGTTCGAATCCCCATCTGGGTGGAGTTTCCATGTTCTCCCCGTGTCTGCGTGGGTTTCCTCCGGGTTCTCCGGTTTCCTCCCACAGTCCAAAAACATGGATCAAGGTCAATTGAGTTCTCCAAATTGCCCCATATAGAGTGTGTGTGTGTGTGTGAGTGAGTGTGTGCCCAGCGATAGATTGGCGTCCTGTCCTGGGTCTATCTGCCCAGCGCCCAAAAATGTTCTCCCCTGGACATGGGCATGGGGAACCCCCCCCCCCCTGCGACCCTAAGAGCGGATAAAGAGAAAGATAATGGATGGATTATTATATATTTGTAATGATGCTGAAATAAACCTTTCATACTATTGTCTCATGTTGTTTGGTCTCATGTGGTTGGGTCCATCATGCACACAAATTCTACGCGCATGCCGCGCACACACACACACACACACACACACACACACACACACACACACACACACACCGTGAATGAAACACATTTTATGAGATCAGAAAAGAGTCCAACAGGAATTAATGTGGAATCTTCCCGCACCTGTGATTAATGTAAAAGGTGCAAAGGCTGACAAATGCTCAAAAAATAGCTCAGAACTTGATCAATATCAACGCGATAAGTAAAGCCACTATGTTTAAATCAATGCAATTATCTATTCACTGTTACAAAGGGCCATTTTTCTTGTTGCATCGCATAGAAAGATTAAAGCCGATAAATTTAATTGCCACAAAATGCACCAACACGAGACGTTGTTAGAATCCGTGGCATTGATCCCGTTGGACAAATGGTTATATGGTGCAAATGATTCGGTTAGAGGAGAGCAATGCATCATGCTGTGTGTATTTTATATCATACATCATAGCGCCCCGGCGCTCCATAACTAAAGATTGGTGTTGGGATCAAGCAAGTTAGTCTTGTTTAAATTTAAAGTTGCTTTTCTGTGGAACAGATGAGTTGGAGATCTTTCTCAGGGACACACAGAAGATTGTGTTACCAAACTCATTAGTCACAAGCCACATCTATATAAAGAGCCCATAGCTTCAGCGTTCGATGATACACCCGCCTTCTAAAACGCTCAAGGAATTTCTCAATCGATAAAGAAAGCCGTCCGAGAGAAACACGACGCTGTAATTCACAGTCCACCCCGGTGATGGAGTTACTGAGTGTTACTTCAGAAAAGAGATTTTGTTTGCATACTTTGATTTCATACGGGACGCATGACGGTGCGGCGGCTGGCGCCTCACAGAAAGACGACCTCGTCCTCTCTCGCAGGGGGTTACTATGCTCATCCAGAGGAGAACGTTTCGGCAGCGTGGCAGATACATCCAGGACAGGGTGCCGATCCAAGTCACTCACAGAGATACACACACTGCATGGGGACAATTGAAAGCAGTCAATTCACTTTGAATCTATGTTTTTGGACTGTGGGAGGAAGCTGAAGAATCCGGAAAACCCATGCAGACACGGGGAGAACATGTCAAACTCCTGTACACATTTCCGTATATGTTTCTTCCATGGTCTCGGGTCTCCTCCACATCCTAAAACACGCTGATGGATAAATTAGAGTGCCGGTCCAAACCCAGAGAAACAGGAGTGATGTGTAAAACTGCAGTAGTGTGTGTGTGTTATGTGTGTATGGGATCAGGTGGAACGATGTGGAACTTTAATTATGCATTGATTTAATGTTTTTTTTATGTTAATCCCCATCACGAGCTTTAGTTTCAGCAACATTATGTTAAACTCCATCACTGATGTTTAACTAACATGAATCATCCACCCGTCCATTATCTTCCGCTTTATCCTCTATTAGGGTCGCGGTGGGTCCCCCATGCCCACGGGAGCGCTGGGAAGATACACCCAGGACAGGGCGCCAATCCATCACTGGGCACACACTCACTCACACAGACACACTCTATATGGGGCAATTCGGAGAATTCAATTGACCTTGATCCATGTTTTTGGACTGTGGGAGGAAACCGGAGAACCCAGAGGAAACCCACGCGGACACGGGGAGGACATGGAAACTCCACCCAGATGGGGATTCGAACCGGGAATCCCCAGCGCAGAGAGGAGAACATGCTAAACCACTAATCCACCGTGCCGCCCTAACATAAATCATCCAACCGTCCATTATCTTCTACTTTATCCTCTATTAGGGTCGCGGTGGGTCCCCCATGCCCATCCAGGGGAGAACTTTTAGAGCTCTGGGCAGATAGACCCAGGACAGGACACCAATCTATCACACTCTATATGGGGCAGTTTGGAGAATTCAATTGACCTTGATCCATGTTTTTGGACTGTGCGAGGAAACCGGAGAGTTTCCTGTGCGAGGAAACCCACGCGGACACGGGGAGGACATGGAAACTCCACCCAGATGGGGATTCGAACCGGGAATCCCTAGTGCTGAGAGGAGAACATGCCAAACCACTAAGCCACCGTGCCGCCCTAATATAAATCAGAACATGCTAATGAATTTGTGTTATAAACGCGACTGGATTAGGTTTTTCTGAACTAAACGTTCTCTTTCAGGTGAAGGAACCCTCAGGAGAATCGAGTGAAGTATAAATCATTTAAAGCGTGATGTTTGAATCATTTTGTTGAACCTGTCTGCAGGGGGCGCAAGACTTTAGTTTCCATTGAAACGCGTGGTGAATCGTGATTTCAGAGTTTTGATTGGTCGAGAGGTCTAAAGTGGGTGGGCGTTGTCAGCTGGTTGATGAGCCGGTGACAGAAGCGACGGCGGTTAACGCAGAGTGCAGCATTGTTGGTAATGTAGTCTCATCTGTTTATTAATTCCACTCTTTAGAATTAAAAATGAATTCGCACGATACTGACATTCAGCCGCAAATTAAAATCACAATAGAAATTAAACGTAGCGTCAATAAAGGCCGTTCTTTCGAGAAGTTGAACATCAAAGCAAACTGTAATAATAGTACAACTAATACAACTAATAATAATAATAATGTTGTGTTCTAAGAGAATTAATTAAATGATGTATCTATAGCTTGGGTTTTAAACTTTTAGTACTACTGCTGTACTTTTCTAGTTTAACTAGAACTAACTATTTGTACTACTGTTTAGATTTACTACTAATTTTTATTAGTAAAACTTTTACTTTTTAAATCTTTATTATATTTTTTACTACTACTATTTGTACTACAAACACCATTACTACAGTGATAAAAATAGTAGTACTAGTAGTAAAACTAATACTACACTAGTACTACAACAAACACCAATACTACAGCTACTACTAATATTACTACAGTGATAAAATAGTATAAATAGTAGTAGTAATAGTGTTTGTAGTAGTACTAGTAGTAAAACTAACGGTAGTACTACTGCTGATTTTTTAGTTTAACTAGAACTAACTATTTATACTATTGTTTGTTTTACTACTAGCACTACTAGTACTACAACAAACACCAATACCACAGCTACTATTAATATTACTAAAGTGATAAAAATAGTAGTAGTAATAGTGTTTGTAGTAGTACTAGTAGTAAAACTAACAGTAGTAGTACTGCTGATTTTCTAGTTTAACTACAACTAACTATTTGTACTACTGTTGGTTTTACTACTAGCACTACTAGTACTACAACAAACACCAATACCACAGCTACTATTAATATTGCTACAGTGAAAAAATAGGAGTATTAATAGTGTTTGTAGTAGTACTAGTAGTAAAACTAACAGTAGTACTACTGCTGATTTTCTAGTTTAACTAGAACTATTTGTACTACTATTACTACTACAAACACTATTACCACTACTTTTTATCCCTGTTATTTATACTAACTCTACAGTCATTATTAATAGTATTACTTCTACTCTTTCTTCTGCCAGTAGAATTTTTTTCTATACTACTAATTCTGGTACTAATATTACTACTATTAATACTTATTTTACCAGTACTATTTTTACTACTACTACTTTTACTATTTCCAGTACTATTTTACATCGACTACTACTATTTTAACTAGTTTTTTTTTCCTACCAGTACAATTTACTACTAACATTACTACTATTATTGCTACTTCTACTAATAATTTTATTATTATTACTACTATAACTATTTCTTCTTCAAGTACTGTTTTTATACAATTTTTTTTACTTCTACTACTATTGCACTATTTCACTACAACTACTAATAATAGTGAACCTCATACTAACATGTTCTAGTGTAAACAGATACAGCAGCATTGTGGAAATGTACTGTAGTTAAAACTAGTCTGAATGCTGAGTCAGGTTGTACCTTGTACCTTTACATACAGATTCAGGTTAACACACTAATCCGGCTCTCGTCCTGCACGCAGTATCAAATGAACTCCCACGTCCTCATTCATTATCTTCCACTTTATCCTCTATTAGGGTCGCGGGGGGGGGGGGGGGGTTCCCCATGCCCATCCAGGGGAGAACATCTCAGGCGCTGGCCAGATACACCCAGGACAGGACGCCAATCCATCAGTGGGCACACACTCACTCACACAGACACACTCTATATGGGGCAATTTTTGAGAATTCAATTGACCCCATCCATGTTTTTGGACTGTGGGTGAGAGGTGCTGAGAGGAGAACGTGCTAACCACTAAGCCACCGTGCCGCCCTGATAGGTCAATTGAAGATACTTAATTGTTCTATCTCTGAGGGGTGTACACATCACTGCACTCCCTCTTGTCGGCCCCAAGACTCTTAAGTAGGAGGGCTGCGTCAGCCATTCATTCATTCATTCATTCATTCATTATCTCCCGCTTTATCCTCTATTAGGGTCGCGGGGGGGGGGTTCCCCATGCCCATCCGGGGAGAACGTCTCAGGCGCTGGGCAGATAGACCCAGGACAGGGCGCCAATCCATTGCTGGGCACACACTCACTCACACAGACACACTCTATATGGGGCAATTTTGAGAATTCAATTGATTTGATCCATGTTTTTGGACTGTGGGAGGAAACCGGAGAACCCGGAGGAAACCCACGCAGACACGGGGAGAACATGGAAACTCCACCCAGATGGGGATTCGAACCGGGAATCCCTAGTGCGTCAGCCAGTGTTTTTTATTTATTTATTGTTTACGAACTATGGCACTAACTAGTCAAATAAACCCCAGAGACCTGCGTTTAGTTAACGTGCATTTGTAGCTATTCAGTTAAAGTGTGCATGGCAAGTACAGATGGGGCAAATGCAACAGGCCCCTCTCGCAGTGGATCGGGCAAAAACATGACAGTGAGGCTGACAGCCAAGTTCCTGTAAACAATCCGTTCCGGGGAGATGAGCCGCACGGGTTTGTGTCAGTGCTCGTCTGAATAATAGGCTGCGTTACATGGCACATTGCAGTCCAAGGGCAGCACATGGGAAAGTGTAAAGTGGCAGTAATTTCTCTTCTCTGCTGACAGTACGGGCCGCGTGTTTGTTTATCTGCTGAGACGTGACAATGAAGACCGTGATGCTGGTGCACGGGGGTGCATGGGCTATACCTGACAAGCTGGCTGAGGCATCGGTGGCGGGGGTGAAGAAGGCAGCCCGGGCAGGAAGCGCTATTCTGAGGACAGGGGGCGGTGCTCTGGACGCCGTGGAGGCGGCTGTGAGGATGCTGGAGGACGATCCTGCGTTTGATGCAGGTCAGTGTCACTCTGACTTGTCCTTCGTTTTACCTGGTTATATACAGTAGTTATATAAAGGGCGCTTATAAGCTTTCATAAACAATCAAGTATCAAGAGGTTTATAAACCGTGTCATAAGGTGTTATGAATACTTCATTAAGTGTTATGAAGGCATTATGAATATATAGAAATGAGAATCACAGAGGTTTATAAACCGGGTCACAAGGTGTTATGAATACTTCATTAAGTGTTATGAAGCATTATAAATATATAGAAATTAGTATCACAGAGGTTTATAAACCTTGTCAAAAGGTGTTATGAATACTTCATTAATTGTTATGAAGGCCTTATGAATATATAGAAATTAGTATCACAGAGGTTTATAAACTGTGTCATAAGGTGTTATGAATACTTCATTAAGTGTTATGAAGGCATTATGAATATATAGAAATGAGAATCACAGAGGTTTATAAACCGGGTCACAAGGTGTTATGAATACTTCATTAAGTGTTATGAAGCATTATAAATATATAGAAATTAGTATCACAGAGGTTTATAAACCTTGTCATAAGGTGTTATGAATACTTCATTAATTGTTATGAAGGCCTTATGAATATATAGAAATTAGTATCACAGAGGTTTATAAACCGTGTCATAAGGTGTTATGAATACTTCATTAAGTGTTATGATTGTGCTTATAAGGCATTATGAATATATAGAAATAAATACCACAGAGGTTTATAAACCGTGTCATAAGGTGTTATGAATACTTCATTAAGTGTTATGAAGGCATTATGAATATATAGAAATGAGTATCACAGAGGTTTATAAACCTTGTCATAAGGTGTTATGAATACTTCATTTTGTGTTATGATTGTGCTTATAAGGCATTATGAATACTGGATATATAGAAATTAGTAGCACAGAGGTTTATAAACCGGGTCATAAGGTGCTATGTGAATGCTTAATCAAGTGTTATGAATGTGTTTATAATGCATTGTGAATACCAGATTCATAGAAAGTGTTACTGATGCAAAACAAGAATGAAGCTCCAACCCTTCATTTAGCCTGAAGCTCAAAGCCAGTCCCACACTTCATTCCTACGTCAGCGCACAGTTGGTTTTCTGCCTCAGAACTAAAGCGACCTTTGAGACGATGCTCTGATTTACTCGACTTCCTCTGAAACCGTAACGTGGACCGTGCCTTCGCCGAACGCCTCGATCACTTTGCCGTTAATGATTATCCAAACTGCAAGGTGAGGGCTTCTGGAGTATTCATCAGATTACAGCGAGCCAGCAGCAAATGAACGAGGCACTTCATTAACGCGACTCGGCTGTCAGGCTCGCTCTCATTCGTGATGTCGAACTGCCACCGTAGGTGAAACGGCAGAACCTCTTCATAAGAGAGCAGCAGAATCAGCACTTCATCAGGGGGATCATCTTATAGGCTGAAGAAGCCGGGAGCACAGGCTGATCAATACCTGACTAATGTAGTGCTACTTGGCGGGGAGACAAACTCGGGAGGGTGTAAATGAATGAAGCACATATCGGGAAATTAAGACGGTTCTGTCTCCCTGCTCCGATAGGAGGGCTGAACATGAGATACTGGGTAATTACCCTGGAGGTAACGAAGTGTCTTATTATCACCAGCCGGCTTTGTTCCCTGTTGCCCCGAAGCCACAACCGGTGACCCGGCGTTTCACTTACAACTCAGAAGCCGAGCCGGAGGACGAACAATGTCAATAAAGCAATGAGGTACCAGAAGGTGTGTGTTATTGGGAATAAATCACGGGAAAGAGGTGGTGTTGGGCCCGACACGTGATTTTCCGTGATTTATTCACAATAATACACAACCTCCAGTGTCTTATTGCTTTAATAAAATGGTTACAAACTATTAGACTATAATACTAACTAACGACTGTAAAAAAAAAAAAAAAAAACAAGGTTTGATTCATAAAAAAATAGTTATAATCTGGTGTTCTGCGATGTTCTTTAGTCCGGTTTTTACAGTGAACACTGATGCTGAGTAAAAGGTTTCCGGTTTCACTAACAAACAAATTAAAGAACACACTTTCTAAAAAAAACTCAGGACAAAAAATGCAATGTACATCACACATTGATATGAATGTTAAGTGCTGAGGGGTGTGTGTTATCATTGATAATGTCACAGCTGGACAAATGGCTCAGCCAATCAGATGTCAGGACTGGAACTACCAGTTTTATAAAGGCAATTAATGCATCTGCTGGAGGTTCCGCTGATGGTCAGTGTGCAGCCTTTGAGAGATAAGGCAAGATATGGGTTCCCCATGGCAATCCATGAGAGAACATTTCGGGCGCTGGGCAGATACACCCAGGACAGGACGCCCATCTATCGCTGAGCACACACACACTCACTCACACAGATACACTCTACATGGGGCAATTTGGTGAACTGGGAGAACATGGAAAGTCCACCCAGATTGGGATTCGAACCGGGAATCCCCAGCGCTGAGAGGAGAACATGCCGTCCTTCACCATAATGTTTCTAGTTGAATCATTATCTTGCGTGTGATGTGCACTGCTTGCTTACGCTCCAACCCTGACGTCTGTGGTTCTAAAAACAGCCTCGCCATAACTCCACGTTCTACCAAAGCAGCTCAGGTTGTAATCCATTCTGTGAATTGCTCTATATAGTTGCACCGAGTAATTCTCCTGCCCGAAATCCCCTCGAGGTTCAATCCCCAACTCACGTTTTGCTTTTTTGGGGCACACGCCGGAGATATTGCGATAATGTCCGGCTTTGCCCCTTTGTAACGCCCCGCTTCTATATTTGCTGCATTAGGTTCACACGGCGCTGAAATGAGGTCTGTCGGCGGCGTGTGCGGTATCAGGTGAGATCTCTGTGAGATGATAACAGTTATCTTCGTCTCTCTCAGCGGGCCTCGATTGACTGAACATGTCCCACTTGAACACTGAGTGTGCACAGCGAGCACCAGCTATAGGTCAGATTTAATTTCCCCCATTTTTCTCTCTGTGTGAGGATATTTGGGAAAGGTGGAGCTGAGAGTGAACCTGCTAAAAGATGCAGGTGTGTGTGTGTGTGTGTGTGTGTGTGTGTGTGTGTGTGGGCAAGAAGTCTATATCTTCCTAGAGTGATGCTTCTGTGGCAATGCTACTGTCTCACTGCAGGTCATGGAGCTGTGCTGAATACTGATGGAGAAGTGGAGCTGGATGCCTTCATCATGGAGGGAAAAACACTGGCTGCCGGTTCTGTGGCTTCGGTCCGAAACATCGCCAACCCAGTCAGCCTCGCCCGCGCAGTGATGGAAAAGGTGTGCTGGGTTAACACAACCAGGTCATACTGGTTAATATTCACTCTGTACTGACTTTGTAGTTAAGGATCGGACCACAAGAGGGCGTGTGTCTTTGTGAAAAACATCGCGGCTGTGATGTATTTTACTCTTTTAATGATTCGCAGTGTACGCGTGATGCCTTAGTCACAGCCGTGATGTTATTCGGGATAACACACAATCACCAGTGTTCTATTGCTTTTACACAACAGATCCACAAGATAGTGCTGTTTATTACAAACATTTCGCACTAGTGTTTACAGAAACTCTTTGTTGCCTAGCAACATGTAAACACACGCTAGACATCACGCACACACGCTATATCACCATATCACTACCTACATACCTACCTACCATCCATCCAATTATACATCCAACTATCCAATTATACATCCAATTACTCAATCATCTATCCATCCATCCATTCTTCCACCCAATCGCCATCCATCCATCCAATTATATTTCCATCCATCCATCTATCCATCCAATTATCCATCCATCCATCCATCCAACTATCCATCCATCCATCCAATTATACATCCATCCATCCAGTTATCCAATCATCTATCCATCCAATTATATTTCCATCCATCCATCCATCCATCCATCCAATTATACATCCATCAATCCATCCATCCAATTATACATCCATCAATCCATCCATCCAATTATCCATCCATCCAATTATCCATCCATCCAACTATCCATCCATCCATCCATCCATCCATCCATCCAATTGTCCATCCATCCATTCAGTTATCCAATCATCTATCCATCCATCCATTCATCCACCCAATCTCCATCCAGCCATCCATCCATCCAATTATCCATACATCCATCCAATTATTTATCCATCCATCCAATCATCTATCCATCCATCCATTCATCCACCCAATCTCCATCCATCCATCCAATTATCCATCCATCCATCCATCCAATTATTTATCCATCCATCCAATTAGCCATCCATCCATCCATCCATCCATCCAATTATTCATCCATCCATCCAATTATCCATCCATCCAATTATTTATCCATCCATCCAATTAGCCATCCATCCATCCAATTATTCATCCATCCAATTATTCATCCATCCATCCATCCATCCATCATCCATCAGTCAATTCAAAGCTAAAATTCTAATAGCAGTTTAAACATTTTGGCTTTTCTTGCCTTTTTTTCAGCCTTAAAGTGAAGTTCTGAGCTAAAAAAAAAGAAAGTCAAAGGGATCTGAGTGAGTGGCAGCTGATTTTTAGCCTGATTTCAATCAGCTCTTTTTGTGAGGGTGAAAATGGAGGCCTCGTGAATTCGCTCCTCGTTCAGAGAACAAGGATTTGACTGATTGAGGGAGCTGTGATTTTATAATGTGGCCATGCGAGAGCGATGGAGCTTCATTCCAGAGCTTGCTTAACTCATTTGTACCTTTTGGAACCGATCGTGCGGAAGACGTCGGCATTGGACGGGCAGAATGCGAATGTGTGAACTGGCTCTTTAACTCGCTTGCTTCATCATCCTGTATCGCCGTCACTCGCCGATGTGATCGTGCAGCAAAGAAATACTGCCGAGACCTCATTACGGACGACTTGTCCTGATTTATTGAGTTCACTAACTGCTGCAAATTTAAATTACTTCTTACAAAGAGTGGAGTGAACGGAGGGAAAGCAAATAGAGCGGTGCTTAAAAGTTTGCGAGCCATTAGAATGTTTTAAATTACTGCATAAAGAAAAGCGAAACCAATCGCACTAATGTCGGTGACTATTGGGGGCGTGGCCTCTTAGTTCCACTGATGAATAAATCATAATTAAACAGCTTTAAAATGATTTCCAACATCAATTGTAAGCAGTCTAGCATCGGTGCTTGACCCCAGCACCCTGTCTTACAAACCCGCCAATAGTCTATTATCATGCCGTCTGTCTGCATTGTTTAAATAGCAACGCTGCATGTGAATACATCCCCCTGATGGGCGTGGCCGTCTCGAAAGGAGGTGTGTTTAGGTAAAATTGATGTCAACAGTCAGACGTTGCTCGGTGTCCAACACCACTCGGTGTCCTACACTGTACTGTGGGTTCTCCATTCACACTCAAATGGAGAACCTCAAGGAGCAGCGCATTGAGTCCAGGTAGCTGCACCGTGAAAATAGCAACCCACCAAACTCCACCTAGATTGGGATTCGAACCAGGAATCCGTAGCGCTGAGAGGAGAACATGCTAAACCACTAAGCCACCGTGCCACCTGCAAAATAAAATGTTATAGAAAAAAGACAACCAAGGCATTTGCTAGATATTAATCATATCTTCTATTAGGGTCGCGCGGGGGGGGGGGGGGGGCCCATCCAGAGGAGAACGTTTCGGGCACTGGGCAGATACACCCAGGACAGGGCGCCAATCTATCGCTGGGCACACACTCACTCACACAGACACACTCTATATGGGGCAATTTGGAGAACTCAATTGACTTGATCCATGTTTTTGGACTGTGGGAGGAAACCGGAGAACCCGGAGGAAACCCACGCGGACACGGGGAGAACATGGAAACTCCACCCAGATGGGGATTCGAACCGGGAATCCCTAGTGCTGAGAGGCGAACGTGCTAACCACTAAGCCACCGTGCGGCCGAGAATGATTATTATTATTATAATTATTATAATATAATAATATTGTTATTATTATCGTGCTCATTCACACGACACTGTATCGCTGGGCACACACTCACTCACACAGACACACACACTCTATATGGGGCAATTTGGGGAACTCAATTGACTTGATCCATGTTTTTGGACTGTGGGAGGAAACCGGAGAACCCGGAGGAAACCCACGCGGACACGGGGAGAACATGGAAACTCCACCCTGATGGGGATTCGAACCGGGAATCCCTAGCGCTGAGAGGAGAACATGCTAAACCACTAAGCCACCTGTGCCGCTTCTCTTATATTTTATTTTAGATTTATATTTTATATAGAATTTTTTCTCTATTTTCTGGGTTTTTTTTTTTTTTTTTTTTTTTAGCTTCTTCTCACTTGTATTCACACCTCTTATACCCACATTTCACCTTCTCCGGTGGCAGACACATAGGAAACCAGAAGCCCTGATTACATAAGAATTGATTAGTTGCCACACCTGTCTTGACTGCACCAGAAGACCTTGGTCTGGCCGAGGATGGGGGAATCTGTTTAATAGGCCATATTAAAAATTCATCAGGGTGTGATCAATGCCGAGATGGAGCTTCAGCGAGACCCTGCCTGCGAACTAAACTGTACTGCACATGGCACGGAAAAATGATCGTAATAACCACTTTAATATTTTACAGTCTTCCATGCAGAAGTTCTAACACGTCCGAGTTTTATATTAGAGTTGAATCAACCAATATATATATATATATATGCATGTATGTAGGTAGTTACATCATCGTCTTGCATTAGACTCCCCTTGGTTCTAACACTTGGCCGTTTCATCAGACAACATCCACACTATACATTAAGTGGACTATATAAGTATATAATTAACAACTCAAGTTCTTCCTTTATAGCAATTACAGCCCATTCTGTGTATAACGCTGATCCGAATGACCCCCTAAAGGATAAACAGTAAATAAATATTTTAGTGGTTTATTCTGATCCCAACAATAAGCACTCCCAAAGTGCCTCTGCGGATCAGAGGAGCGGTGCAGCGGGGTGTTAACCGTGATTTCAACAGACAATTAATAACAGACAAGTATCTAGAGGAGAACTTTTATGGTGTATAAATTATATTTCTTTAAAAAAAAAAAAAAAAAAAAAAAAGGTGAAACACTGTGATAATTTCATTATCCGTATAAAACGTGAAAAAGTAAATGCCTGAAACACATTTCCAAAAATAAAAGTGCTTCTTTAATTAGAGTCGGATATTGCGGGAGAGTTAAGTTTATAAAGCCATGCGTACCAAAAGTGATACTCATTAGTCATAGACTTAACTAGATAATATGGTTTAGTTTATAGCATTATGGGCCCTAGTTTAGTGTGCATCAGTGTGTCTGTTACCGTGACGATGGTTTGAAACGCCACATGGGCATTTACTAATTCTTGATGGATGCGTTTTGAGCGTAACGTACAATAAACCAATCAGAGCGTCACTTGTCATTCCCTTAAAGTTCCAGGTGGCGCTCTGACTTTGGTGGATTGCTATTTGAGCGGTGCAGCTACCTGGACTCAACACACTGCTCCATGAGGTTCTAGACTATGTAATCTATGGATCTGCGTTCTCTGTACAACTGCGTTCAGTTGGTTTCAGCGTTCCGTGGCGTTGGACACGCGTCTGCGTTGATGATCCACCACCTAACGAGATAGTGACCGACGTCTGACTGTTGACGTCTGGAGAGGTTGAGCTGGGATTTTCCCCATGCTCATCCAGGGGAGAACGTCTCGGGCGCTGGGCTGGTACCCCCAGAACAGGACCCCAATCTATCACTGGACACACACTCACACACACACACACACACACACTCTATATGGGGCAATTTGGGGAATTCAATTGACCTTGATCCATGTTTTTGGACTGTGGGAGGAAGCCGGAGAACCCGGAGGAAACCCACGCGGACACGGGGAGAACGTGGAAACTCCACCCAGATTGGGATTCGAACCGGGAATCCACAGCACTGAGAGGAGAACATGCTAAACCACTAAGCACCCGTAGAGCAAGCAGATGGGATTGAATCATAAACAACATGCTACTGTAATGAATGAACTAATGACGCAGACTAAATAAAGATATATTCGTAAATTAATATATAAACTTAATAAAGACTAAAGTGATAAGCAAGACTTTTTTTATGCTTATACGGCAAAATATGACGTTTACCGATCGTCTGATGAATCAACGGTGCTCGTTTTAACTTTCCCAGACAGAACATGTCATGTTGACAGGCAGAGGAGCGAACCTGTTTGCAGAGAACATCGGCGTTCCCACAGTCCCCCCCGAGAGCTTGGTGTTGGAGGAGGAGAAGGAGGAGTGGGCTTCCTACAAGAAATACTCCATTGGAGTTAAAGAGTCTTTTAACTCACAGTGGTACGTAGCTCAACGGTTCGGTAGACTTGGAAAAGTAAGAGAACGTTCTATGTCATTTATCATCAATATTTGCCATGGTAATAATACTTACTATTATTATTATTATTATTATTTTTTTTTTTTTTAAGTGGGGGGGGGGGGGGGGTTCCCCATGCCCAGTTCAGGAGTTGGGCTGACTGGGAACACCCACTCTTACTGAAACACACACACACACTATATAGGGGCAATTCAGAGTAGCAGCACATCCATCCATCCATCCATCCATTATCTTCTGCTTTATCCTCTATTAGGGTCGCGGTGGGGTTGCCCATGCCCATCCAGGGGAGAACGTTTTCGGGCGCTGGGTAGATACACCCAGGACAGGGCGCCAATCCCTCTCTGGAGACACACTCACTCACAGACACATTATATATGGGGCAATATGGAGAACTCAATTGACCTTGATCCATGTTTTTGGACTGTGGGAGGAAACCGAAGAACCCGGAGGAAACCCACGCAGACACGGGGAGAAGATGGAAACTCCACCCAGATTGGGATTCGAACCGGGAATCCCTAGTGCTGAGAGGAGAACATGCTAAGCACTACAACACGTGCCTGCATATCACTATTATTATTATTATTATTATTATTATTATTATGATGGGTGGCACGGTGGCTTAGTGGTCAGCACGTTCGCCTCTCAGCGCTAGGGATTCCCGGTTCGAATCCCCATCTGGGTGGAGTTTCCATGTTCTCCCCGTGTCCGTGTGGGTTTTCTCCGGGTTCTCCGGTTTCCTCCCACAGTCCAAAAACATGGATTAAGTCAATTGAATTCTCAAAATTGCCCCATATAGAGTGTGTGTGTGAGTGAGTGTGTGCCCAGCGATGGATTGGCGCCCTGTCCTGGGTCTATCTGTCCAGCGCCCGAGACGTTCTTCCCTGGATGGGCATGGGGAACCCCCACCACGACCCTAATAGAGGATAAAGCGGGAGATAATGAATGAATGAATTATTATGATGGCTGTTCCCATCAGGGGGCGTTGCAGTGTATTATTATTCATCGCACATCTGTCTCCTCCGTCATTCCTCCCTCATCCTCCTCTTTGGCCTCCTCTCCTCCTCCTTGCTGGAGGCTCCATCCTCGTCATCATCATCACCCTCCTCTGTACATCCACAAACCACCTCTCTGATGTCTCCAGAACGTCCTTCCGGTATCGTCCCACTAAGGACCTCATTCCTAATCTACTTCATCTTCATCACTCCCAATGAGAATCCCAGCATCTTCATCACAGGCTTTAATCTGCAGGAGCTTCACTACCGTCCTGTAGACTTACATTTACATTACATTTAGTCATTTAGCAGACGCTTTTATCCAAAGCGACTTACAAATGAGAACACCACAAGTCAGAAGCCATGGAGAAAACCAACTATACTGTAAGTTCATCAACCTGATTGTTATTCGAAGCTGCGCCCCTCCCCCCTTTTTTTAATTTATTTTTTTAAATAAATTTTAATACATTTTTTATAACAGGTATTTGTTAAATAGATGCGTCTTAAGTAGTTTCTTAAAACTGTTTAGAGATTCTGCCTTACGGACAGAGTTGGGAAGATCGTTCCACCATTTTGCAGTGGTGAACGCCACCGAGTGAGAATTAGCTCCTCGGTGAGGTGGAATCGCCAGGCGGCAATCATCACTGGAGCGAAGTGAACGAGTCGGAGTGTATTTTGAAAAGATAGAGTGAAGGTAGGAAGGGGAAGATCCAGAAATGGTTCTGTAGGCCAGAGTCAGCGACTTGTACTGAATGCGAGCGGCTACAGGGAGCCAATGGAGGGAAGTGAGTGATGGAGGGACATGAGTTCGCTTGGGGGTTAAACACGAGTCGGGCTGCAGAGTTTTGAATTAGTTGAAGAGGTCTGATGGTGGAAGTTGGGATACCGGCAAGTAGTGCATTACAATAATCAAGCCGGGATAAGACTAGGGCTTGAACAAGCAGTTGGGTAGCATGTTCAGTCAAAAAGGGTCTGATCTTTCTTATGTTATAAAGAAGGAATCTACAAGAACATGATCAGAGAGTTTAAGGTGGGAGTCTATTGTGAACCCAAGGTTCCGGACCGGACAAGACTTTCCCTTGCATTGTGTCAGACACTCGTCTCAGCCGCAGCTCTTCGCTTGCACTCTCTTTTTATAAAAGCTCGGCCAATTAAACGAGATCATAAGCGCCGACCGCATTTCAAATTGTTGTCGTTGCGACAGAGTGCAACAATAAAAGTCTTTTTGCTTCTCACAAAGAGCCGGGCAATAAAATGAGCACTCCCCCTCGGCACCTCAGAAGCCCTGCCTCAGTCGCAGACGTTTGAATAGTCAGATGAAAGTCTGCGCACAGGCTTTCTAATTAAAAGTGGTCAGCCTCCGAGCCTCAGCCTTTGATCTGGAGATTCGTTTGTTTGATTTCACATTAACCTTCTCCGAGTAGTTCATAGAAAAGCAGATAATGATAGTGCAGTCAGTAATGAGTTTCGTTCCATACCAGGAACGAGCTGGCATCAGGTTATCCTGCAAACTAATAAAGAAACATGCTTCGTGAGGGCGTGGCATTATTGCGAATAAATCACGGGAAAGAGGTGTTAGTCCCGACACGTAGTGGAGTACAGTTCCACCGCTTTCTCGTGATTTATTCACAATAATACACAACCTTGAGTGTCTTATTGCTTATAAAACACTTACAAACACGCTATAATAAAAAAAAAAAAGGTTTGATTGATAAATGCTTTTATTGAAAGCAAAAAATGATCTGCTCTTTTTAATTATCTTTTTTTTAATTATCTTTATATTATTTTTATATATTTTTTTAATTATAATTTTTAATTATCTGCTCTTCCACGACATGGTTTTTACAGTAAACGCTGATCACTGAGTAACAGGATACTGGATCTCTAACAATCAAAACTAAACTACAAATCAGAATTCGAATCAGAATGCTTTATTAATCCCTGGGGGGGGGGGGGGATTCCCGGTTCGAATCCCCATCTGGGTGGAGTTTCCATGTTCTCCCCGTGTCCGTGTGGGTTTCCTCCGGGTTCTCCGGTTTCCTCCCACAGTCCAAAAACATGGATCAAGGTCAATTGAATTCTCAAAATTGCCTCATATAGAGTGTGTCTTATATAGTGAGTGTGTGCCCAGTGATAGATTGGGGTCCTGTTCTGGGGTACCTGCCCAGCGCCCGAAACGTTCTCCCCTGGATGGGCATGGGAACCACCCCCCTTTCCCCACAACCCTAGTACAGAATAAAGCTAAAGATACTGGATGGATGGAAATAATGTATTGTGTTTCATGCAGTGATATGAATGTAAAGCGCTCAGAGGTGTGCGTTATTGTTAATGATGTCACGGCTGGACAAAACGACTCAGCCAATCAGCTTTAAGGACCGGAACTGCGCGCTTTATAGCTAATAGAAGCTCCGAAATGGAATAGTTGCAGCAACAAGTAATCCGATTCTAATTCAAGGAAAGGTGTCCAAATCTTTGCTTTGCACACATGTGACACCTCTGGCCCTGTAGTGCACTTAAAAGTCAGTTTCACATCTTTTCCAGAACAAATTTGTGACTCAGGCGGAGAGCCGCCGCTTGGAAGCGAACAGAACATGAGGTTTGAGAGGTGCAGGGAACTGTAGCGTAGCCCCTTGCAGCGGGGAGCATTACGCCTGTCACCTCTGTTTTCCCTGCAGGTGAGTTGGAAGAGGCCTGGCGGTAGCAGCGTGTAACCTCAGACCCACCGGGAGCCGGTAAAAATAGTGCCGAGGGGGTGTTAAGTGACAGCTGGCTGAGGTGCAACCTTTCATCCCCCCTCACCGCACCTCCATTATTGATGGCCTTTCTGTGCCGAGCCACAGCGCTGTCACCGAGGACTTTCCCGCCGAGCCCTTTTAATGCCATTATCCTCCCTCTGTATCCAGGCTGATTATATGTCAACCTGCTGACCACTCGGTCCGATTTGTCCGATCTGTATCACCACGTCCAGCGTGACCTCGTGAACCCGGCGTGTAGGTAACATCCGCGCAACGTTTACATTAAATTCAAACACTATTTAATCACCTGTAAAGCCATGCAACAGGGAACCTCACCCTCAGAACCCGGGGTTCAATTTTCGAGTAAGGTGAACAATCTCCAGATCATTTGCTCTCTGAGTTTGCATGTTCTCCCCATGTATGACTCCCAAAGCTCCGGTTTTCTCCCACAGCCTAACATGCATGAATATCTTTGTCTTCTCCGTGAAATATCCATCCATCCATCCATTGTCTTCCGCTTCATCCTATATTAGGGTCGCGGGGGGGTTCCCCATGCCCATCCAGGGGAGAACACTTCGGGCGCTGGGTAGATACACCCAGGACAGGGTGCCAATCTATCGCTGGGCACACACTCACTCACACACACACACACACTCTATATGGAGCAATCTGGAGAACTCAATTGACTTGATCCATGTTTTTGGACTGTGGGAGGAAACTGGAGAACCCGGAGGAAACCCACGCGGACACGGGGAGAACATGCAAACTCCACCCAGATGGGGATTCGAACCGGGAATCCCTAGTGCTGAGAGGAGAACATGCTAAACCACTAAGCCACCGTGCCGCCCTCCGTGAAATATCCATCCATCCATCCATCCATCCATTATCTTCCGCTTTATCCTATATCAGGGTCGTGGGGGGGTTCCCCATGCCCATCCAGGGGAGAACGTTTCGGGCGCTGGTCGAATACACCCAGGACAGGACGCCAATCTATCACTGGACACACACCCACGCACACAGACACACTCTATATGGGGAAATTTGGAGAACTCAATTGACCTTGAATCCATTTTTTTGGACTGTGGGAGGAAACTGGAGAACCCGGAGGAAACCCACACGGACACGGGGAGAACATGGAAACTCCACCCAGATTGGGATTCGAACCGAGAATCCCCCCCCCCTCCCCCGGGGATTAATAAAGCATTCTGATTCGAATTCTGATTTTTAGAACATGGAGAACATGGAAACTCCACCCAGATGGGGATTCGAACCGGGAATCCCTAGTGCTGAGAGGAGAACATGCTAAACACTAAGCCGCCTCAATACATTATTTTCAATCATAAAATACAGATTAATATAAACATATAAACCGCCCCCCCCTTCCCCAACGAACATGTAAGTGAAAAACGATATAAAAAGCAATTAATCAGAAAGCGTAACGACGCAGATTAGAACCGAAACGCTTTCCCTTGACAGCCATTATGTTGTTAATGGAAACCCGGCTTCCCGAGACTTTATAAAGTTCAGAACGAAGTCCACGCCGTGAACGCTTTTATACTTGACTTTTCACCCGAGTCGCTCGAAAGGCTTCGAGTTAAATCCACCTAATGCCCGAGTTTTTTCCTTTTCTTTTTTTTTTAAAGAGCGGTCCGTCTGTCAGAAGTGATTGATGCCTTGTTTTTTAGCCTGGCAACTCTTTCCCGGCCAGCTGGTCCCAGCAAATATTCCTCCTGCTTTCCTCCCACTCTTTTCTCAAAGAACAGCTGTGATGAAGCATCTTAATTGCACCTTGAGTTGTTCGGTACATTCTGTTTCCAGCTGGCAAACACCTTCTACAATCCACAGTCCAGCAGGTAATTAGATTTTGGCACTGCCGCTTTGCCCTTTGCTTTTAGACTAAAAGTATTTAATGCTAAATGTTAGCTGTTAGTCGAGGGTGGTTATGTCTTCAGCACATTATTTCAGAACATGTCCTTCGTTTTTAGAGCAACAGCAGCCTTTTCACGACGAGGGAACATGATAAAGGCAAGGAGAACACGCTCATCACGGCCGTTCTGTAGGTCCATCGATGTGTTTGAGCAAAATAAAGGTTCTTACATAAATGAGTGGACCAGACCCCTCTGAAGTGTCTCAGTATGGTGCACGATCTCTGATGAGTATATATACTTATACCTACTGTGTGTGTATATATATATATATATATATATATATATATATATATATATATATATATATATATATATATATATATATATATGCAGTAAATATATATTGTAGCAGTGCTGTATGGGTCATGTGTACGTCTGAGGTATTATCGAGCGCTATAAAGAGTTTATGTCATTTATCCATCCATTATCCTGCTTTTTAGGGGCGGGGGGGGTTCCCCATGCCCATCCAGGGGAGAACGTTTCGGGCGCTGGGCAGATACACCCAGGACAGGGTGCCAATCTATCGCTGGGCACACACTCACTCACACAGACACACGAACAAACTCTATATGGGGCAATTTGGAGAACTCAATTGACCTTGATCCATGTTTTTGGATTGTGGTAGGAAACCGGAGAACCAGGAGGAAACCCACGCGGACAGGGGGAGAACATGGAAACTCCACCCAGATGGGGATTCGAACCTGGAATCCCTAGCACTGAGGAGAACATGCTAAACCACTAAACCACCGTGCTGCCCTATCTTTAATATATTCCATCCATCCATTATCTTCCGCTTTATCCTCTATTAGGGTCGTGGGGGGGGGGGGGGGGGGGGGGGGGGGTTCCTATGCCCATCCAGGGGAGAACGTTTCGGGTGCTGGGCAGATACACCAATCTATCACTGGACACACATTCACTCACACAGACACACTCTATATGGGGCAATTTGGAGGATTCAATTGACCTTGAATCCATGTTTTTGGACTGTGGGACCCATGTGGACACGGGGAGAACATGGAAACTCCACCGAGATTGGGATTCGAACCGGGAATCCCCAGCGCAGAGAGGAGAACATGCTAAACACTAAGCCACCGTGCCACCCTATCTGTAATATATAATTTTTTAAATTATAAATGATTTTTCGATGTTAAAATAAACCCTTTAAACGTTGAGTCGTCTCTTGCGGTTCCGTCTCGGTTCTGTCCCATGTGTTTGGGTTCAGGACGCACGCGTGTTTAACCAGCATGCCGCGCCACATTAAAACTTCCGTACATTTCTTTCGTGCAGGGGTCATGACACAGTGGGAGCCGTGGCTCTGGATTCCGACGGTACCGTTGCCTGCGCCACGTCGACTGGAGGAATCCGGAACAAGATGGTGGGACGAGTCGGCGATTCTCCCGTTATCGGTGAGCTGCTCTGCTTTAACCTAATTTACAACAGATAGTTTCGGTCCGGTGGCTTAGTGGTTGGCATGTTCTCCTCATTCCCAGTTTGAATCCCAATCTGGGTGGAGTTTCCATGTTCTCCCCGTGTCCGCGTGCTTCTCCGCTTTCCTCCCACAGTCCAAAAACATGGATGGTCAATTGAATTCTCCAAATTGCCCCATATAGAGTGTGTCTGTGTGAGTGAGTGTGTGCCCAGCGATGGATTGGCGCCCTGTCCTGGATGTATCTGTCCAGCGCCCGAAACGTTCTCCCCTGGATGGGCATGGGGAACCCTCCCTACACATGACCCCTACAAAGAGAAACATACACAATATACTTACTGCTGAGTTCATATACTCATCAGAGCATACCCCCCCACTGAGACACTTCAGAGGGGTCTGGTCCATATTATTCATTCATTATCTTCTGCTTTATCCTCTATTAGGGTCGCGGTGGGGTTCCCCATGCCCATCCAGGGGAGAACATTTCGGGCGCTGGGCAGATAGACCCAGGACAGGACACCAATCCATTGCTGGGCACACACTCACTCACACAGACACACTCTATATGGGGCAATTTGGAGAACTCAATTGACTTGATCCATGTTTTTAGACTATGGGAGGAAACCGGAGAACCCGGAGGAAACCCACACGGACACGGGGAGAACATGGAAACTCCACCCAGATGGGGATACGAACCGGGAATCCCTAGCGCTGAGAGGCGAATGTGCTAACCACCAAGCCACCGTGCCGCCTAGAATTATTATTATTATTATAATTATTATAATATAATAATATTGTTATTATTATCGTGCTCATTCACATGACACTGTGTTCTGCAGACAAAAAGGTGAGAGATGTTTGTCCTGTTTGCTTTGATAAGGATCGGGGGGATATGCAGACAACCGAACTGGAGCCGTATCCTGCACCGGTCATGGGGAGTCGATCCTGAAAGTCACCTTAGCCAGCCGCATTCTGTTTCACATGCAACAAGGTGAGAGAAGCTTCAGCTTAACAAATCCCCGAAATAATCTCATGCCGCACCAAGAGGACAAAGATGAGCGAGCGGACGGGGTCGGACCGAAGACTGATGAGCGCGGATTAAAAAAATGCAGACTGAAGCCGCGGTAAACGGAGCCCCTGACTCAGGAGCTGAATTCATCTGTTGGATGGCACGGAATTTGATCTGCTGTACAGATAGTGCCAGTGACGGATAGCTCGACATTATTTTCCCAAGGTAGTCTGATGAGATAAGGCACTGCTTTGTACTCGCTGAAGTCCAGTAATTAAAGATCCCGAGCTACACGGATAAACAATTCACACGTTCACCTTGTGTGGTACAAAAAGCAACCTTGACATGCACACTGCACCAAGACGTCATATCTTACATCTCATTAGAGAACTTTCTATATGAAATGAACTGAACTCTCAATGCATTTTGTATTTATGATCCACAAGGGGGCGGCATGGTGGCTTAGTGCTTGGCATGTTCGCCTCTCAGCGCTAGGGATTCCCGGTTCTAATCCCTATCTTGGTGCCATGTCCTCCCCGTGTCCACATGGATCAAGCTCAATTGAATTCTCCAAATTGCCCCATATAGAGTGAGAGTGGGTGTGTGTCCTGTCCTGTCCTGTGGGTTTCCTCCCACATTCCTAAAACATTCTATTCTCCAAATTGCCCCATATAGAGTGTGAGTGGGTGTGTGTCCTGTCCTGTCCTGTGGGTTTCCTCCCACATTCCTAAAACATTCTATTCTCCAAATTGCCCCATATAGAGTGTGTTGCGTATGTGTGAGTGAGTGTGTGCTCAGTGATAGATTGCCCCCCTGTCCTGGGTGTGTCTGCCCAGCGCCCGAGATGTTCTCCCCTGGATGGGCATGGGTAACCACCCCACGACCCTAATAGAGGATAAAGCGGAAGATAATGGATGGATGATCCACAAGGGGCTTAGTGGTTGGCATGTTCGCCTCTCGGCACTAGGGATTCCCGGTTCGAATCCCTATTTTGGTGCCATGTCCTCCCCGTGTAGGTTTCCTCCGGGTTCTCCGGTTTCCTCCCACAGTCCAAAAGCATGGATAAATGTCAATTGAGTTCTCCAAATTTCCCCATATAGAGTGTGTCTGTGTGAGTGAGTGTGTGTCCAGTGATAGATTGGTGCCCTGTCCTGGGTGTATCTGCCCAGCGCCCAAGACGTTCTCCCCTGGATGGGCATGGGGAACCCCACCGCGACCCTAATAGAGGATAAAGCGGAAGATAATGGATGGATGGATGATCCACAAGGGGCGGCACCGTGGCTTAGTGGTTGGCATGTTCGCCTCTCAGCACTAGGGATTCCCGGTTCGAATCTCAATCTGGGTGGAGTTTTCATGTCCTCCCCGTGTCCGTGTAGGTTTCCTCCGGGTTCTCCGGTTTCCTCCCACAGTCCAAAAGCATGGATCAAGGTCAATTGAGTTCTCCAAATTGCCCCATATAGAGTGTGTTTGTGAGTGAATGTGTGTCCAGCCCTGTCCTGGGTGTATCTGCCCAGCGCCCGAAACGTTCTCCCCTGGATGGGCATGGGGAACCCCCCCTCCCCCACCCCGACCCTAATAGAGGATAAAGCGGAAGATAAGGGATTGATGGATGATGATCCATAAACATCTCGATTGGTGGCACAAAGGTGCAGCTTTTGCACCAAGAAGGTTCCACATTTGGGAGAACTACCGAGATGGGTTATTAGCACCGGGTCGGCTGTGCTTAGAGCCCACACTGGTAACCAAGGGCAATTAATGGTATTTTAAATCAATTTATAAAGTGATAGTGATTAGTACTAACACACAGAGGAATCTGTCCATCACATTTAATCCAGTGAAACACACACACACACACACACACACACACACACACATGTGCCCAGAGCTGGTGGGCAGGCCTCTACATGGCGCCCAAGGAGCAATTGGGGTTAGGTGCCTTGCCCAAGGGCACTTCAGCCATAGTATTTGTTGGGCTTGGGAATCGAACCGGTGACGTTCAGACCACAAGGCTGGTTGCTTAACCACAAGCCTAAGACCTACGACTGCCAGGGGTCCTGCCAACAATCTACAGCTTTATGAGATCAGCAGTAACATTGTGTACATACACACCAGCATGTGTACCATTCCTGTGCCTGAGAAATTCCATCTCTTGGCTTTAATGCAGAGTTTGGGTTTATAGTAATCTATTAATCTAATCTATTAATATTATCCCGGTCCGGCAATGTCACCATGATGTTTGAGAGTATAAGCACTGCTGCGTGGGATCAGCACACCACCACCATGTGGTCTGAGTTGCAGAGAGTCATCCACCTGAAAAGCCATCAGAGCCATCTCTTCATTTCCCTCTTGATTTCCACGTCAATAAAACCCTCTGATCAGATCCACATGCCACTTATGCCAATATGGCAACATCATGCCAACCTGATCCAATGGTTTCATGCACATTTCAGGGGGTGGATGATGGTTTCATGCACATTTCAGTTGGTGATGTGCTGACATGGTGCAACACAGTCATGGTGGTGGTGGAGAGCTGATCCCACGCAGCAGTGACACCACGATGTTTAAGAATATAAGCACTGCTGCGTGGGATCAGCACACCACCACCATGTGGTCTGAGTTGCAGAGAATCATCCACCACCTGAAAAGTCATTTAATGTCACGGTATTTCCTGAGAGCCATCTCTTCATTCCCCTCTTGATTTCCACGCCAATAAAACCCTCTGATCAGAATCGCATGATGTTGCCATATTAGCGTAAGTGGCGTGTGGATCCGCCGCCGCAGTTGCCAGTCATTTTAATTGGTCTGGCAGAGGGGTGCAAACACGCTGACGCCGCCGGTAAGAGGATAATGAGGGTTAGCGGGCTATTGTCTGCTTGCATCTTCCGCGGTAATGACCGTAAAAGTCTACAATCAATTCATCTTTCACTCTACAGCCGTAGTCTTCCGAACATTTGCCTTTTCCATGGAAACAGCCAAGTTCCGTTTGGCTGGAAGCACTGCGCACTGGCAAGCCTGTGATGTAAATGTGCCCGTTCCTTAATTAAAAAGTTTCTTGCCATGCACAAAAATGTATCTGTGGCTCGGCTTAATCCAATTATTGTTATGTTAAAGTGTCAGAACTGCGGTGAGAGAAAAAAAATAACACACCACGGGGCCAAGAGAGTGGGAGCACTGCTGTTGTTTACACGACCATTAATTCAATTATTTGTGTTTCTTTATCAAAACTGGCAGACTTAACAACGGGGAAGTGGTAGAGTTGTGGTCTATCTACCCTAAAGGTAACCCAAAGGTCCCTGGTTCGATTCCCGGTCCCATTAAGCACTTCGGTTGAAGTGCCCTCGGGCAAGGCTCCGAAACCCAATTGCCCGATGGGCGCCCAGAACAGGGCTGCCAACTGCTCCGGGCAGGTGTGCTCACTCAGTGTGTGTATATGAGTGTGTTTTACCACACGGATGGGTTAAGGGTGAGTACACACTCCTCTGAGGGTAAGCGCTGTAGGTAAAATATCCAAAGAGTATTTGGATGCTGATGCTGAATACTCTCTCTCTTTTTCTCGGCCGTAGGAAAGTCAGCCGGCGACGCAGCCCTGTCCTCCCTGCGGTACATGGGCGAGCGCGTTCAGGGCGGTGGAGGAGCCATCGTCGTGTCTCCCACTGGAGACTGGAGTGCCACGTTCACCACGGAACGCATGGCCTGGGCCGCCATCGAGGGGGGACAGCTTTACTACGGTTTAAACCCAAGTGAAAGATTAATAGAACTAAATGAAAGAATGCACTGATATCATTTAAAACTGTAATGGTTTCTAATTAGAACATAGCCAAACCTGTTCCAGGCTCTAGAGGGTGACAGAGGCAGGCTAATAAGACTAATTATGGTTTTTAATTTGCCTGTAATGCGTACTGAAGTTAAGGGATGTCTGTTGATGCTTATTGCACGTTAAACGCTGTACGCTTGATGTTTACAGTGCAGTTTAACACACGCCATCATTAAAGCTCCATTACTCACCAGAGCATCAATCATTCTTTTATTCATTATCCTCTTTATCCTCTACTAGGGTCGGGGGGGTTCCCCATGCCCATCCAGGGGAGAACGTTTCGGGCGCTGGGCAGATACACCCAGGACAGGACGCCAATCTATCGCTAGGTACACTCATACACACATACTCACAGACTATATAGGGGCAATTTAGAGCAGTCAATTTATAAATAGTTGAATTCCCGTTTTTGGATTGTTGGAAAAAAACGGCGAACCCGGAGGAAACCCACACGGACACGGGGAGAACGTGTAAACGCCACCGAGATCGGGATTCGAATCTCAGCACCGATCCCTAAGACACCATCAATCATCCATCCATCCATTATCTTCCACTTTATCCTCTATTAGGATCGCAGGTGGGTTCCCCATGCCCATCCAGGGGAGAACGTTTTGGGCGCTGGGCAGATACACCCAGGACAGGGCGCCAATCTATCACTGGGCACACACTCACTCACACAAACACTCTATATGGGGCAATTTGAAGAACTCAATTGAGCTTGATCCATGTTTTTGGACTGTTGGAGGAAACCGGAGAACCCGGAGGAAACCCACACGGACACGGGGATGAACATGGAAACTCCACCCAGATGGGGATTCAAACCGGGAATCCCTAGTGCTGAGAGAAGAACGTGCTAACCACTAAGCCACGGTGCCGCCCCAGGACTACACACTCGTTATTAATTAAGAATGTGTGTCTATTTATGGAAGTATAATGAAAATAACGACTTTTCCAGACGATTGATCGGAGTGGAAGCACATCCACATATTATTTACCCACTGATATTTACTCGCCATCCACCCCGCTGCGCGCTCCTTTAAGATTCACGGCGAACAATCAACAATTTGTCAAGATGCAGTAACTGATTCATAGCAGAGTCAGCAGATCAAAGTCATTCCAGCGCGCGACTAAAGGGCATGTTCCCGAGTCAAGCGCCACAAACATCATGCAAAATTAATCAGCCACCCGCCCAAAATAACAAGGTTCATTTCACCAAAACACAAACTGGGTCATGGTGGGCTGCTTTAAAGCTGGTTGAGGGTTAGTGCAGCCTGTCGGAGATGTTAGTTATTAACTCGGCTGGTTGATTGAATCTGCACGGCAATAGGGATGTTTAACTCTGCTTCTACTTCCTCCGTATATCGCAGATCTTATCACGGTTACCTCTCACCCACGATCACTGAGATCTTCTGCCTCTACACACCTGTCTGTTCCCACTATGCGCCTTAGCACCATGGGAGGTAGAGCCTTCAGTAGTTCTGCCCCTAGACTATGGAATGCTCTGCCTCCCGACTTAAGGAAATTGGACTCCATTTCACAGTTTAAGTCGAGTCTCAAAACGCACCTTTTTAGAATTGCTTATAATCCTCTTATAATCTTTTAATTTATTTTTCACTTAAATTTATTTTACTATGATTGACTGATTGCCTTATTTATTATTGTTGTTTTATTGTTTTTTCTTTGTAAGGTGACCTTGAGTGTCCAGAAAGGCGCCATCAAATAAAATGTATTATTACTTTCTATTTAATGTTCCAACATAGCTCCGCCCACCCGTTCTGTAGCTAGAACCAGCCAACTGGTGTGAGTTAGCCGTGAGTAGCTCGTGTATTTCGATTAGTTTCGATCAGTTAAACTGTGTCCCAGCTGAAACGGTGGACCATTCTTTCCAATAGGAGTCCATTAGAACACCCTCGGGGTGCAGAAACCTGTTTACAGCAGGTACAGGGAGGCGAGGGCAGAGCCGCGCTGCCGTGATTACTGCTGCCACTCTCAAACTAGATGGTTCTGGGTTCGATTCTTGGGTCTGTGTGGAGCCTGCATGTCCTCCCTGTACCCGAGAGGGCTTACTCCTGGTACTCTGGATACTTCCTTACTTATATTGCAAAGACATGCTGATGGGTAGGCACGGTGGCTTAGTGGTTGGCACGTTCTCCTCTCAGATCTAGGGATCCCCGGTTCGAATCCCCATCTGGGTGGAGTTTCCATGTTCTCCCCGTGTCCGTGTGGCTTTCCTCCGGGTTCTCCAGTTTCCTCCCACAGTCCAAAAAACATGCAATTGAGTTCAATTAATAATAATAATTTGAATAATTATTCAAAAAATAATTGAGTTCTCCAAATTGCCCCATAGCAATAGATTGGTGCCCTGTCGTGGGTGTATCTGCCCAGCGCCCGAAACGTTCTCCCCTGGATGGGCATGGGGAACCCCCCCCCGCAAATATAGGATAAAGCGGAAGATAATGGATGCTGATGGGTACATTTGAGACATTAATTGCCCCACGATTGTATTATTTGTTACTATTTCTGTAAAAGGAGGCAAAACTCATGAAACTATTATTATTATTCCTCCATTATCTCCCGCTTTATCCTCTATTAGGGTCGCGGTGGGGTTCCCCATGCCCATCCAGGGGAGAACGTCTCGGGCGCTGGGCAGATACACCCAGGACAGGGCGCCAATCTATCGCTGGGCACACACTCACTCACGCAGACACACTCTATATGGGGCAATTTGGAGAACTCAATTGACTTGATCCATGTTTTTGGACTGTGGGAGGAAACCGGAGAACCCGGAGGAAACCCACGCAGACACGGGGAGAACATGGAAACTCCACCCAGATGGGGATTCGAACTGGGAATCACTAGCGCTGAGAGGAGAACATGCTAACCACTAAGCCAGCGTGCCGCCCTATTATTATTATATAATATAATAATTATAAAAAGCTTAACGAGTCCAGCTTTTAATAAAGCAGAGGTGGTTTGTCTCATGATACACTTTCATGTTATACTCAGGAATTAAACACTTTCCTTTTAATCAGGACATTATTTATATCATTAAAGTTTTATCAGTTATTAAATCCTTAATATGACTTTAAACTCTCGTGTCTCACCTGGATTTACCTGCGGCGTCACCTGTTAATTGTTCCGGCTGGAGATTTGCACCACTCCCTTCTGTTCCCGCCACGCAGGGAGCTTTTTCTCGTGTCATTGTCGCCATCTTGTGGCCCTTAATAGATACTACAATGTTTACTCTCGGCCAAGGCAACTTTTAACTCGCCCCGTTCGTAGAAAAACTGAAGTAAATATCACGTTTACATTCAGTATGATACTTCATTTTCACGTTTCTCCACCATTTTGACATCTGTAAGTGTTTAAAGGCTCGTCAGCTCAGTTCCAATGCTAACTCACGTAGCATGGGACAAGAAGCTTTAAAAAGGATCTCATAAAAAGGTCCTGGAACTGTTTTCAGTGTGGCTCAAAAGTTTGGGTCCATCTGTTTGTGTTCTACAGTACATACTGTGTACTCTGTTCTAATGGTCAGAACCTCAATAGTACCACCACAGAGCAGGGGTTATTTGGTAAGTGCATTAGTCCTATCCCAGCAGTGTGACTGAGGTGTTTAAATGAAACTCCAGCAGCACTGCTGCACTAAACCCCCCCTCACCACATCAGTGTCACTGCAGAACCGACAATAAACAATCCACCACCCAAATGATACCTGTTCTGTGATGCTCCTGACCAACAGAGAACAGAGAACCAACAGGGGACTAACAAGAACAAAGAACACAGATGGACTACAGTCTGTAATTGTAAAACTATTACTAATAGTAAAAGTCCATCTAATATATATATATATATATATATATATATATATATATATATATATATATATATATATATATATATATATATTCATTCATTCATTCATTATCTCCCGCTTTATCCTCTATTAGGGTCGCGGTGGGGTTCCCCATGCCCATCCAGGGGATGGGCGTCTCGGGCGCTGGGCAGATAGACCCAGGACAGGGCGCCAATCCATCGCTGGGTACACACTCACACACACTCTATATGGGGCAATTTAGAGAACTCAATTAACTTGATCCATGTTTTTGGACTGTGGGAGGAAACCGGAGAACCCGGAGAAAACCCACACGGACACGGGGAGAACATGGAAACTCCACCCAGATATATATATATATATATATATATATATATATATATATATATATATATATATATATATATATATATATATATATATACTCACCAAATAATCCCTGCTCTGTGGTGGTACTATTGGGGGTCCTGACTATTAGAACAGAGTACACAGTATGTACTGTAGAACACAAACAGATGGACTACAGAATGGATTTGTAGAACTACAAAGTCCATCTTTATGCGCACACATTTGACATTAATGAATATATATCATTTTAACTACACCATGAGAGCATTTGCACAAGACTTGTTGTCAGCAGTGATGACAAAGTGCCCCATAAAATCAAACACATGTTTTAATGCGGCACGGTGGCTTAGTGGTCAGCACGTTCTCCTCTCAGCGCTAGGGATTCCCGGTTCGAATCCCCATCTGGGTGGAGTTTCCATGTTCTCCCCGTGTCCGCGTGGGTTTCCTCCGGGTTCTCCGGTTTCCTCCCACAGTCCAAAAACATGGATGAAGTCAATTGAGTTCTCCAAATTGCCCCATATAGAGTGTGTGTATGTGAGTGAGTGAGTGTGTGCCCAGCGATAGATTGGCGCCCTGTCCTGGGTGTATCTGCCCAGCGCCCGAAACGTTCTCCCCTGGATGGGCATGGGGAACCCCCCTTCCTCTTTATCCTAATATAGGATAAAGCGGAAAATAATGGATGGATGGATATTTTAGTGCATTTTTAATAAACAATCAAAAACTTGAAACCATCACAACATCAGACCTGTTATAAAGACATAACCTGAATAAACCCAAGAACACAGACCAGTCAAAAGCTGCAATACAGTTTATTAAATATTGCATAATAATGAAATCACAGCAGTAAATAGTGTGTTCAAATCCAACCTTTTAATCTGTGACTGCACGGCAAATAAAGAAAACACCAAAAGCAATGTGAGCCTCTGCGTGTGGAAGATCCCAAAGTTAATGGTTACTCGTGACGCACTACGGGCTTTATATCACACTCTGCATGGCTGCAGCTGCCTTCTGGTTCCTCGTCTCCTATGCAGTAACAAAGATGTGTCAAGGCAAAACGAAAAGAAGAGGCACAGTTCAACAAAGCTGTGAGACAAAAGGCATCTGGATCCTAACACAGTGTCAGAAATCTGTTCTTCAGTCATTAATATCGGAGCATCTGTGCCAAGCAGCGCGCCATGCACTCTTAAAAACACCTGTCATATAAACTATTCATAGAGGCAGTCGTGATTCGCAACACTTCCGTTCATTTATACTATACATATTTACAAGGACGACAAACAGAAACAGATTCTCATCATCGCTCCAGTCCGAAGCTCGGCATCCTCACTGCACTCACTACACTTCTGTTATGACATTCTATGCAGTGGAACCAAAATGAAGGCAGATTCAGTGTGACGGTGGTTTTATACACACAGCCTGACCAAACGCAAGGTTAAATGGTTTTCAGGTCGTCATCCATGAGGTGACCTTTTTTCAAGCAGGCGGTGTATATAAAAATAAATATATATACATTTAAAAATGAGTAACTATGAATCTGCTTTTCATAATGCATTATAAGTGCATTCATAAATCTTTTTACCATTTGTCATAAGCCTCCGTTAATATACATAGATGTTTATAATTACATTTAAAGTGTTCCAAGGCTTTATAACACAAAGAGACATGACGCTTTAAATTTAAACATCTTAGAAGTCTGCAAGTCTTCTATATTAGGGTCGCGGGGGGGGGGGGGGTGTTTCTCTATGCCCATCCAGGGGAGAACGTTTTGGGCGCTGGGCAGATACACCCAGGACAGGGTGCCAATCTATCACTAGGCACACACTCACTCACACAGACAGACTCTATATGGGGCAATTTGGAGAATTGACTTCATCCATGTTTTTGTGAGAGGAAACCAGAGAACCCGGAGGAAACCCACACGGACACGGGGAGAACATGGAAACTCCATCCAGATGGGGGTTCGAATCGGGAATCCCTAGCGCTGAGAGGAGAACATGCTAAACCACCAAGTCACCATGACATGTTCTTATAAGACTTAATGATCAGGGTTATGAACGGATATATGTGCATGAACAGAGGTTTATGACAAAGGTTATAAAGCATTATAGATATTGCATGAAGCTTGATACATGTGTTTATAATGCATTATGAATACAGATTCACAGAACGTGTCAGTTCATCAGCGATGCTCGGTGTAAGGTAATGATATGGAAGGCATCGCGGTGCGACGGACAGCCGAAGTGGTTGATCTTTTTAAGCTTAAACACTGTGCCACGCTGTGTAGAGACCCATGCAAGTCTGAGTACACGTTTGCCTTCCCACGTTTGATCTAAAGCACACACGAAATGTCGTTAGAGTAGAGCGTAACAAACTCGTAACAAACCAAACGTCTTATTATCAGAAATGGCACTTCAGGAAATACAAGATCTTTTTCACACAGACCATAATTCCTCCGAACAGTAACAGGTTATGTGTAAATCCTGCCTTCTTTACCGGGTCAGTGTTCTGTAAACCACTGCGGTAACACTTGCTATGAATCTGGTGTTCATAATGCTTTATAACAATTGTTGAAAAACCCTTTTAATATACACAGATGTTTCTAATTACAGTCATAACGAGTTATAACATTCATTCATTCATTCATTATCTTCCACTTTGTCCTATATTAGGGTCGGGGGGGGGGGGGTTTCCCATGCCCATCCAGGGGAGAACGTTTCGGGCGCTGGGCAGATACACCCAGGACAGGGTGCCAATCCATCGCTGGGCACACACTCACTCACACACACACACACATATCTATATGGGGCAATTTGGAGAACTCAATTGACTTGATCCATGTTTTTGGACTGTGGGAGGAAACCGGAAAACCCGGAGGAAACCCACGCGGACACATATAGAGTGTGTGTGTGTGAGTGTGTGTGTGCCCAGCGATGGATTGGCGCCCTGTCCTGGGTGTATCTGCCCAGCGCCCGAAACGTTCTCCCCTGGATGGGCATGGGGAACCCCCCCCGCGACCCTAATAGAGGATAAAGCGGGAGATAATGGATGGATGGATAATATTAATGCAGTCCTCTTTATAAAACTAATAAATGAGCTAAACATTAGCAGTTATAAACACTTATGAAGTCATTATAAAGAGGGCATTAGTTTAACACAACGTTATAAAGTCTTATAACTCTGCTCGCTACAATAAGTTAATGAAAACAGCTCAAATATACATTCTATAATGCATTATGTCATATGGCCTTATGACATATTCAAATAACACGTTACAAGTGTGGTTATGAACATTTATGTACATTAACAAAGGGGTTATAAAGCATTATGACAACTGGATTCATAGAAAGCGAGCGAAAGTTATGTATGCAGTCCGACAAAGTCTGAAAACCAAATGCCAAATGACATCAGTCTGTTTTGGGGTCATAGAGGACGGGCGGTCAGGAGAGTCAGCCTCACTGTATTTGTACATCCACGACCTTCTGCCGCGAAGCTGTTACGCGCAGGACTATGAGAATGAGAAAATAATTTACGGTTCAGGAATAAAATCCAAAGATTACAAGAACATTCAATACCAAAAATAGTACTTATAATAGCGACTACATGCAAAAATACTTCTTCTCTGTTGGCTGTTGAAAAAGGCAGTTGTCAAAACGCTCACCTCTGACATTAAAATAATTCTATGCTACAGTATTAACAGTGTCTTGCCTCCGTCCTCAGCATGGAGACACGGGATCTGTAAGATCCATATTATTCCATAAACGTGGATGCAGAAATAAGAAATGGAGCTTGATTCTCCCGGCGGCGCGACCCTAACACACGGAACCTGTGTTTCGGTTATAAAACCTACATTCTATGGTAGATGCAACATCAGTCACAGTAACAAGTGCCTTAATTCAGCACTTCACATAAAAAAGCAAAAGGCCTTCCCTTCAAATGGCAGCTATAAAGGAAATACTGACAAAAAAAAAAAGATACCTCTTCAAACACGTGCATGTTCATTGCATGTGAACAGTGATGGATGATCAATACGCTTATTTACTGGTCAAACTTACTTTTAACACCTAGTTTATATATAAAAATAAATAATCAAGGAGCTTTCCAAGAAGGCCGCGGATCATTTAGTGTTTTTCATCTCTCTATATTAGTTTCGGAGTGTAAGATCTTCCCAAAGAAGGTTTTGAGTGATACAATCTATAGACGATACAGTATCTCAGATGAACCTGCAGCCATGGAAACGGGAGTTCTAGGAGGGAACCTGCCAGAATCTGGGACTATGAATCAGTACCTTCTCACTGTGAGATGAGGGCTAACCTTAGCGCCCCCATGCCGTCCACTAAATATTCAAACCATGTGACAAAGTGGGAACGCTGTTCAAAACCTGTGATTATCTATTTTGCTCTAAGACATAGAGTACAGAACCAAAGTCCTTAAAATAGTCCACATACTGTTGTGTTCTCCATTATTATATTCTATTTGTGCCAAACATTTATAGATAACTATACAGTGTTCTACTGTCGAATTTTACCCTCATACTCCACCTACTTGTGCTTTTTACATTTAATTCGCAGAACTATTCTGTTACACTATTTCCAAACATTATAAACAGGGATTGTATGATATGGTATGAATTGGAACTCTGATTGTGTTTGCATGAAAAGGTCTGGGTTGATTCAATGAGTGGAGCAATGAGGGGTAACAGAGGGTTCTAGCGGGGTAGGATCTGCCTAGGTGGTAGAGCTTCATGATTTTGGAAAAACACAAACAAATATTCATTGGGTGATTCATTAGTTTGTGATGTGATGCTAAAAGAGCTGAATTGAGTTCAACTGGTATTGATTGACACCAGGGGGCGCTGTGTCTACTTTCCTAAAGCAATTGTGTTAAAGAAGAATGGTTTTACTAGCACAGCACTGTATTAAATCGAGGCTTAAATAAGTGATCTAGGATTACATCAAGCTATATACATATACTTTAGGTTAAAATGAAGTGTGTTAAACACTGCAGAGTGCGACTTACACTAAGCCTTAAGGGTTAGTCCTGGTTCAGGACCAGTTCAACAAACCTTTATAAATAAAGGGACTATATATATATATAGCTGCAAAAATCAATCCTTTAAATCTAGATTTCACTGCCTCTTAATCTTGAGTTTAGCCTGTGAGCATCACTAATAGATCAAATAAAACATCTGTCTATTTGTAAGTGGCTGTGAAAGTCCACGATCCACTTAAGCTTAGGTTCTGCAAAGATGCACCAGACCATGAAGTGGATATCACATCAGGATTGACCAATTAAATAAGGTTTATAAGCTTCATTTGACTGATTTTGGGTTTTAACAGTGATAGCAAAATGTAAAAAAAAACAAGGTTATTAAATCCGTATTGTTGACAAGTGCAGGACCCTGGGGTTTCGGTCTGTTGTTATTGGTGGATTGTGGGTACATGTGCAGGTGGGGTTTGGCACGGCTGGATGTTCGGATGGTTGGCTTACGTTCAAACAAACGGAAAAACATGTCGGAAATGTTTTTAAAGCATAATTCATAATGCCTTCCTTCAGATATCTGCGGTGATGAGTTCAGGTGAGGGTTAGACTTTCTATGCATCACGTATTCATAATGCACTGTAAGTGAAGGCTTTATAAAGTATTCATAATGCCTTATAACACTTGTAATAATTCATAAACAAATGTACAGCCATGTTCCTAATCACATTCATAAAGAGTTAAAAATCAGCCATCTGGCTTTATAACACTAAGTGACATGATGCATTATAATGCACAATTCATTTGTTTAAATACATTTAAGAAAGTTTTTAAATGTACACTGATGTTTACACCCATATAATAATGTCTTAGATCAATATGCCATAAGGTTTCATAACACTAAGTGACATAATGCATTATAATGCACAATTAATTTGTTCATGAATACATTTAAGAAAGTTTTTAAATGTACACTGATGTTTACACCCATATAATAATGTCTTAGATCAATATGCCATAAGGTTTCATAACACTAAGTGACATAATGCATTATAATGCATAGTTTAATTGTTCATGAACTGCATGGAGAGACCTTTGTGTAAAAGATTGCCTCCATTTCAAATAAAACTAATTTTAGAGCTTATAACTACTAATTAACACTTAGAAGCTTTCGGGTATTTGGGGAAGGGTATATGAAAGTTTATATAAGTTTGTATTATAATGCGTTATGTCGCTTGGTGTTATAAAGGCTCAGGGTGTTCTAACATAACACTTTATGAGTGTGATTATGAACTAAATAAAGCTTTCTGAATGCTGTTATAATGCAGTATGAATACTGGCCTCATAGAAAGTGTTACCCAGTTAAGTGTTACATTGGTTTATGTTGTGACAGTGACAAAGCACTCCGACCGTCATGCCCCAAGCCTCATCGAACATACACCTGGACATTCACCGGGATAGGACACAATACTGATGAAAATCGAAAACCAAACACGGGAGTGCATCAGCAATATTGCTCCACACAGGCCACCACAGGCAAAGTGTCAGAATGTCTACAAACCGAGCGTTCGGGGGGGTGGGTGGGGGGGGGTAAATGTTACAAGTGAACCGCTTTCACGTAGTTCCCTGGAAAGGTGCCGAACTGTTTAGTCCTCTTGGAGGTACCTGCATGGGAACACATAACACACAAAAGGAGCAGTGAGTCCCGGTAACGGGGTGCTAAGGCCCCTGCAGACAGACCGATTTAGTAACGCTGTATCTGTGCAGGGGCCGAACATAGGAAGGCGGCCAGTTCAGTAAGCTATCCGGCACTGTGACTAATGACATACCGACAAACCAGCCATCATCGCATTTCTCCATGACGTTCACAAGGTCTCCCTCCTGAAGCTCCAGCTCGTCGTCATTCTGTGGCACGTAGCTGTATAGAGCCTGGAATCTGCACCGCGGCACAACACATCACACAGGCATGAGGCGCGTAAACACCTTACGTACTACCATATATAGAAATAAACACATGTGCAGCTTCAGTTCAATAACATGGGACTTCACTTCAGAGTGAGGATTTAAGCAAACAGTCATTTATTAAAGAATTAAAGAATATATTCATTCATTCATTCATTCATTCATTATCTTCCGCTTCATCCTATATTAGGGTTGCGGGGGGAGGGGGGGGGTTCCCCATGCCCATCCAGGGGAGAAGGTTTCGGGCGCTGGGCAGATACGCCCAGGACAGGGGGGGCAATCTATCGCTGGGCACACACTCATGCACACTCTATATGGGGCAATTTGGAGAACTCAATTGACTTGATCCATGTTTTTGGACTGTGGGAGGAAACCGGAGAACCCGGAGGAAACCCACGCGGACACGGGGAGAACATGGAAACTCCACCCAGATGGGGATTCGAACCGGGAATCCCTAGAGCTGAGAGGCGAAGGTGCTAACCACTAAGCCACCGTGCCGCCCAATTAAAGAATATAATTATAATATAATAAGGGTATGGTAGTGTGGTGGTGGGGGGGTGGGGGGGTGATACTCACATGCCGCAGCTGAGGCGTCCAGGTTCAGGGCTGCTGCTTTGGGACTGGGGTTGCTGGGAAATGATGAAAGAGTGTTTACTGAAGTGGGGCATCAATCTGTGAGCAGAGTCTAAGGGACGGGACAAAGTGCTGCAGTACCTCACAGAGGTCTCTGCAATATTCATGATCTCATTGCACACTGCCTCCTGTTGGAGGAGGAGGAGGAGGGTAAACGGGAGGGTGGGGGGGTCAGTCAGTCGGATGAAAGTTGAGGGAATCGGAGGTAAAGACGGGCAGGTTAAGAAAGATAGGAATGGAAGACCAGTGAGTAAGCAGAGAGGGGAACAGAAGGGTGGTCCATTAAAGCCAGGGGAGCCGGATGTAGTGAGAGGATCCAGGAAAGATGCATGGAAGAGTAAGACAACAGAGTGAGGTCGCATGAGTGGAAGGGGAAAAACATCAGACAGGTTCATAGAGGACAGAGAAGGCAAACATCCTACATGCGCCGTTAACGAGGGTTCGAAATATTAGAAACATTTTGGAGAAGAAAAAGGATGAGTTTTAAATGAGTAGCGATGTGAAAGTGATGACGTTTTAAACCATGCATCTATTAATATCACATCAACTAATGAGAAAACCCCGGTTCCACAGTTCCATATCCGGAATGCACTTTAAAATTACAACAGAACAAATGAAATTTAGATTTGTTAAAATTATAACTAGATTCCGGACTCAAGAACCCCATCTTACAACCTGCGCAAGGTGCAGAACAGGTATCATTTGGGTGGTGGATTGTTTATTGTCAGTTCTGCAGTGACACTGATGTGGTGAGGGGGGTTTTAGTGCAGCAGTGCTGCTGTAGATTCATTTAAACACCTCAAGGACACTGCTGGGATAGGAATAATGCACCCACCAAATGGTGGTACTATTGGGGTTCTGACCATTAGAGAACAGAATACACAGTGTGTACTGTAGAACACAAACAGATGGACAGAGTGTAACTGAAGAACTACAAAACATTAGTAAAGGAAGTGGAACTCAGAACATGGAGAATAAGTGGAACAAAAGGGGGGCGTGGCTGTAGACTAATATGACTAATTATGATATAGGGTTACAATATGCTTTCCTCCTAAGTATATATATATATATATATATATATATATATATATATATATATATATATATATATATATATATATATATATATATATATATTGAAGGTAATAAATAAATGTCAAAACCTGATTTGTCTAATAAAATTAAAAGCTAAATAACCTTTATATGAATCTTTACACATTACTGTTTATATAATAATAATAATAATAATAATAATAATAATAATAATAATAATAATATGTTTATATATACATGTATAATAATATTCCAAATTATGCCATACACAAAGTTTATGTTATCAGTATATAAGTTAAGTTTATATATATATATATATATATATATATATATATATATATATATATATATATATATATATATATTTTATATAATTATTAATAACTTTTATTGATGATTATCATTGATAATATTGTGAGTGTTACCGTAAATGAGTTGGCGTTCAGGTTGTTGTCCTGGATGTCGAATAACATGACAGGACTTCTCGAGGATCTTCCATGGTAATCACCTTCAATCTTCAGCGGCTGAGAGAAAAAGACCTTTGATTTTTAGTAGCTCTACACACTCACTCACACAGACTATATAGGGGCAATTTGGATAGGGGCAATTTAGAGCAATTCTAGTTGAATGCATATTTTTGAACTGTGGGAGGAAACTGCAGAACACTCAGAACACGGAGAGAACCAGAAAACTCTTGGAACCTGGATGTTCAGCACTGAGAGGTGGACGGGCTAACGAATACGCCACCATGCTGCCCACTCAGAATGTAAGTATTTTTATTTGTATTTTTTTGTTGTTTTTTTTTATCATTAAAAAAATAATAATAATAATTTTGGAATCTGAATTTGAAGGTGGGGTCACTAAGATACGAAAAAATGTTGCTCTGCACAGACAAATAAGAAGCCCTGGGTCCTAAAGGCAAGCTTTTTTTTTCTGGTTCAGCCCTGTTTACACTTATCCCCATTTTTTTTTTTTTTTTGTTGCATGGTGCACACTTATCCCCATTTAACCCACTGAACTAAAATAACGGCTTGTATTTTGCTGGTTACATATACAATAAAAATCATACATTTGTAATAATTGTGATTGTAAAATTCCAACAATACAACATTTCGTCCTTTGACATGCAAAGTTTCATAAGCGGCTGCTGAAAAACCGTCAAACCCATGTTAGAATCAGAGCACAGAACGTCACCACCATGCAGTCATTCCTTTATCTAACATGTCCACTCGAGGGAACAGCCTCAGTCAAACAGGGTGTACACAATATACCACACCAGATACCCCAAATATTGTGACAAAGATCTGTGAAGCAATATGTTAGATCTTAAAATCTACAGCAGTGAGACAATCAGCAATCAGGAGAACCGAAACGCAATGAGCACCGCACACCATGCAGAAGGTACCTCGGCTGGACTATTACTCCAGCTGCATGGCGCCTTGCAGGTAACGCCAACCCTGTCTAGCTCTGTCCCCTCACCCTCATGTAGCTCCGAATCCAGCCTGCCTCCTCTACCCAGCCATCCCTCCCCACAAGGACTCAGGCTGCGAGACAGACGTGGTGAGGGAGGGAACAGGAGGAAGTCCTCCTCCTGAGGAGGGGTGAAAGTGAGGAAAGGGGTGGCCGAGTTGGGCCGGGGTGGGTAAGGAGGGGGCAGGGGAGAGGTGGAAGGAGAGGCCATCGGCGAGACGCAGTACGGACTTTCGCTCATCAGGGGGACGGGGCTGGCTGAATGTGACGGCGGCAGGTATTCGCCTAAACGATACCCAATTCTCGGCAGAGGTGGAAGAGGAGGAGTCGGGGCAGCAGGGGGGCTGCAGCTGGCCCCGCCCACCGTGAGGGAGATCCACTCGTTGGATATAGCGTGGACCTCCGGAGACACGGAGCGTCGTGGGGAACGTGGCAGGGGGAGAGGGGGGGTGCTGAGACGGGTACGCAGAGGCTGTCGGGTGAGGGAGACGAGTAAATGATGTCGGGTGGAGGGAGAAAAACAAAGTAAAGGCATTAAACAGGGCAAAAAGAACGAGAATGATGACAGAATGAGCTACGGAACATTATACATACAGTACGAATGACTCGGAACATTTTTAAGAAGGACGTAGAGTCCAAACAACAAGAGTTCCTGCAAGAAACAGCATGAAGGTTCTCTGGGGGGAGCCTACCTGTGGGGAGGCATTTGTGCTGCGATGTGGGGAATGGCTGATGGGTGGGTCGGGGTAGTCCACGCCGTTCTTAACGCGGGGCTTTTTGTGCACCTCAACGTACGTGACGGGGAAAATGCCCTGTCTGTTGGTGCCGGAAACTTTCCCCTCGTACCAGTTTTCATCGACTCTGCGGATGAGTGTGATGCGTTCGCCCTGCGGAGAACAGGACACACAGGACATCAAACAACCGGAGTGAGCTGTGTCCCTAACATAACAACAAAGACACGCATTATTAGACAACGATAGCAAATAAAGTTAGAGAAATTCTCTGTATAGATTTGGATTGTAACATGGTGCCAGTTATGTTTCTCATTATGCGTCACACCAGTTTGAAGGAGCGCCTCCTTTGGTAGCCTACCGTGCTCCCATGGAGGCGGCTTCCTTTTAAAAAGGCTTGTTGCTGGGTGCACTCATGTAGTTTTATTTTTACCGGCTGACTTGTATTTGGGGTCTTGGAGAGCATGTCGTGACCGGCAAGTCTGGTTGACCGTAGACGGCACTGAGCCGTTAGTCGTGAGGAAAAACGCCAGGCAAAACATCATGCTTGTGTCACGGTTCCACTGTGTTCTCCCGTCATGTGACTCACCTAAATGCCCAGCCTTTCCCAATGTTCCCATTGGAACATTGCTTTGAGTTATGGTTGTGTCCCCACTGTCTCGACTATGGCTGTGTTTCCCCCTGTGTCTTCTGCATTAAAAACTACTCTTAAACCTTCAATGGTCTGGATTCTGATCTCTCTAGCCGTGGCATCAGCTGATCGTAACAGCTTGTTACCTCGACTTTTATTGAAGCAATAGTCACCACATAAGGCACTCCAGAGATGACCAGCGACGGTGGAATGGGGGCTCCCCCTAGTGTTCCAATGTGGTTAACACAGCTGCTGAGTCCAAGTCGGTAAGCACCTACGTTTGTCTTTTGTTTCTTTTTTTATTTTCGGTAAGAACCTTTTTATCTCTGAGGTAAACACGGTTGTGCACCACCACCTTGTGGTGACATCATAAAGTGCCATAATTGAAACTGAAGGCACTTAAAGTTTTAGAGAGGGTACTTTTACTTATGAGTAAAAGTAAAATAAAACAATGGACTCTATATATATATATATATATATATATATATATATATGTATGTTTGTACTACTCTGGTCAGGTAAAGGTTAATCTATCCTATTGTACTAAGCCTGCATTAATTTTTTATTTTAACTCCACAATATAACATTAAAGTTCATAGAAATAAATTGATTTCAAAATGCTGAACCTGCCAGTCTGTAATCGTTACCTTTCTGAATGACATCTCGACAGCCGTGTCTCCAGTGAAGTTGAAGCGTGCGATGGCCTCGCCGTACTCAAGCACCTGGACCGGGGCACTCTTTTTCGGCTGGGCCTTTTCCGTCGGGGGCAGAAGCTGGGCACAAAGGATCACCGGTAAGCTCGAACTAAAAAGACTTGGCAGGAAATTGAAAACCTTGTGTAAAGGCATACTTCGACATAGTTGCGAGGAAAAATCCCAACTCTGCCATGATGCTCTCCTTCATACCAGTTCTGATCAACCTGCCGGACAATGTACACGATGTCCCCCTTTTGGAACGGCAGCTCCCTGGAAGCGAGAGGTTAAGTCCGGTTAGATGGTCGGTCAGACCCCCGGCATATGTCCAAGCCGAGTCAGCGGGTCTCGATGTATAGGACAACTGTACTGTGATCTTAGACATTTTAAACCGTTCTCTACTCACTTTAGGGACTCTGCTTTGAAGTTAAAGAGGGCCAGAGCAGGTGTCCTCTGTAAACAACACATACAAGGTCACACAGGGTCATGAAGCCTTTTAAAACTGAAACATGACACAGGATGTCAACACCATCAATAATCACATGCAGTGCAGCATGGGAGTCGGGTGACCGATCTGTTGATGATGTAGAAGCGCTCTATAAGGACATTTATACTCCTATCATCATAACAACAATGAGAGGCGTCACCTCTGGACCCGATTTCCTCTTTTCTGAGTCGCTGATGGTCAACAGGTCGCCGAAGCGATCGTTAGTAATGAACTGCTGATGTGTAACCACGAGGCCGGCGTGTCTGCGTGATGCGATGTCTGCTTCCTCCTGTTCCCGCTTCAAACGCCGCTGCTCCTCCAGCATTTTCTGAAACATAGTGTTGACGTTCATCAACTGGCTTAATAATAATGATCCATTAAAATACCAACTAAACATTTCAACTTTAAGTTAATTTGAACTGTAGGTTTGGATTGAGTGAGTGTGTGCCCAGCGATAGATTGGTGCCCTGTCCTGGGTGTATCTGCCCAGCGCCCGAGACGTTCTCCCCTGGATGGGCATGGGGAACCCCACCGCAACCCTAATAGAGGATAAAGCGGGAGATAATGAATGAATGAACAGCACGGTGGCTTAGTGGTTAGCATGTTCTCCTCTCAGCACTAGGGATTCCCAGTTTGAATCCCCATCTGGGTGGAGTTTCCATGTCCTCGCCGTGTCCGCGTGGGTTTCCTCCGGGTTCTCCGGTTTCCTCCCACAGTCCAAAAACATGGATCAAGTCAATTGAATTCTCCAAATTGCCCCATATAGTGTCTGTGGGAGTGAGTGTGTGCCCAGTGATAGATTAGCGCCCTGTCCTGGGTGTATCTGCCCAGCGCCCAGGATGTTCTCCCCTGGATGGGCATGGGGAACCCCCCCCCACGACCCTAATAGAGGATAAAGTGGAAGATAATGGATGGATGGATATATATATATATAGATATATAAATAAAAGATAACTCATACCTCTTTGTCTCCGAACCGCCGACGCGCTACCTCCTCTGGATTTTCCACGTGATTTCCTTGATTTGAAAGCTGTGATGATTCAGAATCTGTTAAAAAACAATGAAAGTCAAATTTTCGGCCTGCTGCGAAGAATTCATTTGGGGAACTGATGTTTATGATGCAAACACCCAGACAGGTAGACGTGCTTATTCAGCACAATGTGAACACGATCATTACACAATCGATGGTAAAAATGTCAGTGACGACAGTAAGGTGTCTGACATGACGGAGCAGACGAGAAAAGAAATCAGTGGACAGTGAACACACGATGGACTGCATGCTTCAGCTACGGTTGCAACCGTCAGATTGCAACGAACACACGGCACACCGATGAACAGAGTGGAAAGTGCGGTTATAATGTCTATGAGTCCCAGCCATTAGAGAAGGTCAGTGGAAACACAGGGGAGACGTGGGAATTACCTTTTATTTATGCAGATTGTATGCAAATATTTAATGAGGTAGCATCGCAGCATCATAAGGCATTTCTACAATCGCAGGTCTAAAGTCATTGAATGGTGAAAATTTTGCATTGAAGGTTCTTTAAAAGTGAAATCCTTTAAAGAGCCTCCTTTAAAGGTGAAAGGTGAAAAAAAAAGGTTTTATTGATCATGCTAAATGATCTCCTACAGATTATACAATCCAAAGGTTCTTTGTGAGGTACATCACCAGCTCCTTTCTCAAAAAAAAAAAAAAAAAAAGAAAGTTCTAAACATTTTTAAATAGGTTAAAAATGAGTCAATCAATGGGGTAATTAGTATCTCAGATGTATCTCAGACCCATCAGCATGTCTTTGGAATATGGGAGGAAACCCACTCAGGTACAGGGAGGACATGCTGTTTGCCCCAACAAGGCATCGAACCTGGGACCTTCTCACTGTGAGGCAATTAGGTCTCAACTATAAAATTCTTTTTAATTGACTTTGTTCAAATGATACCTTACTATATAATTAAGTAACAAGCCTTAAAAATGAAAACCCTCCTACAGCTGAGATGGAATCCAGACATACCCCACCAATCAAGAGGTCACCCCAAGATCACACTCAGAACACTGCACACCACTGAGATGGAAAAAAAACGTAAAGTCACTCTGTGGAAAAAGACGAGTGGACAGGAGAGAGAGCGATCAGGAGGAGATGAATGATCACGAACACAGCCATGGTGGAGTGTGAGTATGGAGTAAGCATAGGCAGCATAGCCACCTCCACTATTGTTTTGACTGGCATCGGTGAGGTCCTCGCCGTTAGCACCCTCTCCATTACTGAGCCTTTCCAAGACCTCGAGCGAGGACAGACGCTGGGGAATGACGGGTTGCAGCCTGGAGGAGAGGACGTGGCTCTCTGGGTCTCTGGCTTGGCCTTTTGCAGCAGAGAGAGTCTTTTTGGCCTGGAGACTGTGCAGTGTTTTCCGTAAAGAAAATGGCGCAGGACCCATCAGTAAGAAATTTGCAGGAGGACCCATTCTTTTCTCAGAGGTGGAGCTGCTGGCTTGCTGCCGTTCGTGCCTGAGGATGGTGGTGAAGCGGGTGTAGGAGGCTGGGCAGGAGCCTTTACACTTACTGGGTTTCAGGTGAAGGTGATCATGGTGGTGGTGATGGTGTTGATGTCCCGATATCGGGAATCTGGGAAGATCGGATCCGATTGAGAAATCTGTTGTGTTTCTGTTTTCGCTTCCTAAATTTTCCGAGTCGTGGTTTTGGGTCGCGGGTGCTTTACCCGCTGTTGTTCCACTTCTTGAATAAGCAGTGTCCTTGTTGGACGTTGTTGTGTGGCCCTCTTCGTGTGCCAACATACAGACGCCATGGGACGTCCCTGACGTGACCAAAGACTCAGCTGAGAGAGCCGACTGAAGCACACATGGTTCGGGGACCGGGCTCGGGGCGGGGCTCGGACCACTTGGAAGGGTGGGCATGGAAGCGGACCGCGTGGGCGCGGTGTTGGTATGCCGGATGATCCGCTCGAACTCCATTACTCGGCAACTGACGGTATGACGGGGCACATTCGCGCCCCGTTCGGCAGTCGCATCACTTCCTGTCCTCTCGAAAACAGAGGCCAGGCTACGCACGCTACTGCGAGGGCTGAAGTCCAGCGATCTGGGCCTCTCGATGTGATGCATGTTCCTGTACAAAGCTGAGAACTCGGAACTCAGGGCTGGGCTCCGCGGAGCACCATTGAGGGGCCCGTTTCGGACCGACCTCCTGCTCTCACTGAAGCTCTTGGGCAGGGAGTTGGTTCTGGAGCAGGAGTCATAGTCCCGGTTCTCCTCTGTCGAATCCCCGTTTCCCAACATCCACGGCTCCTGATGGAGGTCCTCGCAGCTATGCGCTTTAGGCCGTGCAGTGAGCTCTGCCTTCTTTTCCTGGCTCTGATCATTAGAGGGGGAGAACTTGGGCTTGAACTTGGACGGGAGGATTTGAGGAATGCAGGCTTTGGCGGCGGATAGAGAGCTTTTAGTCCTGTTCTGGGTACCTAAAACTGAGCGAGCATTTAGAGAGGCGCATGATGAAATCACAAAGCCATTCCCACCTTTATTATCCACGGGAGGGCATGCAGGGTAACAGAACAGAAAGTAGGTTAGCATGTTCTCCTACTGTCAGTAAAAACAGATCCAATTGCACTGGCATCAGAATACAATACAGCACAACACACACGATACATACAACATACAGACCAAAGACATTTCTATAATACCAGTGCCATTCAAAAGTCTGGCCACGCCCCTTTTCTGCTCCACTTATTGTCCATGTTCTCAGTTCCACTTCTTGTAAAGATGGACTTTGTAGTTCCAGACTCCAGTCCATTCTGTTTGTGTTCCACAGTACATACTGTGTGCTCAATAGTACCACCACAGAGCAGGGATTATTGGGTGGGTGCATTAGTCCTATCCCAGCAGTGTGGCTCTGGTGTATAAATGACTGCCCCCTCACCACATCAGTATCACTGCAGAACCGACAATAAACAATCCACCTCCCAAATGATACCTGTTCTGTGAAGCTCCTGACCAACAGAGAACAGAGAACCAACAGGGGACTAACTACAGTCTGGAATTATAAAACTACAAAGTCCATCTATATGATAAGTGGAGGACATAGCGAATGGAAGACAAGACATGAAGGGGGCGTGTCCAAACTTTTGACTGGTACTGCATTTACATGACATAACGATATAATGAATGAAATGCTATTGATTTGCGGTAACTAAAATAACGCTGAGCCAGGATCTCAGTACACACTAAGTCATGACTCAGCTGGCATCAAAACCCAACTGTGGAGCCAAATGCTTCCATATTGTAAACATCTCTTATGGGAATACACACTATAGTGAGAGTGGATCAGAGCTCACCGGCTAAACACTCTCACTCATCAAACATAAATAGACTATTATTATTAGCTCACACAACGCCGTCTCTAATGTCCACAGTAAAGCCTTTGTCCGTCATTTCTGCAGACGTTTAAATAACCTTTTGAGAAGACAGTGGCCAGTTGAAGTCCATCCATCCATTATCTTCCACTTTATCCTCTGTTAGGGTCGCCGGGGGGTTCCCCATGCCCATCCAGAGGAGAACGTCTCGAGCGCTGGGCAGATACACCCAGGACAGGGCGCCAATCTATCACTGGACACACACACACACACAGACATATAGACACACTCTATATGGGGCAATTTGAAGAACTCAATTGAGTCTTTAGTTCAGTATGTAAAACTACTGCAGTGACTACTATAGGATTTTCCGTGAGTGTTATTTTTTTTTTAAAATAATATTGCAGTTGGACGGCACAGTGGCTTAGTGGTTTAGCATGTTCTCCTCTCAGGGCTAGGGATTCCCGGTTCGAACCCCAATCTGGGTGGAGTTTCCATGTTCTCCCCGTGTCCATGTGGGTTTTCTCCGGGTTCTCCGGTTTCCTCCCTCAGTCCAAAAACATGGATCGAGGTCAATAGAATGCTCCAAATTGCCCCATATAGAGTGTGTCTGTGTGAGTGAGTGTGTGCCCAGTGATAGACTGGCATCCTGTCCTGGGTGTATCTGCCCAGCATCCGAAACTTTCTCCCCTGGATGGGCATGGGAACCCCCCCCCCACCCCATGACCCTACTAGAGGATAAAGTGGAAGATAATGGATGGATGGATGGTGATTTTTTATAAACTTGTTATATCTGAGATGCAACGGCTCTTTCTGTTGCATTTCTGCATAATAAGATGCTTTTATAGCCATAAAATAGTTACAGGCGGATCGATTCAGATGGCGCATTACTGAAGGGAAGAACGAAGAAGTCCGTGGGAATTTTTGCACGTTTATTCAAAAGAGCATTTGGAGGTCAGACAGGGATTTTGGACGAGGGGCCTGTCTGCGATCTCCATTATACTCCATCTCATCATAAAGGTGATCGATGGGGTTGAGGTCAGGCCATGCTGCACGCTAATCAACTTCTTTCACACTAATCTCACCCACCCATGTCTGTGTGTGTGTGTGTGTGTCTGTGTGTGTGTGTCTGTGTGTGTGCTTGTGTGTGTTCTCACGTCACACGTCTACGTGCTGCATCGCCAAATCCTTATACGTCATTGTTACGATATTAAACCCTACCGCCCAAATAAAATAAATCCTTTATTTTGTTTTAAATCCAGAAAATAAAGAGTCCTGGAGAAAAGACAACATTCTGAGGACTATTTTAAGTCCCGTTTTCATCGACCCCCACTTCCCCCCCACCGTGTTCCCCATTTCCACCCACCCAACATCCCTCGGGTCACATGGAACTTGAATTCCATCCTCTGACCTTTGTCTGACAGCTGACTTCCTCATGCCTTAGCACCTCCACATAGCGTTCGTGTCCATTCCACCCCCAACAGCTCTGCTCACTAACACCAGATCCCTGTGTTAATCTACAACACCCCCCCACCACCACCACCACCACCCACACCCCTACTTCCAATCCTTAGTATTGTAGAGCAGCTTTAAAATCCAATGCCAAAATTTAAAACCTTAATCAATTAGATTTAGTGTTTAGATTAAAAATAGTGGTCGACTCTTCTTCTTCATTTGGGCTTATCCCAGTTGGGTCTGAAAATTTCACTTGGAACAAAGTATTACACCACATTACACCTTTCTTATGCTACCCCAATGTTTACCCAGAATTAGGACAGGTACTCCCAATGCACTAATTTGCCACACTCCCAATGGCTTAATGATCCTCCACATTTAACCCATGTGCAGTTAAACAAACACAAATTCTTGTACACACACTGGCAGAGTGAGTACACGGGCCCAGATCGGTGGGCAGCCTTGTATACGGCACCCGGGAAGCAATTGGGGTTAGGTGCACTTCAGCCATGGTACTTGGTGGGACCGGGCATTGAACCATAGACCTAACATCTCTGACATAATGTCGCCCTTAAAAGACTTAGACTGTGGTTGTGGAAAACACAATAGAGTCAAAGTATTGCCCAACTGCCCATCACAATATTAAAAGCTGGCAGACTAGTGACCTAGTGACCCAGATAGCATAAAAACTAAGTGCCTGAGATGGACTACAGACTCACTGTTGGCATTGAAAACCAAAGGTGTATAAAATCCCTCATATTAAAAATGCACATCTGGCTCACATGACCCTTAAAACATCTGGTTACATTTGTCAGTATGGCAGTACAACTTGAGTGAGTGGCCCACGTTAAAAAACTCTAACGGCCCACGTGTTACGGCGGAGATTTTGCAGAGGTTCTTGCAACATTAGGCAGACCTGGTCGTAATCTTGACCTTAATGTGTCCCACACCTTGCAAGCAGGAGCAGTTTGCCCAAGTGCATCCAGTGGACCAGATGAAAAAAGTATATGTGGGCCAGAATAATGCTGCAGGGATGGACCACAGACAGTCTGGTTCAACTAACTCACCGACTAAAAATAAGGTTGTGTAAGGTTTTTTAAAAACAATGCTGTGATTAAATCTGAAGGCGGTTCAGTGAAGCATTAAGGTGAGACCGATTTTTAGAAGGATGTGTATAAACTTTCCTTTATCAGTTTTCAATGAGGTTACCGTGGTTAGCATGTTCTCCTCTCAGCACTAGGGATTCCCGGTTTGAATCCTAATCTGTGTGGAGTTTCCATGTTCTCCCCATGTCCATGTGGGTTTCCTCCAGGTTTTCCGGTTTCCTCCCACAGTCCAAAAACATGGCTCAAGGTCAATTGAATTCTCCAAATTGCCCCAAATAGTGTGTTTGTGTGAGTGAGTGTGTCCAGTGATAGATTGGCACCCTGCCCTGGGTGTATCTCCCCTGGATGTGCATGGGGAACCCCCCCCCGCGACCCTAGTGTAGGATAAAGCGGAAGATAATGGATGGATGGAAGATTTCAGCGAAACACCTCCCACTGTGTCTGGACTTTCCATTCGAAAGCACAGTATGTTAATACTAAAAAGGTCAGGTCTGACATCTGTTAGGTGTCTAAAGTGAAAACAAAGCTGTTGGCTTGGGCAGAACGGAGGAAGACAGATGAGTCTTGCTGCTTTGGCGATACCGTGGTGGGAGAAACGTGACGATAAGACGAGCGGGAAGTCAAATGCTGCCCCCCAGACCATTAAACCAAGGACTACAGTTTAACCAGGACCTCCCGAAATACACGCAGCTTGAAAGTTGGGTTCACCGAGAGACAAATGGATTAAAAGGAAAAAGCCTGGCGTCCTACCTTTAGAGGATGTGCTGGGGTGGCGTTTGTTAAGCGCTCGCAGGCCTTGCAGCGGGATATCGCCACCCTCCAAGACACTCTTGTAAATGTGCCGATCATATTCCGGAGCTTCGTGCTCAGCGCCAGCCGAGCCGCCCTCTTTCCCCGCCAGAGTGGGGCCGGGTTTACATGCCGGGCTGACAATACACAGACAGATAAAAATAATCAGGTCTAGTCGGTGAGCAAAAGTGCTTATCAGCGTTAGCACGGTGGTGGTGTATCGGCTTTGTTGGTATTTATGGTCCACCGCCATTCTGTCTATATTTACCATCACAGAAAAGAGACCACCATCCCACACTCACCAATCAGATATGATTATAGGTTTACCTAGAACACTTAAATAACATATGTTTCTTACAGAATATATTATATGTACATCACTGACCCAAAACTAGTACCAGGAACAGGAGCTCATGGGTGTGGTAGCTTGGTAGTTTAGTGGTTAGGGTATGAGGGTGTCAACCTGAAAGTTGGGGGTTTAAATCCAGAGTCCACCAACGTTACCCATGTGGGCTCTTTAGGAAGGCTCTTTAGCTTTATTACCCCAGAACTAGTACCAGAACCAGGAGTTCAGCGGCATGGGTGTGGTACCTTGATATAGGCTGTATCAGTTTAGTGGTTAGGGTGTGAGGCTGTCTATATGAAGGTTGGGGGTTCAAATCCAGAATCCACCAATGTTACCCATGTAGGCTTTTTGGGAAGGCTCCTTAGGTTTATTGCCCTAGAACTAGTACCAGGAACAGGAGCTCATGGGTATGGTAGCTTGATATAAGCCGTGGTAGTTGGGGGTTCAAATCCAGAGTCCACCAAAATAACCCATGAAGGCTCTTGGGAAAAGCCCCTCACCTCCATTGCCCAAGAACTAACAGAAGCTTGGCAGCATGGGCATGGTTGGGGTACTTAGTACACTTGCACAAGAACCTTAACCCTCACCGCCTGAGAGGTGCTGTATCATGGCTCACCCTGTATTCTAGCCTCAACCGAGTTTGATCGTTGGTCTGATGAATCCTGTCTCTGATGCTCTATTAAATAATTGGTTTAGTCATTTTTAGATCTATACGTCAGCACAACGCAATGTTAATAAACGTGAACTAGCTGTGTTAACCCTTATTTCAACAACCCCCAGAGGCTTTAACGCTTCAGGGCTCAAAAACGTGGCCGGTGAGCGAAGGGGGGGTAAATACGGACTCCTACAGTTAAAGGAATGTCTCATGGCTGCTCGTCAAGTATATAAATCAAATTAATTAAAGCACATGATAAACTCAGAATCTCAGAAGATAAACCTTTAAATACATAATTAATGTCAGGCAAGTGAGTTAAAGCAGTTTTATCTAGAGCACATTATAGAACACAGTTCTAAAAACATACGCAACGGATTTAAATGTAGAACTTATGAATACAGAACAAACTGTACAGGAAACTAAAAATAACTTTAAAGGTTAAAAGTATGTGAAGAATCCAAGCAATAAAATGCTCAGCGCTCACGAGTGTGTATGTTCTTCAGTGTGCATGGTCCTCAGTGTGAAGGTTCCTCAGTGTGAATGAGCTTCAGTGTGTATGTTCCTCAGTGTGTATGTTCCTCAGTGTGAATGAGCTTCAGTGTGTATGTTCTTCAGTGTGAAGATTCTTCAGTGTGAAGGTTCTTCAGTGTGAATGTTCTTCAGTGTGAAGATTCTTCAGTGTGAAGATTCTTCAGTGTGAAGATTCTTCAGTGTGAAGGTTCTTCAGTGTGAAGGTTCTTCAGTGTGTATGTTCTTCAGTGTGTATGTTCTTCAGTGTGTATATCCTTCATTGTGTATGTTCTTCGGTGTGTATGTTCTTTAGTGTGTATGTTCCTCAGTGTGCATGTTCTTCAGTGTGTATTTTCCTCAGTGTGTATATCCTTCATTGTGTATGTTCCTCAGTGTGTATGTTCCTCAGTGTGTATATCCTCAGTGTGTATGTTCCTCAGTGTGTATATCCTTCATTGTGTATGTTCTTCATTGTGTATGTTCCTCAGTGTGTATGTTCCTCAGTGTGTATGTTCCTCAGTGTGTATATCCTTCATTGTGTATGTTCCTCAGTGTGTATGTTCCTCAGTATGTATATCCATCATTGTGTATGTTCCTCAGTGTGTATGTTCTTCAGTGTGTATGTTCCTCAGTGTGAATGTTTTTCAGTGTGTATGTTCCTCAGTGTGTATGTTCCTCAGCGTTTATGCTCTTCAGTGTGTATGTTCCTCAGTATGTTCTTCAGTGTGTATGTCCTTCAGTGTGTATGTTCTTCATTGTGTATGTTCCTCAGTGTGTATGTTCCTCAGTCTGTATGTTCCTCAGCGTGTATGTTCCTCAGCGTGTACGCTCTGCTTATTCATGACTCCTGAGTGCGATGCAGAAACTACAGATTTTGAACAGAGCATCCATTCATCGGGGCCTGCATGTTAAAATCACTTCCAGACATATTGTTCCATTGCGGTTCTATAGCAGTGTTGCTCCTTCATGCTTGGTATTTACATTCATTCTGACGGTTCTGTTGTGTTCTGTCCACGTGTCGTGTGTGGTTCTGTGTCCTCGTCAGTCTAGAAAATTCAGTGTCATGACTCAGGTTCCTCCTGTTTCCCAGTGATGGCACCAATCCATCGCTGGGCACACTGACACTGACACACACATTATATAGGGGCAATTTGGCAATGCACTTTGCATCCATGTTTTTGGACTGTGGCAGGAACCTGAAGAACCTGGAGGAAACCCACGCGGACATGGGGAGAACATGTAAACTCCACCCAGATCAGGATTCGATGGAGAGGCGAACATGCTGACCACTACAACTTTTGTCACTCAACTCTAAAGACACAATTCCCATGAATTCCAAATGAATAACCTTAATCAGTTTTAACTAAGCAGCTCAAACTTTAAAACATACAGTACCATACCAGGTAAGAGTTTGGACACGCCCCCTTTCTGCTGGACTACAATTCCAGACTGTAGTCCAACTGTTTGTGTTCTACAGTACATACAGTGTACTCTGTTCTAATGGTCAGGACCCCAATAGTAACACCACAGAGCAGGGATTATTTGGTTGGTGGGTGCATTCGTCCTATCCCAGCAGTGTCACTGAGGTGTTTAAATGAAACTACAGCAGCACTGCTGCACTAAAACCCCCTCACCACATCAGTGTCACTGCAGAACTGACAATAAACAATCCACCACCCAAACGATATCTGTTCTGTGATGGTCCTGACCAACAGAGGACAGAGAACCGACAGGGGACTAACAACAAAGAACACAGATGGACTATGGAGGAAATGGAGAATGAAAGACAAGACAAGGGGGCGTGTCCAAACTTCTGACTAGTACTGTACATGTGTGAGTTTCCTGAGTGCTTAATGACTAAATAGATACTAAATTGCCCCATAGTCTGCATGAGGAACCCAGCCAAATGGCATAATAGTAAAAAAAAAAACTTCTTCCCAGTTACAGCTGTTTTTTAAACCCCTCACTATAAACAGATGTAATCCAATAGTACTGATGTCCGTCCGTCTGACTCTCAGGTCTGTCCGTGTAAGGCATGGAGCCCTCAAAGTGACGGAGCCTCGCATATGAGACCAGTGACGACTCCTGGAATGCATTGGATGCTGCGCCGTGAGCACCGACTATCCATGACACACCAGACGCCAGTGACTTCAAACTCCGGAATCTGAGTGGCTGCCAGTCAGCTGATCGAATGGAGATGATTGCACCAGATGTATTTAAGACTTTTAGCTTGGTTACACTTCACCCACATGACAAACGGAAGAAGTGAGGCTTGTCAATCAAAGGCAGCAAGCTACACTGAACATCTGAACAACAAATCCAGTGTTTATGTGCAAAATCCCACAGGAAAACCATATGGAGGCACATCAGCCTCCCACCTTGGTGCAGTCAGAATGCCTGCATATGGTTTAGAACAGGAAAACAGCTTCGAATCATGTGGCTTTGGACGAAAACAATACATCCTTTGCAAAGCAAAACATCCTCCGGACAACCAGACCACAGCGTTTCAGTGGGATACACATTCGCAGAATTATCACTCAGATCAATGTTCTTCTCAATACGTAAACTTTTCGTCCTCTGAAGTTTAACAGCATCTAGAACTCCACGCTCCCCGAAGCTTAAAATGATTAAAACACAGAACCCCTTTGAATCGGGAACTTTATTGCCGCTAAACAGAGCCAAACCTAACCGGTCCCGTGGGGGTTTTTTATACACGGGAATGGAATGTTCTCTACATAGCGTTTGGGAGATGTTTGTGGAGCCTTCCAGCATCAGACCATTCAACAATTTAAGCGCGGACTGTGGAATGCACGGGATTCTTTGAACTCTGCCGTCTGTGAGGACGACCAACAAAGCGATGCTGCATTTAGCCAAGAAATACCGACGGGGAAAGTTCTACCTATAAAACAAAGATGCTTTTTAAAAAGAAGCCAAATATTAGTGCCGGGAGGGAAAAGTCAGGGGGTGTGGATGAGGGCTCTTGGTTTTCCACAAAAGACTTCCAAGGGTTATATTCAGCGTGGGATAAATCATCGCATACTATCGGTTCCCTCGTACTAGCCAATGAATCCCACTCGTCTAACACACACAGACATGACAGACTGGGAGGCACTCGGGGAAACGGGGAGGGGGAACCGAAGGATGTCTCACTCCCTCATTGGGAAGAGACATCTGTTCTTCTATATGGGTGCTGGAAATAAAGGATGAGCATACAGTATGGACAAGGACAGAGAAGAAGAATCGAGAGTGGACTTACTATTGCTGCAGGTCAGAGGCTGTTTCCAGGGGGCTGAAAGAGGGGGCACTCTGTAACAAACCAAACAAAGAAGTCATTGATAGCTCCACAGGCTGAACTCCCCTGGCTGTTAGAAAAGAACAGGACACGTTAGGCAGTCGAGCGCTCGGTCTCCTCCGAATCCAGTCTACTCAAAGCCGTAAGGTCCTCGGATCAACATGTAGCGTGGTGGAACGTATTTCCAACAGCATGCAAGTTAGGGGCAAAACAAGCGGCTGGGAGCGAGGGGTGGGGTTAGTGAGAGCTGTGCAAAGAGGGGGCTGTCAGTGGCTCGGCCAATCAGCTGCCGGCTCCCGCTGTAGCCTCTCTATTGTCTCCTCCTGAGTCAGTCTCATTACAGGCTGGCTGTCCAGCCCAGTGGACAATTAACCAGCTGGTGTGGCAGGCAGGCCAAATTACATGAGCACATGCACTCACATTTTCCAAATAGCACGCATAGCGTACATCCATATCCGACATCCTGCGCATGCACGCGGAGGTGACATTAATGGCGTGTAAAAGGAAGTTTTCCTTCAGCCGCCGCTTGCTGGCACATGTGCCGAGCCAATGAAGTGGCGCGGCTGTTATTACCAGGCAGCAAATGCGAATAGTGGCGCACAGACAACCACTCAGCGGGGTCTGCCGATTGTGAATGGTTTACTGCTGACTAATTTTAGGCCACTGTTTCTGTTGCTCCTTCCCGCACGGACGTCACGGCGTGCAAAAATAGCGCACCTTGGGATAAAAGCACAACTGCTGTTTGTCAGATTGGACCGGGCCGTCGGATTTGCAATGTGCCTTTGGACGAAAACAGCTTACGCATCCGCTCCCTCGCCATATGTTCCTTTTCCGATCAGATACAGTGTCTATCGGGTCGGTTGCTAGGGCGGAAAAGATCACAAATAACTCTCGAGCATCGATGTGTGAGAATTCCGATCTGCCAGGTTTAAAGACTTTTCTATTTATGATCTCACATGTTCCACTGGCATACCAAACCACTGTGATCGACGGAAAACGCCTCCTCCGCTCCCATTTTCACCGACTCGCTGATGGACGCAAGGGGTCCTGGGCCCGTTTGGCTAATTGGGGTTGGTGTTGGTGCAGAATAAACTAACAGGAAGTACTTATGAGGTCCTTATCGGTCTAGCACACAGTAGACACACAAATACTTTAAACCTAGAGACCATGATGAGAAGGAACCAGCAAGTGAAGCTAATTACACTTCAACAGGAAACAACAGTAAACACTCGAGGAACTATTAATAATCACAGAAATACTTTGCTTTGTCATTTATGAATAAATAGTCCCTTCTGATTTAAGGCGGTGCATTCATTTTTAATAGACGCTTGGCTCTAAACATCAAGTCAAGTGATATATTAATATTACATGAGGTTATTTTGCCAAGACCCTCATATTCAAAGTGATTTACAGGGATATTAATTGATGGTTGGGCTCCAACCAGCCATGATACACCCTCCCACCCTCCTTGAGCAATGAGGGTTAAGGGATTTGCTCAAGGCCCCACTTCGGCAAATTTGATGGACCCAGATTTTAAACCCACAACCTTGAAATTGAAAGCCCAATATCCTAACCACCACTCTACCATGGCCCACATCCAAAGCAACCTGTTAGGATTCCAACTTGGTTGGGTTTAGAGTATACATTGACCCTGATACACCACCATTGGAGCAATGAGCGTTAAAGGCTATACTCAAGGGCCCATGTTAACAACTATGGTGGTCTAAGAGGTTAAACATCCAACCTTCAGATTAATAGTGATACTGCTGGAATGAGAATAATGCCCCAACCAAATAATCCCCACTCTGTGGTGGTACCACTGGGGTCCTAAGCATCAGAGAACAGAGAACACAGGATGCACAAACAGATGGACTATTTGCTCAAGGCCCCACTTTGGCAAATTTGATGGACCCAGATTTTAAACCCACAACCTTGAAATTGAAAGCCCAATATCCTAACCACCACTCTACCATGGCCCACATCCAAAGCAACCTGTTAGGATTCCAACTTGGTTGGGTTTAGAGTATACATTGACCATGATACACCACCCCTGGAGTAATGAGTGTTAAAGGCTATACTCAAGGGCCCACTATGGTTGTCTAAGAGGTTAAAAATCCTTCAGATTAATAGTTAAATTAAAATTAATCCTTCAGATTAATAGTGATACTGCTGAAATGAGAATAATGCCCCAACCAAATAATCCCCACTCTTTGGTGGTACCACTGGGGTCCTGAGCATCAGATAACAGAGAACACAGGATGCACAAACAGATGGACTATTTGCTCAAGGCCCCACTTTGGCAAATTTGATGGACCCAGATTTTAAACCCACAACCGTGAAATTGAAAGCCCAATGTCCTAACCACCACTCTACCATGGTCCACATCCAAAGCAACCTGTTGGGATTCCAACTTGGTTGGGTTTAGAGTATATATTGACCCTGATACACCACCATTGGAGCAATGAGCGTTAAAGGCTATACTCAAGGGTCCATGTTAACAACTATGGTGGTCTAAGAGGTTAAACATTCAACCTTCAGATTAATAGTGATGCTGCTGGAATGAGAATAATGCCCTGACCAAATAACCCCCACTCTGTGGTGGTACTACTGGGGTCCTGAGCATTAGAGAACAGAGAACACAGGATGCACAAAAAGATGGACTATAGAATGGAATTGTAGAACTGATATGGACGGTAAGTGGAGCAGAAAGGACACACACAACACACAAACTATGACTCATGACAGGTCCAGTTCAGTTCCCTAGAGGGCAGAGCCAGACGCGTTGCTCACAACAACCCCTCCCTTTGGCGTGACACTTCTGCTACATCACAGCAGTGGTGTGGGAAAGGTTGGTTGCTATGTGGAGTTTAACGTATTGATTCAAATTAGATTTTGGAATCGCTATTAAAACAGGTTTCCTACCAAAAGATCTGCAACTTAGTGAAATAGAAATCAAGGGCTTTTACGAAATTACAGTATCTAAAAGTGGATTGTGACATCAGATCAGGAAATGAGACTGGAAAGTTAAAAAAAGATGCTATGATGTAATAAATATTGCCACAGAGAAACTACAGCTTGTTAAATGACATGTTACCGAATCATCGGTGGTTTATAGAGATGCAGAGGTTAAGTTCTAATCATACGTTCTAATTCATTTCAAGACTTGAACTTGGTGCCGACTTTTTGTCCAAACCAATATCGTCAGTCTCCTCAGAGGTCCATTTTAATGTTTCTTATGGGATTTTCTTACTATTTAGAAGAGATATTAAAGCTTTTGGTTCAGAAAATGCTTGTTTCCATCCATCCATCCATTATCTTCCGCTTTATCCCCTAGTAGGGTCGCCAGGTTCCCCATGCCCATCCAGGGGAGAACGTTTCGGGCGCTGGACAGATACACCCAGGACAGGGCGCCAATCCATCGCTGGGCACACACTCACTCACACAGACACACTCTATATGGGGCAATTTTGGAGAACTCAATTGACTTGATCCATGTTTTTGGACTGTGGGAGGAAAGCGGAGAACCCGGAGGAAACCCACGCAGACACGGGGAGAACATGGAAACTCCACCCAGATTGGGATTCGAACCGGGAATCCCTAGTGAATCCCTAATCCCTAGAGAACGTGCTGACCACTAAGCCACCGTGCCGCCCAAAATGCTTGTTTAAGAAAGTCTATTTTTAATATTGAGGTTTTTGAACCTTGGATTGAGAGCCATGTGAGGTTTAACAGAAATTCTTAGATCTTTATTTGCACAGTACCAGTCACAAATTTTGGCACGCCCCTTTTTTGTTATCTGTTTTCTCCACTTACCATATTGATGGACTTTGTACACTGCCTGGCCAAAAAAAAAAAAGTCACCACCATTGCACCAGTTGGGGTAAAAAACTTGTTGCCAGCTGAAAGATAATTGCCCATCAAGGTGATGACTGTTTTTTTGGTCGGGCAGTGTAGTTCTACAATTCCAGACTGTAGTCCATCTGTGTTCTTTGTTGTTGTTAGTCCCCTGTTGGTTCTCTGTTCTCTGTTGGTCAGCAGCATCACAGAACAGGTATCATTTGGGTGGTGGATTGTTGATTGTCAGTTCTGCAGTGACACTGATGTGGTGAGGGGGGTTTTAGTGCAGCAGTGCTGCTGTAGCTTTATTTAAACACCTCAGTGACACTGCTGGGATAGGACTAATGCACCCACCCAATAATCCCTGCTCTCTGGTGGTACTATTGGGGTTCTGACCATTAGAACAGAGTACACAGTATGTACTGTAGAACACAAACTGATGGACTACAGTCGGGAACTGAGTGACAATAAGTGAAGCAGACAGGAGTGTACTGTACTGTATTTTTTTTTTTTTAGCAATCTGTTTTTCTTTTACTGAAATATAGTAGCCATGAAAGATTTTTTTTATACGAGCATTCCATTTGCGTGACTTATAAAGCCGACGCATTATGTGCAGCTGTGAGTTAATAGCGTCTATTTCCATGTCTGCTTCCTAACAGGTGCTGAGGATGACTCAACAGAATTTACTGCTTTACTGCTGTATTAATAGCAGGGAGGCTAACGTAGCATCATCCCCCAAGTTTCAGAATTCTATTTATTTATTTCCGTTTTACTGAATTAAACCTTTTTTACGTCTTAATTTCTTTCCTGGCGGCTCGGTGGCTTAGTGGTTGGCATGTTCTCCGCTCAGCGCTAGGGATTCCCGGTTCGGATCCCAATCTGGGTGGAGCTTCCATATTCTCCCCGTGTCCGCATGGGTTTCCTCCGGGTTCTCCGGCTTCCTCCCACCGTCCAAAAACATGGATCAAGATCAATTGAGTTCTCCAAATTGCCTCATATAGAGTGTGTATGTGAGTGAGTGTGTGTCCAGCGATAGATTGGTGTCCTGTACTGGGTGTATCTGCCCAGCGCCCGAGACGTTCTCCCCTGGATGGGCATGGGGAACCCCCCCCCCCCGTGACCCTACGGTGGTTTAGTGGTTTAGCATGTTCTCCTCTCAGCGCTAGGGATTCCCGGTTCGAATCCCAATCTGGGTGGAGTTTCCATGTCCTCCCCGTGTCCGCGTGGGTTTCCTCCGGGTTGTCAGCTTTTCTTCCCACAGTCCAAAAACATGGATCAAGGTCAATTGAATTCTTCAAGTTGCCCCATATAGAGTGTGTCTGTCTGTGTGAGTGTGTGCCCAGCGATGGATTGCCCCACCGCGACCCTAGTAGAGGATAAAGCGGAAGATGATGGATGAATGGATGGATTTTCTTTTGTGATCTGTTAGAATCCAGAAGATGAATCCATTCCCTAACAAACATGATTTAAATCAGTGTAAAAATGAGAACGAGGTCATAGTGAGGAGGTGGAGAAGTGCGGGGGGGGGGGGGGGTGTGACAAAATAGCAGATGAGAGTTAACATGACTAGCTTCAGGCCATGCTGAACAGCAGGGGCCTCGTGACACTCTCCTGTGAGTTAGGGATGAGAACCAGCCTGCTGTAGTCATCCCATAATATACACACCCTCATAATACAGGAACAGTTGATTCCTGCAAACCAGGGGCGGGTCAGATGGGTATGGGTTCTATCAAACACCTTGCACGAGTCGGGTTGTCTTCCCCCCCCCATCAGTCTATTTTCACATCTTCTACCTGTGTCGTTTAAATAGCAACGCTGCGTGTGAATACATCTCTCCCGATGGGCGTGGCCATCTCGAAATGAGGTGTGTTCAGGTACATTTCGGGCGTATTGCTATCTCCGCAATGCAAAACCCAGGGGCACTGCTGACTGAAAACAACCTCTCCAGACGTCAGGTGGATCATCAACACAGACAAACGCTGAAACGACTGAACGCTATTCTAAATCTGTCTGCATTTATATAGAGAATGCAGATCCATAGGCTACACTATACTATGGGTTCTCCATTCACACTCAAATGGAGAACATCATGGAGCAGCGCATTGAGTCCCAGGTAACTGCACCGCTCAAATAGCAATCCACCAAAGTCAGAGCGCCACCTGGTTCTTAAAGGGAACGTAGAGGGACACGCTGGTTGGTTTATTGCACGTTAAACACACCCATGAAGAATTCAGAAAATTACGATCGCATAGTGGGCGCGGTAACTCAGTGGTAAGGGTGTTGGACTATCAATCTGAAGGTTGGGGGTTCAAATCCCAGGTCCACTGAAGTTACCAATGTGGGTCCTTGAGCAAGACCCTTAACCCTCATTGCTCCAGGGTTGTTGTAACTAACCCGGTGCTCACCTTTTAAGTCGCTTTGGATAAAAGCATCTGCTAAATGTAAATGTAAATGTAATGTAATGCATTGATGCACCGAAACATTCTAAAGTGTCCTTAGATTGCCTAAAGAACATTTAAATAGTATGGCATGTAGGCTGTGCATGTGCCATTGAGGATTTTATAAGGATTTGATTATGTTTATATCTTTCAAACAACAGAGGGACATATTTTTTAGTTACAATGATGAGCGACAAGACAAGACGAAGAAAGGGAAAGCAGTAGAGTGAAGCAAAGGAGGATGAACATGTTCTCCTCACACACAAACACAATGTCTACGCCAGTCAATGTACACACATGCAGGGGGGCAGTTCAATTTGGACGACTTACCGTTTTGCCAAACTCCATCTCAGAGTAGAACCTATACCACGGTTCATTCTCTAAATCTACATCTTCTGGGCTTATGTCCTGAGTTTACAAACACATGGCCAGAAGGAATGAAGGACAAAGAGAGAGAGAGAGAGAGAAAGAGGGAGAGAGAGAAAATATAGAACAGTTCAAAATACAAAGACAATGACAGAATGATGCACGGCACATACACCACCTACATCCCATCGTTCCGTCTGGTTCGACCCTCGTTCAATACGGTCTGCTTCAGAAGAACTGGATTTAGGAGGATTAGACTAACAACAAATGAAGTCAAGCTTTATGACGACTTCAGGGATGAACGTCTGGCTTCTATCAGTAATCACAAGAACAGGAAGCTCTCAGGAAACGAGCGGGTTCTTTAGACAATGCAGTAAGTAATGAAGGAAAGAGGCCCTTTTTCATGGAACCGCTCTGTAATGGGAAGATGTGCAGTTTTCAAACAATGGAAAAGATGACGGTTTCATGTCTAAATGTTGCTGTGTGAGAGTCTCTGTTGGGTTTAGATGTTGGTTTGATTAGATTGGATTGTGGAGCATCAGTGGAAGGGAAGCGAACCCTCTTTCTGTCGGTGTACATTGATTTAAATCAGATCGGAAAGAACGAAAAACCTAACATAGTCTTTCATTGTCTACACGTAAGGAATTGTTGCTGTCCAAGGACATTCATCACTGCAACTGCATTGTTAGATGTCATTAAGCTACAGTACGGTGTAAGTACGGTGGTCTATGGGATTACAAAATGATGACACGGCCTTCAGGGATCTAAACCTCCATCCATCCATCCATTATCTTCTGCTTTATCCTCTAGTAGGGTCGTGGTGGGGTTCCCCATGCCCATCCAGGGGAGAACGTTTTGGGCGCTGGGCAGATAGACCCAGAGTGATGGTAAAACTGCCAATAATTAATAATAATAAACCAGACAACGTCCACCTACCCATCTTTCTATGAACTCATCTATATATTCATCCAGCTACCAATCTCAAACCCATCTGTCCTCCTATGTATCCATCCATCCACCTGCCCATCTAAAAATCCACTCATCCACCCATTCATCCATCTATCCATCATAAAACCATCCATGAATCCATCCATCCACCATTCCCTCATGTGTTCAACCATCCATCCAGCTACCTTCCTATCTCAAACCCATCTATCTATCCACCAATGTATCCATCCATCAAAAAATCCATCTACATATCCATATATCTGTCCATCCGTCTGTCCGTCCGTCCGTATAAGGACCCCTATTTAAGGACATACCAGCCTGTACTTAATGTGAGTAAAAAATGATGCTGAGATCGAATATATCACGAGCCCAATCTGATTTCAATCTTCAAACCAACAGTGTTCTTGCAGTCCCATGTCATCAGAAATTACATAATAACAGCGGTTCCCACTCTGAGTCATGCTTCCAACGGCCTGAGAGGCAGAAACAACAGCCACGGAACACCCATTATATTCTGGCAGTTGGATGACTGGGGGAGCAGCATTTATTTTCATGGAAACCTGACACTCCTTACGCTCCTCACATCGCTGCGGTGTGTTACTTATTCATCATTTCCTCCACAGCTGTCGTCTCTACATGTGCAGGGTCCACTATGACTGAATAAGGACACCACTGTGGTTTATTGCTCATAAACCTAAAATACAGAAGACAACAGGACATCCTGATGTACCGAATAAAGGATTTGTTCTCATTGGCCTTAAAAAGACAAGATGGGGACGGGGGTTCGTTGATGCTGCCGCTCGCAGGTGTAGCAGAGGGGGGAATGAGTCTTAGTGTGTCTATCATGCACACGCACTCCATCAAGCTTAAGAGCACACACACACACACACACACACACACACACACACACACACACACGTGCTATCGAATACACAAACACAGAGCGCATCATACCGGCCTCTCCACTCTTAGCACTGATGACTTCCCCGGCTCATATTCGAAGATGCTCCTGGGCTCGGCGCGATACTTCCTGGTGTCCACTTTCTTGTCCGGGGGCTCCCACTCGTTCCTGCAGGGACGGCCGTATGGAAAGAACCAATCCGGGGTGAGGAGGTGTGGTTGCCATGGCAACCAACAAGGGCATGTTTGACTTGAGCATCCTTTTCAATTTGCAGGGTTAATTCCCCGCTATATCTCACATTACTGATTTCTTCCTTTCGTAAATATTTAATAGCTTGAATTTAACTCTAAAATACATTTTCGTGCTTTATAGAATAAGAATAGAATATACACCACAACCTCAATTATAAACCAGAATGCATGACTTAATCTTCTACAAAAGGAATGAGAGTTTAAAGTTAAAATAAATTATATTTAAAAAAAAAAAAAAAAAAAAAAAACTCGTATCCTGAGGAGTTAACGCTAACCTTTCTGGCCGCAGGGAGGAAGCTCGGGTCGGTGCAGAGACTCGACGTCTTGATTGTGAGGCGCTGAAGTCAACCGCACTTTTAGAGCGAGGCACAGTTCTCCCTGAACCAAAAAAAGAAAAGAAAAGGAAATTAAAAGTGGGGGCGGCACGGTGGTTTAGTGGTTTAGCATGTTCACCTCTCAGCGTTACGGATTCCTGGTTCGAATCCCCATCTGGGTGGAGTTTCCATGTTCTCCCTGTGTCGGCGTGGGTTTCCTCCCACAGTCCAAAAACATAAATCAAGTCAATTGAATTCTCCAAATTGCCCCCATATAGAGTGAGTCGGTGTGAGTGATTGTGTGCCCAGCGATAGATTGGCGTCCTGTCCTGGGTGTATCTGCCCAGTGCCCAAAACGTTCTCCCCTGGATGGGCATGGGGAACCCCCCCGCGACCCTAATAGAGGACAAAGCGGAAGATAATGGATGGATGGAAATTAAAAGTGAAAAGAATCCCAAACATCCAGCATGTAAGCATTGCCATACACTGAATGGAACCTTATTCTAAATTTGAAATGTTTAAAATCATTTAACAACAAGATCTGGAGCTTAATCCATTTCTAAAGCACATTCAGAGAAACATTGTTTTTGTGGGTGTAACTTATACAGTATTAAAGTTCGCGACATTTATGTAAACTTACAGAGACATATGACATATGGAGGTGAGATATGGACATATTTAGATATACAGAGTGCATATATACAATGTATAGTTTATTTATATACAAATAAAATTTTTATTTAATAAAATTTATAAAAAATCTAAAATATCGAAGCACTATTATATCTATTCTTTTAAATACCATGTGAAGATCTACATATATACATATATATATATATATATATATATATATATATATATATATATATATATATATATATATAATATTAATAAATATATTAATTTCCATATAGAGCCCAATAATTCCAATCATAATAGTAATAATTATAAAATAAAAATAAAAATAATATAATAAAATAATAATGAATAATGTAATTTTGTACATAATAGTGATATAAATTATTACTAAGATTACTCTCATATCAGAAAAAAATCTTATTATTATTTTTTATTATTATCATAATTATTTACTCACCATATTCAGTAATGTCTGAAGAGCTGTCCTCTAGAAAAAAAAACAATTAACACATTATTCAGTCTATAATCAGACAATAACATATTTTTTCCAAAAAAAAAAAAAAATGTCTCCATCAATATTTGATAACATAACACTCCATGAGAAAATAATGAGTCATTTCAATGTAAAGTCACTATATTTGTTCATTTTATCTAAAGGCAGTTGTACAGCTACAAACCCAACCTCAGGTGAACATGCGATTCAGCTGATGCAGTGCAACCAGTAGATGGTGATGCTTTGCAACTTTCCAGTAAGAACCCGTGAGCTTGTGCTCATACTGGAACGATGACGATGAACCAAGAAATAGCTTCAAACGTCATAAGAATATTTAATAAATGATCAAAACCCAGAGCTGCAAGCTATTTCAGTCAGGCCATTAGAGATTTGAACTTTGCTTGGTGTTGGGCTTGTTGGGCTTGTTCTCCGTTCCCCTCAGTAATTATACAGAGCTAATCTTTTTAAACAAAGCTATCTAAAGCCTATCGAGGGCATTAGAGTGCTAAAACTGGACATGGTGATCAATTCAGGCTGTTTGATACAGAAGCGTATCCTGAAAAGGAGGGCCATGTTTCTGAAAAGGCAGCTTTTCTGGAGGGATGAATTGATTGGAGCTGGAAATAGAATTATTATTGACAATAAGAGCATTATTCACGGTTTAGTGATACCACAGGTAAATGTTTGGTCACCTGAGTTATTGACATTAGGATCCATATATAACAAATCCAATAATACTTAGGACTAGATATCAGAGACTTTAAAGGTCAATAACATCAACCGTTTTGGTACAAATATGATCTCATTGTTATGGTACGTTGGTGTTTTGCTCATTCTTTATCACCCAGCATCCTCAGCATCCTCACTGTGAACCATACTGCATTAATGTATCAATGTGGGTGGGTGGTTATGGTGTTGGGCCATCAATCTGAAGGTTGTGGGTTTAAAACCCAGATCCACTGAAGATACCAATGTGGGTCCTTGAGCAAGACCTTGCTCCAGGGATGCTGTGCTCAACCCTGTGTCATGACCCCAACCATCAAGTTTGGATGCGTCTGCTAAATACCAAACGTTAATGTATAGTAATGTATTTCGAACACACCTCCTCATCCATGCATTTATCCAATCAGCTATTTACATAATTTACATATGTGTGGGGCGGCCTGCTGGCTTAGTGGTTGGCACGTTTGCCTCTAAGCACTAGGGATTCCCGGTTCGAATCCCCATCTGGGTGGAGTTTCCATGTTCTCCCCGTGTCCGCGTGGGTTCTTCCGGGTTCTCCGGTTTCCTCCCACAGTCCAAAAACATGGATCAAGTCAATTGAGTTCTCCAAATTGCCCCATATAGAGTGTGTCTGTGTGAGTGAGTGTGTGCCCAGCGATGGATTGGCGCCCTGTCCTGGGTCTATCTGCCCAGCGTCCAAAACGTTCTCCCCTGGATGTGCATGGGGAACTCCCCCCGTGACCCTGATATAGGATGAAGCGGAAGATAATGGATGGATGGATACATATGTGTGTGTTTCACTGCATGGATAGGCTTCACTGTATCACTATCAAGCTGTTGGTTCTGTGATTTTTATGACGTGGAATTTATTATATATGGGACAATAACACGTTAATATGTTAGAAGATGGAACATTAGTGAATAAGAGTGATTCTTATTGAAGGTTAGAGTGAAAATCAGTGAGCAATCATTCCGACTCGAATAGAAACTGCAGGCGGTCAACATCAACGCAGTGGAACCCAATGAGACGGACGGTTAGTGAGGAGATGAAGCTGCTGTAGGTTGATGGTACCTCTGATTCTCACCGGCCTGTCAATGTTCTCGGGAAAAATGTAGGTGGGGCGATATGGGTTTTCCTCGACGGGCTCTGAATAAGGCGATGGACAGAAAACACAACGGCGATGACAACGTGTACAAACACGGACGGTGCAGTCATGCTGTGAAGCCAAGGCTCGTAGAACACACGGCAGGCAGAGTGCAGCGAAGGAAGAAAGGAGGAAGAAACGTTACCTGGAAGTTTGTGGATTTGTTTGAACATCGTTTTGTACCAGTCTTTGGACTGTGTGTTCTGGAAGGAAAGTCAGATATGTACAGTTTATACACACCTTCATTTCAGCTCAGCTTTTTACAATTCATCACATTTATGGGATCATTTTAAAAATTTCTATCCATTAATATTAATTTCCGGGCGGCACGGTGGCTTAGTGGTTTAGCATGTTCGCCTCTCAGCACTAGGGATTCCCGGTTCAAATCCCCATCTGGGTGGAGTTTCCATGTTCTCCCCGTGTCCGGGTGGGTTTCGGGTTCTCCGGTTTCTCCCACAGTCCAAAAAACATGGATCAAGTCAAATGAGTTCTCCAAATTGCCCCATGTAGAGTGTGTTTGTGTGCGTGTCTGTGTGTGTGTGTGAGTGTGTGCCCAGCGATGGATTGGCGCCCTGTCCTGGGTGTATCTGCCCAGCGCCCAAAACATTCTCCCTTGGATGGGCATGGGGAACCCCCCCGCGACCCTAATAGAGGATAAAGCGGAAGATAATGGATGAATGAATGAATGAATGAATGACTATTAATTTCCATTCATTCACACTATTCGGCTTTATCCTGTACCAGGGTCGCCGGGGGGTGGGGGGAGGTCCCATGCCCATTCAGCGGAGAATGTTTTAGTTGCTGGGCAGATACACCAAAGACTGGGCGCTAATACATTACTGGGCACACACACTTACTCTCACTGACACACACATTATATAGGGGCAATTAAGGTATGGGGCAATTTAGAACAGTCACCTTACTTTGAATCCATGTTTTTGGACTGTGGGACGACCCCAGAGGAAACCCACATGGACATGGACGTGGAGACTCCACCCAGGTCAGGATTCGAGCCTGATGAGAGATGGATGTGCTAACCATCCATCCATTATATTCCGCTTTATCCTCTATTAGGGTCGCGGGGGGGGGGAACGTTTCGGGCGCTGGGCAGATACACCCAGGACAGGACGCCAATCCATCGCTGTGCACACACTCACTCACACAAACACACTCAATGGGGCAATTTGGAGAATTCAATTGATCCATGTTTTTGGACTGTGGGAGAAAACCGGAGAACCCTGAGGAAACCCACGCGGACACATGGAAACTCCACCCAGATTGGGATTCGAACCGGGAATCCCACCAAAGTCAGAGCGCCACCTGGCTCTTAAAGGGAACCCACGTGGCATGCTGATTGGTTTATTGTACGTTACGCTCAAAACACACCCATGATGTATTAAGAGAATTAGAGTGGTATATAATATGGAGCATATTTCTTTTATATTATATAAATGTAGTTGCCCTGGCTTATTTTTTTTAGCATGTGCTGTTTGTTCGTACCCGCACTGGCACCCTGGGCTTCTCCAGCAGGACAGGGGATGCTGGTTGGACAGTGATCATCATTTTCCTGCCCTCCATCTGCAATGAGGTAACAGCAGGGTCTTCAGGTGCAGATGGACATCGCGTTTTGCTTTGATCACAGATCTCCTCGTCTGCAAATGAAAACTGCATGTCAGGAAAAGTCCTTTTCACTTTAAAAAAATACAAATAATACCAAAAAAATGCATCCATTTAAACGCAAATCTGGTTGAATTCAGAGGAAGGACCAACCATGACCCGAAACGTCCTGTACGCTTGCGAGGATTTTTTATTTTGAAGTATTAATGAATGAAGAGTTAAATTGGGCTCCAGCAGAAAGAGCAAATGCTCTGATGAGAATGTCGTACCTGTGCCGGACTGCCAAAGAACAATGGGTGGATTTAGCCTGTAGTCCGTTGGGTACAAGGGGGTCGCGGTGGAGGATGATCGGGGTTCACTGGAATTGGAACTCTCAGGACACTAATTAGCAGAGTATTAAAACATATATACAGTATATAAGTGTATATATATATATATATATACAAAGGGTGTCATAGTTTAGCAGTTAGTGTATTAGTTTATTCATACGAAGGCTGGGGCAGACAAACATTAGGACACGCCCCCTTCTTACTCCATTGTCTATTTCCTCCACTTATCATATAGACGGATTTGTAGTTTCACAATTACAGACCGTAGTCCATCTGTGTTCTTTGTTGTTGTTAGTCCCCTGTTGGTTCTCTGTTCTCTGTTGGTCAGGAGCATCACAGAACAGGTATCATTTGGGTGGTGGATTGTTGATTGTCAGTTCTGCAGTGACACTGATGTGGTGAGGTGGTTTTAGTGCAGCAGTGCTGCTGTAGTTTCATTTAAACACCTCAGTCACACTGCTGGGATAGGACTAATGCACCGGGCAAATGATACCTGCTCTGTGGTGGTACTATTGGGGTTCTGACCATTAGAACAGAGTACACAGTATGTACTGTAGAACACAAACAGATGGACTACAGAATGCAGAGGAGCAACAAGGTGGCATTTCCAAAGTTTTTGACTTTGATAAATAGTTCTGGTAATCCTAATATACAACATTTTGTCACTGTGATGTCATACAGTGCTACTCACCTGCCTTAATGCCTCACTGACTTGGACTGAATGTAAATCACCTCCGCCGTGTCTGATGTTCTCCTCAGGCAGATCGGATCCCTTGGCATCTCCATTGACCGACACGGGGCATTCATCTGAAAATAATCCCAGTATTTCAGAATGTGCAAAAGGTCAGTAAATCTGCCGAAAAGCCCTTTGAACCTAACGGGGCATAAACATGAAATACAGCTGCCTCGTCCTGGCTCTCAAACTGTTGGGATTTTAACGCTAGCCCAGAAGAAAACAATCCCAGGAAGGAGCTGTTAGTCCTCAATCAACCGGATCGCCAGTCCGATTCGCCAGTCCCAAGCAAAAGGTCTTCAGATGCTAATGTTCCGTGGCTGGGAACAGCAATTCTCCCACAATCAAAGAACTTTGTCATCGCAACAAAGAGACCATTGACTGAACTATAAGAAGTGTCTGTTTCCCCGTGTGCTTTTCTTTTTTCTTTTCTTTTTTTTTTATTCCAGTAGAACAATCAGAGTATCTCACGCATGTCCTGAAGAAAGCCCGCATAGTTTCCAAAACTCAGCTCACCAATGGGTCTCCACATTAAACTGCAGTCCCAGCACCCTATGTGGGAGTTCTGGACAAAAGCGCCTTTTGATGCACTGTGGTAAATATGGGGGCTCGTGGAACATCATTGGTGCTGCTGAGCAACCAGTTTGGCCGTCGGACCTCGCTGTGTGTGTTCCATATCAAAACTCATTGCCATCTCAAAGGGCTAAAGAAAAACCAAACGGTGAATTTATGACGGATACTAAAACTTGAAAACTAAAGAATCTTGGGTCAAAAAGTGTTGGGAGACTTTGTGAGAGTAATGCTTGGTTGTATTGTTGAAACACCAACTCTGTTTGTCCAACAATGACTAACGACCCTGTTCGAGGTGCGTCGTTATGCTCATCGCCATCTTAGTTGCCACCATTAGTCTATTTTCACATGCGTAGTTTAAATAGTAACGCTGCTTGTGGGCGTGGCCGACGCAAAATAAGGGCGTTTTTTCGGAGACAGAAAACCCAGGTGCACCGCTGACTTTAAACAACGTCGTCAGACGTCGGTTGACGTCGAACGCTATTGAATCTGAATGCATTTGCACAGAGAACACAGATCCATAGAACACACTATACTGTGGGTTCTCCATTCACACTCTAATGGAGAACCTCATGGAGCAGCGCATTGAGTCCAGGTAGCTGCACCGTGAAAATAGCAACCCACCAAAGTCAGAGTGCCACCTGACTCGTAAAGGGAACAGCACGCAACAAGCTGAATGGTTTATTGTACAGTACGCCCAAAACACACCCATTAATTATTAACAGAATAATTACTTCTGTGAGGGCGGCACAGTGGCTTAGTGGTTTAGCATGTTCTCCTCTCAGCGCTAGGGATTCCCGGTTCGAATCCCCATCTGGATGGAGCTTCCATGTTCTCCCCATGTCCGCGTGGGTTTCCTCAGGGTTCTCCGGTTTCCTCCCACAGTCCAAAAACATGGATCAAGTCAATTGAATTCTCCAAATTGCCCCATGTAGAGTGTGTCTGTGTGAGTGAGTGTGTGCCCAGCGATGGATTGGCGTCCTGTCCTGGGTCTATCTGCCCAGCGCCCGAGACGTTCTCCCCTGGATGGGCATGGGGAACCCCACCGCGACCCTAATAGAGGATAAAGCGGAAGATAATGAATGAATGAATATATATTATATAATAGTATTATATATATATATTATAGATTTATTTATTTATTTTTTTTAGTCATTTAGCAGATGCTTTTTTCCAAAGCGACTTACAAATGAGAACATTACAATTTAGAACAAAAATAATATTAGCAAAAAAACATGTCACAGCTGCTTGCAGTGGTTTACTGACATCTGGCTGCAGGTTGCAAGGATGATGTATGATGGAATATTTCCGAAAAAATAATAAGTAATAATAAATAATAAATGGCGGCACGGTGGCTTAGTGGTCAGCACATTCGCCTCTCAGCGCTAGGGATTCCCGGTTCGAATCCCCATCTGGGTGGAGTTTCCATGTTCTCCCCGTGTCCGCGTGGGTTTCCTACGGGTTCTCCGGTTTCCTCCCACAGTCCTAATAGACCCTAATAGAGGATAAAGCGGATGATAATGAATGAGTGAATGAATAAATAAATAATAAATAATAATAACACTAACTAATAACATTCGTTCATTATCTCCCGCTTTATCCTCTATTAGGGTCGCGGGGGGGGGGGGGGGTTCCCCATGCCCATCCAGGGGAGAACGTTTCGGGCGCTGGGCAGATACACCCAGGACAGGGCGCCAATCCATCGCTGGGCACACACTCACTCAGACAAACACACCCTATATGGGGCAATTTTTGAGAATTCAATTGACTTGATCCATGTTTTTTGGATTGTAGGAGGAAACCGGAGAACCCGGAGGAAACCCACACGGACACGGGAGAGAACATGGAAACTCCACCCAGATTGGGATTCGAACCGGGAATCCCTAGTGCTGAGAGGAGAACATGCTAACCACTAAGCCAGCGTGCCGCCCAACTAATAACTATTATTTTAAAATAATAACACATACTTTTCGCTGCATTTCCAAATGGCTCCTGAATGATGCCGTCTTCATCGTCGACGTGCACTAGCGTGGCTCTCAGCGTGACTGCCCCTCTGCCTTTACATACACGACTTGGGTCCAGCTCTACACACCATAAACCATACAAACCATAAATCATGAAATAACTCAAATGAAACCTTGCCTGCATATTTGTATGTTCTCCTTGTGTCTGTAAGGGTTGTAGTTTTCTACCACAGTCCTACGACATGCTGAGCAACTTCTCCGGCCCTGACTTCACTCTTACGATCGATACGATAAACCACACGCTTGATTTAGTTTATTGTTTAAATAGGTTTTAAGAGACGGAATCTGATCTCGCAGACCTTGGCGGAGTTGGCGCACTGCATTATCAGACATGATCGTTCTCACAGTAATAGTGTTGTGTATCACTTAACTAACTTTTAAGCTGATTAAATATTCATGCTCTTTGTGATTGAGGTCGACACGCCAGCCTTTCTCACCCGTGGGCACCAGATCAGGAGTGCTCTTCATGGTCCTCAGAGGAGTGATCTGAACGGCGCAGGCACCACGTGGACTTGCAATGATGGGACGTGCGGCTGGTTTGCAAAGAAACAAACAGTAAAAAAAATTAATATTAAGATTTATATATATTTAAACATAAATATAGTTATGTAGGCGGCACGGTGGCTTAGTGGTTTAGCACGTTCGCCTCTGAGCTCAAGGGATTCCCGGTTCGAATCCCCATCTGGGTGGAGTTTCCATGTTCTCCCCATGTCCGCGTGGGTTTCCTCCGGGTTCTCCGGTTTACTCCCACAGTCCAAAAACATGGATCAAGTCAATTGAATTCTTAAAAATTGCCCCATATAGAGTGTGTCTGTGTGAGTGAGTGTGTGCCCAGCGATGGATTGGCGCCCTGTCCTGGGTGTATCTGCCCAGTGCCCGAGACGTTCTCCCCTGGATGGGCATGGAGAACCCCACCGCGACCCTAATAGAGGATAAAGCGGGAGATAATGAATGAATGAATATAGTTATGTACACACACACACACACACACACACACATATATATATATATATATATATATATATATATATATATATATATATATATATATATATATATATATATATATATATTCATTCATTAATTATCTTCCACTTTGTCCTATTTTTAGTGTCGTGTGTGTGGGGGGGGTTTCCCCATGCCCATCCAGGGGAGAACGTTTCGGGCGCTGGGCAGACACACCCAGGACAGGACGCCAATCTATCACTGGGCACACACTAACACAGACACGCACACATACACACACAATGGGGGCAATTTGGAGAACTCAATTGACTTGATCCATGTTTTTGGACTGTGGGAGGAAACCGGAGAACCCGGAGGAAACCCACGCGGACACGGGGAGAACATGGAAACTCCACCCAGATGGGGATTCGAACCGGGAATCCCTAGCGCTGAGAGGAGAACGTGCTAAACACTAAACCACCGTGCCGCCCCAGAGTAGAACAACGTGGATAAAAAGGATGATGTGATCAAAAGACTCATTTGCCGAATAATTCTGCACACAGTGTATAATTTCTACATTTGTTTTTTTTAAATTTGTCCCGTACGACTCTTTAAAGGTTTTACGGTTTATTAAACTGTACACTGTGATGAGTGTGATCACTCTGATGGCCAGGCTTTAGTACGTCCTCATGTAATCTCACTGTGAGTCGTGTTAGGACTGTTGTCTTGTTATTAGGTGCCAAAGACGAAACACTAGCATGAACACTGTCACTGTTGTAAAGGAGGGTCGGAATTCTGCAGTCAGCATCTAGAGACCTTTAAACCATCCCCACAGATCCGATGACCCATTTATTAGTCACGTTATAGGATGAGTTAACGACCTTATATGGACTCCAGGAGCAACAGAGCTACATACCAGGGGCTGCATCAGGGGTCACTGCGCCCTCTGCTGGAGAGCCCTGTTAAAGAAGAAAAGGCATATGAAATAGTTAACATGCTGGATAGTGAGGTATTCAAAGGGTATGTGGATCAGATTGATTTAATCAATGAAAGCCTCTTTAATAAGCCCGTTAGTCATTACAAACTAAATTAGTCAGCTGATCATGTAGTTAGAATAAATATATTTAAAAATATCAATAGATAAAAATAGAAACCTGATGATTTTTTTCATTCATTCATTATCTCCCACTTTATCCTCTATTAGGGTCGCGGTGGGGTTCCCCATGCCCATCCAGGGGAGAACATTTCGGGCGCTGGCCAGACACACCCAGGACAGGGTGCCAATCCATCGCTGGGCACACACTCACTCACTCACACAGACACACTCTATATGGGGCAATTTGGAGAACTTAATTGGCTTGATCCATGTTTTTGGGCTGTGGGAGGAAACCGGAGAACCCGGAGGAAACCCACGCGGACACGGGGAGAACATGGAAACTCCACCCAGATGGGGATTCGAACCGGGAATCCCTAGTGCTGAGAGGAGAACGTGCTAAACCACTAAGCCACCGTGCCGCCCTCTGATGATTTTGTTTACTATTTTATTTTTACAGCGCAGAAGTGCATCCCATAATCACACAATATTAATTTAATAAACTATAGTCATGGTAAACATTGCCGCCTTCTTTAAATTAAAACTTTATAAAGTTCCTTTCTTTACTTTGTAAACACAGGATACAAAAAGTCAAAAAGTGAAAAAATAAAACATTAAAAATATGTTTTATCAGAATCAGAATGCGTTATTAATCCCTGCATTTTATATATATATATATATATATATATATATATATATATATATATATATATATATATATATATATATATATATTTTTTTTTTTTTTTTTTTTTTTATATATATATATATAAAATGCATTACAGTAGTTGAGCCGGGATAGGATGAAGGCATGGGATAGCAATTAAGTAGCTTGTTCAATCAAAAAAATGTCTGATCCCCTCATCTCATCATTTCCCGCTTAATCCTCTATTAGAGTTACATGGGGGGTTTCCCACGCCCATCCAGGGGAGAACATTTTGGGCACCAAGCAGATACACCCATGACAGGGCAACAATATATGCAGTATATGCCATCATGCCACCCCTCATCTTATTATTTTCTGCTTTATCCATTACTAGGGCCGTGGGGGGATTTACCGTGCTCATCCACATAGGGGCAATTTCGAAATGGGCAATTTAGAGCAGCCAGTTCAACTCAAATCCATGTTTTGGACTGTGGGAGGAAACCGAAGAGGCCCACAGTGACACAAGGAGAACATGGAAACTCCACCCAGATCCGAAGATTCGAACCTGGATCCCTAGTGCTGAAAGGCAGCTGTGTTACCCGCCTTAACACCTGATATTCTAATATTCTTCAGATTCAAAATGCAAATATGAATTTAATTTAAAAAGCTAAGCAGTCGCAACGGTGGGATGAATGTTGTCCTAACGCACAACAGAAGATCCTTTGACCTGCTGTGGGACGTTTCTCAGACTGTGGTTCTCTTTACGCTGTCCCTCAGAACAATAGACGGCAACAGAATAGTAAAACTCCCAGTAACCATTGTGAGGTTAAGTTTAGATACTGAACACAATCCTTAAATACAGGAGCCCAACCTTGACCAGGCTGATTTCGACTCTGGCCAGACAGACCTGTCACTACTTATCACCTGAGAATGTGGCACCTACTTAACATTAACAGCCAAATTAAAACAACCTGCTTTCCATCACACTACAGAAGCTATTCAAAACAACACAGGGCTGTGTCGGCGATGGAATCCATACAGAAAAGAATGAAATATCTTATATATTTATAATAATTAAAGCGTTATTAGGCAGAAACCTAAACACCAATAGGAGACGATAAGCATTTGATATTACAATATACTTAATGATTATAAATAAAATACTTTTTTAATGTTAAGGTGGTGTGAACAGGATAATACTGTTATATGGAATGCGATGGTTATCTGAAGAATGGAATTTAACCTGCTGCTCTAAAGGGCATGTGGATGCAGGGGCTTTGGATTAAAGGGGTTGTGACACCTGTTGATCTGTATGTTGGTCTGTACATAAATAAATTCCATTTCTAGACTAATGCACAGCAAAGTGGTCACTCATATATATATATATATATATATATATGTTCCCCATGCCCATCCAGGGGAGAACGTTTCGGGCACTGGGTGAATACACCCAGGACAGGGCGCCAATCCATCTTTGGGTACACACTCACCCAAACACACATCACACACTATATAGGGGCAATTTAGTAATTTAGTTAGAGGCAATTTAAAACATGGATGGATTCACCTTGACAGCGATAGATTGGCGCCCTGTCCTGGGTGTATCTGCCCAGCGCCTGAAACGTTCTCCCCTGGATGGGCATGGGGAACCCCCCCCGCGACCCTAATATAGGATAAAGCGGAAGATAATGGATGGATGGATATTTGTCAGGCTGTCATTGTAAATAAGAAGGTGTTCTTAATGATTTGCCTGGTTAAATAAAGGTCTATATATATATATCATATATATTCTAGAGAAACCGGAAACCGGAGAACATGGAGAAAGGGAGAACATGAAAAACTCCATCCAGCTACACCGAGCACTACACCGTGCCGTCGGCATGAATGACATCATTGTAAAAGGTAAAGTAGTCCATCCATCCATTATCTCCCGTTTTATCCTCTATTAAGGTCGCGGTGGGGTTCCCCATGCCCATCCAGGGGAGAACGTTTCGGGCACTGGGTGGATAGACCCAGGACAGGGTTCCAATCCATCGCTGGGCAGGTAAAGTATTAAAACACAAAAAACCGAACAAGGGATTTATGTAAACGTGTAAAAAGCCGGTTATGTAACAGTTTGACTTCTGCCCACCGACAAGTGACAAAGGAGGAGAGAGCGAGCAGATCAGAGCCCTCAGCTCCAAACATGGCAGGAAGAAAGAGCCAGAAAGCCGCAGCCGGCTCTCTTTAATTGAGAAGACCCCCTCCGTACAATAAACATGAGCGGAGACGCTGGCGCGGAGACGCTGGCGCGGAGCCTGGGCTGACGGCGCCCCCCCCCCCACCCCCTGCTTAAGCATTTCCATTCTCCCAGCTGAACACATAAACAACCGAGGCGTAAAAGGAAATGTATGCTTCTCCAGCTTTACACTCGGCCAGCCTGAATCTCCCCATGTCTTAATTTAGTGTTCTGTAATCGCAGCGCGTGGCAGGGTCATCACAGGGCAGTATTATGGGATGGCCTGTTAAGTCTTAGTACCTGTGTGGAAATGTGTGTTGTGAAATTAGAAGCATTTTACGACTCGTTTCGTTAAGGTGGCGTTTCCACGTTCTCCGTGTCCGTGTGGGTTTCCTCCGGGTTCTCCGGTTCTCCTCTCAGCACTAGGGATTCCCGGTTCGAATCCCAATCTGGGTGGAGTCTCCATGTTCTCCCTGTGTCCGCGTGGGTTTCCTCCGGGTTCTCCGGTTTCCTCCCACAGTCCAAAAACATGGATCAAGGTCAATTGAATTCTCCCAAATTGCCCCATATAGAGTGTGTCTGTGTGTGTGTGTGCCCAGCGATAGATTGGCGCCCTGTCCTGGGTGTATCTGCCCAACGTTCTCCCCTGGATGGGCATGGGGAACCCCCCCCCCCCGCGACCCTAATAGAGGATAAAGTGGAAGATAATGGATGGATGGATTTTGTTACGGTACAGCAGACAACAGTGTGGGCCTTTTTCGTTAAGGTGGAGTTTCCATGTTCTCCGTGTCCGCGTGGGTTTCCTCCGGGTTCTCGTTAACTAGGATTCCCGGTTCGAATCCCAATCTGGGTGGAGTCTCCATGTTCTCCCCGTGTCCGCGTGGGTTTCCTCCAGTTCTCCGGTTTCCTCCCACAGTCCAAAAACATGGAGCAAGGTCAATTGAATTCTCCCAAATTGCCCCATATAGAGTGTGTCTGTGTGTGTGTGTGCCCAGCGATAGATTGGCGCCCTGTCCTGGGTGTATCTGCCCAACGTTCTCCCCTGGATGGGCATGGGGAACCCCCCCCCGCGACCCTAATAGAGGATAAAGTGGAAGATAATGGATGGATGGATTTTGTTATGGTACAGCAGACAACAGTGTGGGCCTTCCAGTGCTGGGGATCCAGGTTCGAATCCTGATCTCCATGTGGCATTGACATGAGGTTGGGGGGGGGGGGGGCCCCAATGCCTATCCGGGAGAATTTTTCGGGTGCTTGGCAGATACACCCAGGATAAACACTGACCCACATCCATCATTGAGCACACACCCACTCTGTAGTGGCGATGTAGATAGGGGCAATTTAGAGCAGCCAATTCAGCTTGAATCCATGTATTTGGAATATAGGAGGAAACCGGAGAACCCAGGGAAAACCAACAGGGATACAGGGAAATCCAAATTGGGATTCGAACCTGGATGGAGGATGAGGCGGCCGAGCGGACCACCACACCACCGTGCCGCCCCTCGTTCTCCATAATTAAGCTTTATTAATAGTCAGCTTTGGAATCCTCCATCATAGTGCAACGGCTTCATTATGAAAGCACTTATAATGACTGGATTATCAGAGGGCTGTTTTTAGGTGTGGCAGAACACGCTGCACCCCGACCGGATTTCAGGCCCCTGGCGCAACGGTAACAGATGTGTCCCAGTTGTCCCAGTCTGCATTCCGTGCCCAGGTTCAGAAATTCCCTCTAAAGTCAACACAGGGCTGACGATTTCATTCCCCTGCCGCATGTCACCTCAGTGAAAAACTGGGATCTAATTACAAAGTCTGTCAGGTTTTTGTCGGGAAACGTGGTCCCAGCTCGAAATTCTTCTGTTCCACTCAGACCACAGTCCCAGTGAGAAGGCAGTGAGCTATGAGGTCACAGTCCTGTTTAGATCTGTGGAAAATGAGTCGTCCATCTTCACTTAATGGCGTCATTGAGTTCTAGCATACAGACAGGACATTCTTGTAAACACAGTGTAGGACTCATCAGCCTCAATGCCAAATATTTATAGCAAACCCGAGCTGGGGCCGCATGGTACCGTTAGAACCGCTGTTAACGACAGAGGATCTGCAGGCGTAAAAAAAAATGAAGAATTCGATATTTTTGGATTATTCACCCAAAAATGTAAACTTAACCCTCCGCAATTTTACCTTTGTCATCCTCTTCATTCAATCTCCTTCTTTAGATTAGATTAGATTAGATTAGATTAGATTCAATGAAATGTAGCTAGCATCTAACCAGAAGTGCAATATTATTTTATATTTATATTTATATGAAAGTGCACTCAATAACAGAGACTGGTGCATTGAGTCGGTGGCTTAGTGGTTGGCATGTTCTCCTCTCAGCGCTAGGGATTCCCGGTTTGAATCCCAATCTGGGTGGAGTTTCCATGTTCTCCCCGTGTCTGTGTGGGTTTCCTCCCACAGTCCAAAAACATGGATCAAGTCAATTGAGTTCTCCAAATTGCCCCATATAGAGTGTGTTTGTGTGAGTGAGTGTGTGCCCAGTGATAGATTGGCGTCCTGTCCTGGGTGTATCTCCCCATCGCCTGAAACGTTGTCCCCTGGATGGGTATGGGGAAGCCCCCTGCGACCCTGATAGAGGATAAAGCGGAAGATAATGGATGGATGGATGGAACCCATCTCTCCAGGTTCTCATCAACCTGCTCCCTAATTAAAAAAGTCACTATATCCTTCACAAACATCATATTTCTTCGAGGCTCCCACTCAACTCTGTCTGTCAGTCTGTCCATGACCTGCCCAGGCCTCAGAGCTGACAGCTGCAACTCCCCTTTTAAACCCTGTTGGTTGCTGAGGGTTCCCCATGGGCATCCATGGGAGAACGTTTCACCACAGGGCAGATACACCCAGGAGAGGGCACCAAATTCATCGCACTGTGACACACAGACATACACACTATATGGGGGCAATTTAGAGCAGACAATTTATCATGTTTTTGGACTATGGGAGGAAGCCACGAGGACATGGGTAGAACATGGAAACTCCATTCAGATGGTGATTCGAACCTGGATTTCCAGTTCTGAGAGGCTGACGTGCTAATCCCCACGCCAGCGTACATTTTCTATAAACATGGGTTTAATAATTTCTCTGCGATGGAATCAGAACTGACGGGCAGCACGGTGGCTTAGTTCTCAGTGCTAGGGATTTCCGGTTCGAATCCCCATCTGGACATGGGGAACCCCACCGCGACCCTGGTAGAGGATAAAGCGGAAGATAATGGATGGATGGAAAGATGGATGGGAATCAGAACTGTATTGGTTTTAAACACCAATTATTTTAAACTGAAGCAAAACTTTGTTGAAAGTTCCTCGTCCGGTGTTCTATCCGAGATGTTCTGCCGTCATCCTGCGGTTTTGCATTGTCGTTGGGTTCTGTGCATCATTCACGCCACTTTCTTTTCAAATGGTTCTCAAAGCGTTGTTGTGAAAGCAGCGCTCTCTCTCTCTCTCTCTCTCTCTCTCGCAGTTTCTGTCTTCATTAGGAATTCTCCCACCGTGCTCCGAGCTTCAGGCTGATGTACTGCTTTTGTTCGGCATTTTTAAATAGCATCATGCCAGACTCTGAAAAGATCTCTTACATAAGTTCTGCCTATTTATGGTACGAGTACAACAGGGTCACAACCAGAACAACGGGAAAACGGTTAAGTCCAAACATCAGACGTGGCATCCATCTGTAAGTCCTACCATCAGTACATACTGTGTACTCTGTTCTAATGGTCAGAACCCCAATAGTACCACCACAGAGCAGGGATTATTGGGTGGGTGCATTAGTCCTATCCCAGCAGTGTGACTGAGGTGTTTAAATGAAACTACAGCAGCACTGCTGCACTAAACCCCCCCCCCCCCTCACCACATCAGTGACACTGCAGAACTGACCATAAACAATCCACCACCCAAATGATACCTGTTCTGTGACACTCCTGACCAACAGAGAACAGAGAACCAACAAGAACACAGATGGACTACAGTCTGGAATTGTAAAACTACAAAGTCCATCTATATGATGAGTGGAGGACATAGAGAATGGAAGTCAAGACAAGAAGGGGGCGTGGCCTAACTTATGACCGATAATGTACATCATACTTAAATATGGCTCATCTTATTAACATCCAATTAATCCTCTACTGGGGTCCCTATGCCCACCCAGGGGAGAACAATTGGGCAGATACACTCAGGGTGATAATTCATCGCTGGACACACATATACACACACACACACACACACACACACACACACACACACACACACTATATACAGGCAATTTAGATCCATGTTTTTGGACTGTGGGAGGAAACCGAAGAACCTGGAGAAAATCCACATGGACACAGAGAGAACATGAAAACTCCACCCAGATAAGGTATCGATCCTGGACCCTCAGCAATGAGAGGTGGATGTGCTAACCACTAAGAACCATGAAAAATGTCCATACATCCATCCATTGGAAGGAGAAGTTATCCTCGTGAAGTTCCATCCATCCATCTATCCATTATCTTCCGCTTTGTCCTCTACTAGGGTCGCGGGGGTTCCCCATGCCCAACCAGGGGAGAACGTTTCGGGCGCTGGGCAGATGCACCCAGGACAGGACGCCAATCTATCTCTGGGCACACACTCACTCACACAGACACACTCTATATGGGGCAATTTGGAGAATTCAATTGATTTAATCCATGTTTTTGGACTGTGGGAGGAAACCGGAGAACCCGGAGGAAACCCACGCGGACACGGGGAGAACATGGAAACTCCACCCAGATTGGGATTCGAACCGGGAATCCCTAGTGCTGAGAGGAGAACATGCCAACCACTAAGCCACCGTGCCGCCCATGAAAAATGTTATTAGTATAAATATTAAAACCGTATAAATGGTATAAATGGTAGCTATATAATATTTAAAGTGCATTTCTTTTAAAGGTCCACTCAGGTTTTATAAACTGGTTGATAGTAAATCTTTCAGACTGAGTTTCATGACACTTCCGACCGTCACCCAGCCGCCGGGATGAACACAAGTAACGTGAGTCTGCACCATGAAATATTAACCAGCGCCCACAAATTATTTATGAGCAGACTGTGGCGACATCCAAAACGGACAGCATTCGAATTTCACCCCCGTGGTTTCATCCCTGCTGCTGAAAAAACATGATCAACATCAACTACCAAGAGCAACAGTGACAGAACCTCCAGCTCCTCCTGTACAGAAACGATGAGTAACAAAAAATCATCACGTAAAGGTCAAACAATGCAGGAGTTAAACGGATTTGGAAACGGATGCCTGACGTCTGACCGTCCTGGTTTGCTGGCAAATGTAAATAAAACTGCGAATGCACAGACAAACCATTCATTCATTCATTCATTATCTTCCACTTTATCCTCTATCAGGGTCGCGGGGGGGTTCCCCATGCCCATCCAGGGGAGAACATCTCGGGCGCTGGGCAGATACACCCAGGACAGGCTCTACAGACACGCTCTTTTTTCATTCATTATCTCCCGCTTCATCCTCTATTAGGGTCGCGGTGGGGTTCCCCATGCCCATCCAGGGGAGAACATCTCGGGCGCTGGGCAGATACACCCAGGACAGGATGCCAATCCATCGCTGGGTACACACTCACACACTCAAACACACTCTATATGGGGCAATTTAGAGAACTAATAACTTGATCCATGTTTTTGGACTGTGGGAGGAAACCGGAGAACCCGGAGGAAACCCACGCGGACACGGGGAGAACATGGAAACTCCACCCAGATGGGGTTTCGAACCGGGAATCCCTAGCGCTGAGAGGCGAACGTGCTAACCACTAAGCCACCGTGCTCGCCTCAGACACACTCTATATAGGGCAATTTGGAGAACTCAATTGACTTGATCCATGTTTTTGGACTGTGGGAGGAAACCGGAGAACCCGGAGGAAACCCACGCGGACACGGGGAGAACATGGAAACTCCACCCAGATGGGGTTTCGAACCGGGAATCCCTAGCGCTGAGAGGAGAACGTGCTAAACCACTAACACAGACAAATCATTTTCGTAAATTAACCAAAATTCTAAGGTTAATGAGGAGCAGGCTTAGTGGTGGCTTCCTCTCAGTGCTGGGGATCCAGGTTTGGACTCCTGATCTGGGTGTTTTCATGTCCTCCATGTCCTCCGTTTTCCTCCCACAGTCCAAAAACATGGATTTAAGATTTAAATTGCCCCATCTAAATTGCCCCTATATGGGTGTGTGTCTCTGTGAGTGAATGTGTGCTCAGCGATAGATTGGCACTCGTTTTAAATGATTGCTCATTCTTTTGTCTGTGCATTCGCAGTTTCATTTACATATGCCGAAACGTTCTCTTCTAGATCGGCATTCGGAACCCCCTGCTACCCTAGTCCCTAGTAAAGGATAAAATAAAAGATAAATTGCCCCTATATAGGCTATTTAGTAAGTAAGTTTATGAGTGAATGTGTACCCTGCGATGGATTTGCGCCTTGTCCTGGGTGTATCTGCCCAGGCGTTCTCCCCTGGAGGGTCATGTGGAACCCCCCCCCCTTCCCAGATAAAAATATTAATAAAATAACACTACACCCAAAACCAAAATTCTGGCAGGAGGACGGATAACTCGCTATAATCCCTTCATAACAATAGCAGCTGTGGTTTATGAGACCCTTGTTTATGAGACATAACAGATTTGACAGTCATCTCTGAACGATTACAGTAGTTGTGGCACCTGTTGTTTATCAGGGATTATAGAATAAACAAGTGAGATATTCAGCTGCTCAGCTGGAAACGTTACAACATGTTGTGTAGTTATACAAAATGCCATGAGATCTCCACTAATCTCACATCTCCAGAATAATCCATCCATTATCTTCCGCTTTATCCTATAGTAAGGTTGCGGGGGGGTTCCCCATGCCCATCCAGGGGAGAACGTTTCGGGCGCTGGGCAGATACACCCAGGACAGGGCGCCAATCCATCGCTGGGCACACACTCACTCACATAGACACACTCTATATGGGGCAATTTGGAGAATTCAATTGTCTTGATCCATGTTTTTGGACTGTGGGAGGAAACCGGAGAACCCCGGAGGAAACCTGGATTCGAACCTGGAATCCCTAGCGCTGAGAGGAGAACATGCCAATCACTAAGCCACCGTGCCGCCTCCAGAATAATCTAGCTGTCATAATAAATAACACAGATTAGAGTAAGATGGCCCTGGGTTCGATTCCCAGTTGGAGTTAAACAAGGGTTATTTCTGGGCAGGTCTGCATGTCCTCCCTGTGTCTGAGTGGTTTTACTGGAGCCCTATTTTATGAGATACCATATGAGATACTAAAACCTGCAGTGATGCTGTCCTGACGTTCATTCATTCATTCATTCATTCATTATCTTCCGCTTTATCCTCTATTAGGGTCGCGGTGGGGTTCCCCATGCCCATCCAGGGGAGAACGTTTCGGGCACTGGGCAGATAGACCCAGGACAGGGCGCCAATCCATCGCTGGACACACACTCACTCACACAGACACACTCTATATGGGGCAATTTGGAGAACTCAATTGACTTGATCCATGTTTTTGGACTGTGGGAGGAAACCGGAGAACCCGGAGGAAACCCACGCGGACACAGGGAGAACATGGAAACCCCTGTCCTGACGTTATGCTTCTAAATATAGCTATAAAAACGCATCACTGTACGATAAGTGAACATAATCAGTTATTTCTGGGTTTGTTTGTAGTGAATATTTTTAAAATGTTTGTCAGACCTGTTCGGATCAGTCCAGAGCAGACGGTCAGTTGTTTTGAATGCCTCTGCTGCATTATCTGCATGCCATCAGGACAATTCAGCTGCCCCGAATACGTCCAAGCCCCCCAGCAGCCCCACTCCCACTTCGGACCCGAACAGGAGGCTTGGTGGAGGGGACGTGGCTGAGCCAGATCAGTTTCATGCTTAATGCTCATTTCAGGTTTCACTGTCCTGTTAAAAGTCCATTGCTGGGCCGCTGAGTCGCCCATTTCCCCTTCAGCAGAACACCAATGACAGATTGTACCGACGTAGGCAATTCATCCATCCACACACACACACACCCCCCCACACACACACCCACACACTTACACACACACACAGATAATAGATGCTACTGAAACGTTTGAAATGCATTATCTCTTGGTTAAACACATCAGATACAGAATCATCAGTGAGGTCTCAGGCCGCTGAGCACTGAAGTAACTCACTGTGCCAACGCCGCACATTTGCCCCCTGCAGACTCAGCATCCACAGCTCCATCCCACAGCCCTCTGCACTGCGTTCCACTTCCACCAGCCACAAAATCCATCCACCCATACCCCACAGAGTGCAATTATAAAGACAGCGTGACGTCACAGGGATCAGCCTGGACTCTGTGAGTCTGATGTTTCTGAGGGGGGTGAAGGAGACAGGACAGGATGCTCACCTTCGGTCGGAAGCAGTCCAGCTTTCCGTAGTGGCGGCGCGTCTGCGTCTGCGTCTGCAGCTGCAGCGGCTCTGCTGCACTCACACTGACCACAGACCAACTGAACTACCTCCTCTCTCTCTCTCTCTCTCTCTCTCTCTCTCCCTCTCTCTCTCTCAGTGTCTCTGTCCATGAGCTGATTGAATGCAGGAGAGAGGCGGAGACACATGAACCCACCCCACGCGCCACGCCACGCCACGCGCCACCCCACGCGCCACGCGCCACCCAAAACTGCGTGAAATTAAAACTCCATCTATACCTTTAACATCCCAAACATGTGAAACTTTATTCTGAACAAGTTAGTTAACTTCTTGCTGACGCTTAATATCCTTTGTTTAAATGTCAATAATAAAATAATTATAATAATAGAACGAAATGACTCCTTAGAATAAAATTAATCTATTTCCAGAAAACAGACACGTCGTTGCCCTCCAAATCACTTTCCTGTGGGTTATATATCTATTTATGAGGTGACGTCAGATTTAAAAAAAAGAAAAGAAAAGAAATATATATATATATATATAATATTTTATATATATATTTTTTATATATATATATATATATATATATGTATATTAAATATATATAAAAAATATATATAACCATTGTTTCACCACCAAATTACACTAATAATAATAATAATAATAATAATAATAATAATAATAAATATATATTATATAGTAATGGGAAGAACTTTGCATATCTATCTATATAGCTATCTTTCCATTTATTATATATTAAATACATGTATAAATATGATATTATCAAAGTCTATTATCAAAAAAAATAAAAAATATGGCCTGTGCACATTTTAAAACCTGTCATTATAAGTAATGTATGTGTGTGTATGTTTATGATGTAATAATATCGCAATATCACTAATTAAGCATGAAAAACAAGACTTGCTTTGATTCACTTGCTGCATTGTGATTAAACACGTGTTGTACTTCCCTCATCAGTCACTTCGTCAAGTTTACTTCGTGTTTCTACACTTATCATTATCTTCTAGTTTAATTACCGTATCTCTGTGATGATATGCTGACAAAACATCTTAGAAGCACTTTTTTTATATTAAAGTTTAAAAATCAATTGATCACTAGATGGCGCTCTTGGCTGGCGCTTAATTTTGACCATATACTAGTGTGTGCTTCAAAAAAAAGGGGACGTTTTTAACAATTCCATTTTTCTATATGATGTTATGAACTATTTTATTTTAAATTATATAATTACACTCATTATAAAGACATCTTTGTGTCTGGACCACATTTATGATTTCTTTATCATATGAATTCACATCCACCCCTTAATCGACCCATTAATCCACCTATTCAACCCTCCACACTACACACACACACACACACACACAAACCACACACACACACACACACACACACACAACCACACACACACACACACACAAACATACATACATACACACACATATCCCTAACTTTTTAGAGATCCTTTTTCCATCACCCCCTTTTGAGGTTCTCTCCAAATTCATTCATTCATTCATTATCTCCCACTTTATCCTCTATTAGGGTCGCGGTGGGGTTCCCCATGCCCATCCAGGGGAGAACGTTTCGGGCGCTGGGCAGATAGACCCAGGACAGGGCGCCAATCCATCGCTGGGCACACACTCACTCTCACAAACACACGCTATATGGGGCAATTTTGAGAATTCAATTGACTTGATCCATGTTTTTGGACTGTGGGAGGAAACCGGAGAACCCGGAGGAAACCCACGCGGACACGGGGAGAACATGGAAACTCCACCCAGATGGGGATTCGAACCGGGAATCCCTAGCGCTGAGAGGCGAACGTGCTAAACCACTAAGCCACTGTGCCGCCAAAATTATTATTGTAAATGAAAATGAACAGTAAATAAATGAACGCAGTTGCATGAAATCACAAATACAGAGTGTCTGCACACTGCACAGCCACGGGCTCTTCATGCACTCTTGCAAAAAAGTCGGAATTCCAATGATTAATTTCAAACGGGGCGGCATGGTGGCTTAGCGGTTAGCAAGTTCGCCTCTCAGCGATAGGGATTCCCGGTTCGAATCCCCATCTGGGTGGAGTTTCCATGTTCTCCCCGTGTCTGCGTGGGTTTTCTCCGGGTTCTCCGGTTTCCTCCCACAGTCCAAAAACATGGATCAAGTCAATTGAGTTCTCTAAATTGCCCCATATAGAGTGTGTCTGTGTGAGTGAGTGTGTGCCCAGCGATGGATTGGTGCCCTGTCCTGGGTCTATCTGCCCAGCGCCCGAGACGTTCTCCCCTGGATGGGCATGGGGAACCCCACCGCGACCCTAATAGAGGATAAAGCGGGAGATAATGAATGAATTAATAATTTCAAACGTAGACACCTGCTGGTATGAATCGTCATTACCGTAAACTCTGACCCAGAGGTACTGATACTCAGGTCAGTTTGGTATTTCATTGCCTTTATGGGATGTTATTTCCATGTTGTTCTTTCTTACAGTGAGCAGTGATTTTAAAAATCCTTAAAAACATAGAGTCACGTAAACAGAACGTTTCGCAATTTTCTAGATCCATCCAGATGCAATTGATCATGAAACTTATTAAATTTGTCATTTTTCCAGGCATTGTGCAATAACCACGACAGCAAGAAAAAAACCCCCAACATCCTCACACTCATCTGTCATCTAATCTGACATTAAGCATGTGCAGAAGGAGTCAGCGGTTATGCAAAGCAAAATAACACACTGCAAACCTTTAAATATTACACATCAACAATGCGACTGGACGAAAAGGACCACGAGGACGTATGAGAGGATGTAAACGTGAAGGAGTTTGTCCTTTTCAGTTCGGAACACATAGAACAAACTATGTGTTCTATTGCAAATGTCAGAACTTCTGCTTCTAATCTGACTGTGAGAAGCAGTTTGGCTTTGGAGACAGCGAGACATGAAAGCAAGAATTTAAAGATTGTGTTCTGAGAACTGTCATGAAGAACCAAAAAAACTGTTCCTGTCATGGTTATAGAGCAATGTATCACAGACGCTAAAGAAACACTGGCAACGATTAAAGTTCATATCCTTATAATAGGAGGTTCTGGGTTCTACTTTACTCGACTTGTTCTGAACTTCTGCTTATGTTCTGTATAAATCGGAAGCCATATAATAATCAATATATTGTCTGATTTTCTTATCCTGATCAGTGCCGGGGCCTATCCCTGAGCATTTGAAACAATAGTGAATTTTTTTTATAACATATTATTTGGGGTGAGACATCTCATCTCACACAGACTGTCATGTATTCCTGCACTATTGTGTATTTCATTTTATTATTGTGTATTTCATATTATTTTCTATGTAGAGTTTATATCCTGATGCCTCACCTTGAAACTTGAAACACTATGGGGACATTACATATACATTTATTTCTTTTGTAGAGCCATCACCTAAACCATAAGCAGAACTACTGCCTTTACTCCTTCTACAAGTTGGGGATAGAGGTGTTAAACCAAATGAATTATAACAATTATATATAATATATTTATTATTATATAAAAAATATATATATTAATATATTATATATACAAATATATACATACTTTATGAACAGGCGGCGCTTTATCCTCTATTAGGGTCGCGGTGGGGTTCCCCATGCCCATCCAGGGGAGAACGTTTCGGGCGCTGGGCAGATAGACCAAGGACAGGACGCCAATCCATCGCTGGGCACACACTCACACACACAGAAACACTCTACATGGGTCATTTTGGAGAATTCAATTGACTTGATCCATGTTTTTGGACCGTGGGAGGAAACCGGAGAACCCGGAGGAAACCCACGCGGACACGGGGAGAACATGGAAACTCTACCCAGATGGGGATTCGAACCGGGAATCCCTAGTGCTGAGAGGAGAACATGCTAAACCACTAAGCCACCATGCCGCCCAGGATTATTCATTACTTTTGCAAAAAATAAAAACAAAAAATAACAATGTTATTGTAAGTATTGCTCGAGTTTATCTGCCTTTAATTTTACTTGTATGATCTTATTTAGTGTGGAATCAATAATTATAGGAATCATGTTTCTAGTTTTCTTATATTTCAATGTTTTATATTAAAGGAGAATGACTTCTGAGTGTTAGAATGCTGTTCAGAGTGAACTTGCAGTTGGACTGAGTTGAAGTGCTGGGTTGGAGAGGACGCGGAGGAGGAGGAGGAGGAGGAGGAGGAGGAGGAGGGAAAAGAACCGAGGTGCTGTAATTTGAGCCTGCGGGCTCTCAGAGCCCGTGAGAGGATTAGGACGCGCCTCCAAAACAAAGAACACTGCGAGACGGAGACACAGAGGACAGAAGGGGAGCTTCTTTTTTTCTCACAGGGAGCCACATCACATCCCTCAGATCCGGCATGTTGCGCGCAGCCGTCTTTCTCTGTGCGCTGGCCGCGTCTTCGTGCGCGCCGCCCCGCTGCCATCCTGAGGAGCAGGCTTCGGGTGAGGAGAACCCAACACATTAATACATTACCTATAAAGAGCGAGGGGGTGCAGGCTGGCCTTTTATTCTCTCTCGTTCCAGTAACAGCTCTGCATGCGGATCAGGTCAGGACGCACGCGCGCGTTACTCGCGTGCCAGCGGTGCCAACGCACCTCCAAGAGCTGGAACCTCAGGGGTGGGGTCTAGATTGTGTGTGGGGGCACGTGGAAATCTATCAGCTCCACTGTTTATTAAGTTTTCGTTGCTAACTCACTGTAAGGAACCCTTACAGCAAGAAGCAAGTATTGGGATGATCAGTCAGTAACACCTTTAAAGGTATTACTGATTTAGCAGTTTATTAATAAACTGCTATATTTATATATAAAACAAGCAAAAATAACTTTCAATATTTTTAAACCCCCCCATATCCTGTTAAATCCATTCATTCATTCATTATCTTCCGCTTTTATCCTATATTAGGGTCATGGGGGGGGGGTTCCCCCGCCCATCCAGGGGAGAACATTTCGGGCGCTGGGCAGATACACCCAGGACAGGACGCCAATCCATCGCTGGGCACACTCACTCACACAGACACACTCTATATGGGGCAATTTGGAGAACTCAATTGACGTGAGCCATGTTTTTGGACTGTGGGAGGAAACCGGAGAACCCGGAGGAAACCCACACGGACAAGGGGAGGACATGGAAACTCCACACAGATGGGCATTTGTACCGGGAATCCCTAGTGCTGAAAGGAGAACATGCCACCGTGCCGCCATCCTGTTGATATATTTTTAAAAATTTTAATTGGATAAAATGTATACATAAAAAAGTAATTAATTACCACAAACTAGTTAATTAATTGGTAATTAATTAAAAAAAAAAATGTGTTGTCATCCCAGATGAACAATTGTGCCAAGTTTCAGCTTAATAACGGGATAACGGGAAGTGGGTGAGATAGCATTTGCAAAGTTTTTACCACACACACAGACAAACAGATGAAGCTCAAATAGGGGTGGTATTAAAAAAAGGTAAAATATTGGGCATTTATCGGGCATAAAGTTTTAATATTTTGTCTAATATCTTATGCTATAAATCTTGTATAAACTAATTTAAAAAAAATCAGTCAGTAATATTATTAAATCAAGGTCCAAATTAAAATTCCTTCTGCAAAAGTCTGGACTCTTTTGCTTAAACTCCATGCTTTGTAAAGTGTCGTCCTGGGAGGGAAATTCATTTATATCTGTTATGTTTTAACAATTATTCAAGATTCTAACATTTTCCTTTCCCCCAGTATAACACATTAATAAATAATCCACGTGCATTCAAATATCCAGATGTTTTTAGCTGTAAAATGTATTCGCTTTTACTTGGAAACCATAAAAATACAATTTTATGTTCGCCTGAGCCTCAGGATCTCGCAACACCAAACAGATAAGTGGTTAGGACAATAAATGTCCTGCGTCATTGGACTGAGCTGAATAAGCACCAAACCTTCTATCAGATCCCCGATGCCTGCAACCACCACACCCATTAAAGCACTATAATTACATCTGAGCGATACATGCGCACAAAAAAGATAGTAGTCATTAAATAAGTTCCCAAACACGGCAGTCGGTACCATAACAGCAACAGTCTGAGAGGTGTGGTTAGAGATGTGCACGGTAAAGACCTGTATAAACCCGTATAAACCCAGCTGAAGGTCTTTGAACTTTAAACCCAGTCAGAATGTGGAGTTCCATAAATACAGTGGAACATGTTTGAGATAATTGAGCGTGGAGTAAAAGATTTTGTATTATTATAACTTCCAGCTGTGTGTGTTTTGGAGAAGAACGTTGCCAGAGACCCGAGTTTAACCTCACTAAACAATTTTAATGTAAATGTGTTCGTTATAAAAGTTCCATATTAAGTATAATTAAGGAAATAAGTACAGCATCAGCCAAAAGTTTGGCCACACCCCTCTGTGCTCCATGGTCTATTTCCTCCACCTCCATCATAGTGATGGACTTTGTAGTTTTACAATTCCAGACTGTAGTCCATCTGTGTTCTTTGTTGTTGTTAGTCCCCTGTTGGTTCTCTGTTGGTCAGGACCATCACAGAACAGGTATCATTTGGGTGGTGGATTGTTACTCATGCGGTGAGGGTGGGTGCTGGGATAGGAATAAAGCTCTGACCAAACAATCCCTGCTCTGCGGTGGTACTATTGGGGTTCTGACCATTAGAACAGAGTACACCTGTATGTACCTGTAATGTACTGTAGAACACAAACAGATGGACTACAGAGTGGAATTGTAGAACTACAAAGTCCATCTATACAGTAAGTGGAACTGAGAACAGAGCTGCACGGTGGCTTAGTGGTTGGTTTGTTCTCCTCTCAGCGCTGGGGATTCCCGGTTCGAATCCCCATTTGGGTGGAGTTTCCATGTTCTCCCCGTGTCTGCGTGGGTTTCCTCCGGGTTCTCCGGTTTCCTCCCACAGTCCAAAAACATGGATCAAATCAATTGTGTTCTCCAAATTGCCCCATATAGAGTGTGTCTGTGTGAGTGAGTGTGTGCCCAGCGATAGATTGGCGCCCCGTCCTGGGTGTATCTGCCCAGCGCCCGAGACGTTCTCCCCTGGATGGGCATGGGGAACCCCCCCGCGACCCTAATAGAGGATAAAGTGGAAGATAATGGATGGATGGATGGATGGATGGAACTGAAAACATGGACAATGAATGGAGCAGAAAGGATGTGTGTCCAAACTTTAGAATACATTTAGAACCAGTATACAGAACAACAGAACCAATGAGCAAACAGGTGTAATGAACAAACTGAACACAAACAGACTAAACCAATAATGAGAATGAAACACAGCCAGGAACAGTTCAACTCGGTGGTGAAACTAAACTAAACTAAAATGAAATGAATTAGTAAAACGGTGGAATTACATCCTCCTGATAACGAGCATTCACATTTAGCTCTGTTATTTTTAAGTGCGGATGGCTTTGGAGTTCAACTTGTTAAGTTTCTCTACACTGATGACTTTCTCTCCTCATGTCCTTCACAGGAAGATGCAGATCGCATGTAGAAGAGACAGGTAAGATGGAAATCCTCTAACTGTCATTGCACATCGATGCAGGGTCCATACTCCCTCTGGAGTCTTCAGCTGATGAGACGGAAAAATATGTTTTCAGGAGGAAACGTATCCATCCATCCATTATCTTCCACTTTATCCTGTACTAAGGTCACGGGGGGGATTCCCATCCAGGGGAGAACGTTTCTTATTCCCAGGATAGGGTGCCAATGTATCGCTGGGCACACACTCACTCACACACACACTCTCATTCATTCATGCATTCATTCATTCATTATCTTCCGATTTATGCCATATTAGGGTCACGGGGGGGGGGGGGGGGTGTTCCCCATGTCCATCCAGGGGAGAACGTTTCGGGCACTGGGCAGATACACCCAGGACAGGGCGCCAATCCATACCTGGGCACACACTCACTCACTCACACAGACACACTCTATATGGGGCAATTTGGAGAACTCAATTGACTTGATCCATGTTTTCGGACTGTGGGAGGAAACCGGAGAACCCCGAGGAAACCCACGCGGACACGGGGAGAACATGGAAACTCCACCCAGATTGGGATTCGAACTGGGAATCCCTAGAGCTGAGAAGAGAACATGCCAACCACTAAGCCACCGTGGGAGGCAACGTAGTGAGATATGAATGAATTAGTCCTCTACATTTAACCTATCCCTGCAGTATAACACACACATACACACACATTGAAGAAGTAAGCACATGTACCCGCAACGGTGGGCAACCCTGTACACAACTTAATTTAGAAGCGTCCTAAAGAGACAGCAAGATCTCTGCAGAGTAACATGTTGGAATGCAAAACAGCTCGCCATTTAATGGGGTTTAGCTTCAGGTGATGAGCTGACGGTCCCGGTGATGTGTCTTATCCAGACATTCTGAGATGTTCACGGGGTCTGAGCTGTCTGAGGGAGGCAAAGCCAGGATGAGTTAACCTCTTCTGGCTTCACTATACTGTTTGAATCAGTAGGTATTAACCACGGCGGGGCGAAGTATTCATTTGATCGCATAAAACGGATAGAAATCCGACATTTTTAAGGAATTCCCAGTGGAATTCACATCCAGCAAGATGTTTCCTTGCTACAGATCTGGATCTGGAAGAATGTTCAGTATGTGAAAGGTTAAAGGCTTTGTCTCCAGGCCGATTAAGTTGAAAAAGATCACCGGATCAGATAAACATGCTACTGCACAAGTAACAGACAAAATGTTGGTGGAAGAAAGGTCATTTTTTTGGCAGGTTGGGTACAAGTGGTCACAGGGAGGGAGAGTCGGGACATTTTCTCCCCTATCCCGTACCAGACAATGAGGACTGGAGAAATTAATTAATTAATTAATTAATTAATTCATTCATTCATTCATTCATTCAATCATTATCTTCCGCTTTATCCTCTATTAGGGTTTCCTCAAGGACCCACATTGGTGTATTTGACACATTGAACTTGGGATTTGAACCCACAACCTTCAGATTGATAGGCCAACATCCTAACCACTTAGCTACCACACACACATGGAACTTAAGACAAAAATTTTTCTATTTGCAGAAAACTTGTGTTCTTCCCGGTTCAAATCCCAATCTGGGTGGAGTTTCCATGTCCAAACACATGGATCAAGATCAATTGAATTCTCCAAATTGCCCCATATAGAGTGTGTCTATGTGAGTGTGTGTGTGTCCAGCGATAGATTGGCGCCCTGTCCTGGGTGTATCTACCCAGCGCCGAAACGTTCTCCCCTGGATGAACATGGGGAACCCCACCGCGACCCTAATAGAGGATAAAGCGGAAATCTTCGGTAATAAAATATCATGTCGTGTTCACTTTAAATAAATAGCAAAAAGAAACTGCATTGCGGTACTTTTTTTGAAAAGTTAAAAATTGTGTAATAATATCGCACAATGCAGAGCAGTCATCAAAACATGATGTCTTAAAGTTTTGTTAAGTTATGTGCTTTGTTAAGCCGGGTCCAGAAACGATTCTCAGAAATGTGGAAACCCAAAACATGGGTGTGTCAGAGCTATGACAGACTGATGACCTGTCCGGGGCATTTCCCCGCCTTTAGCCCAATGAGAGCTGGATGGCAGCCCTGGGGGTGACCATGATTATGCCAACCAGCTTACAAGTTGTGCAGTCATAAATACATAAACACCTGAGAAGATCCCGATGCCCTGTGACATTTATTCCGTTGTGTTTCTCATTCGTAGCGCAGTGCACAGACATGTTTCTGGGCTACTGCCAGAATTTGCCTTACAGACAGAGTATTCATCCCAACCTACTGGGGCAGCAGTCACGGCAGGAGGTGGAGCAGAGTGCAGAGTATCTGCTGCTGAGCGTCCTCGATGGCCTTCTGAAGGGCGAGTGCTTGCCAGAGATCCGACTCCTCGGCTGCTCCGTGATGGCCCCGAAGTGTCGGGGGGGCATCAAGATCAAGCCGTGCCGTAGTTCCTGTGAGGCGGTGAGGAGAAGCTGCGTGCACGAATTCGATGCCATCCACATGGCCTGGCCTTATTTCTTGGATTGCGACCGTTTCTTTGGTGCTGAGGAGGAGGGATGTGTTGACCCGCTGTCTACGCTCAGAGGTAACTCTTATTACCCGCCGGGGCATTTATCTATTGATGTATCGATTCAGTAACACTTCCAATAAGGGCATTTTGAAGAAGAGTCTGACTAGATACCTACAGATAGGTTTTAAATGATGCCACTCGTTCAGTCCCTCTTTTTCGCATCGTCCCCCAGCTAGGCAAGAGGTTGCCATGGCAGGGATGGCTGATGGAGGACAGGGTACCATTCTCCAGTTTGTGTACCACACCAACGAGCAGATGTTCAGCATCCTGAAGAAAACAGCAGCCAAATGTCCCCAGATCTCCAGAACCTACAGCATCGGTCGCAGTGTGGAGGGCAAGTCGCTGATGGTCCTTGAGTTTTCCAGCAATCCTGGACAACACGAGCTGTGTGAGCATTACCGTTCTGATTATTAATGCTACGAGAATCCAGAAATGCCCTCAAATAGGGCAAAAGAATGGGCGTCACGTTAAACTCCTGTTGTCATCTGTGCCATAGTGGAGCCGGAGATCAAGCTGATTGGAAACATGCATGGAAACGAAGTCTTAGGCCGCCAGCTGCTCATCTATTTGGCTCAGTACCTTTGCTCGGAGTACCTGCTGGGCAATGAACGCATCCAGAGTCTCATCAACCGCACGCGCATTCACCTGCTACCTTCCATGAACCCGGACGGCTACGAGCTGGCCGCCTCTGAGGTAGCAGATAGCAACGACCCTGAAAACACCAACCCAGAAGTAAATATCCACCCGTGTCAGTCGTGACCTGGCCGGCGTCTGTCCATTTGTCGTGTCTTGGGTGGAGTCATCACACTGTCTAAACTCCCTGCACCAGACCAGGTCCTGAAGAGCGGCGAGGCCCGATCTTTAATACGGTCCTTTCTGCGTTATCTGCGTTCCACCTGCTCTTTAAAAAATTGTGCATTTGTCTAGGAGTTAAATTTGCTTTTATTTTTATTTTTTTTAAAATAATTATTTCATTATTCCTCTAATAATAATAATAATAATAATAATAATAATAATAATTACAAACAACATGAACAATTTAGATTATCATAATAATTCAGATTATTCCAAACTGACCTGAAATCAGGCTTAAAATAAACTAGAGTTGTGCTTCAGTTTTTTAATCCTCGTATTTAACACTCTGGATCTAAGCATGACTTTTATTAGCAAAAAATAATTAGTGTTTTCCAAAATTCTCCTCCATTCAGATTCTATGCTGACTATACATGTTCAGAACCTCGTACATTTCCTTTTGTGTACGTATAATTCTTCTACATCTCTGTATCGTCAGATTACAATGTGGTTTCAGAGTCATAATGCTAATATTGCTACATGCAAGCTAATGCTACTGCACATTGGCTACACGTCTGTAAGCTACATCAACGTAAGGCAGGGATACGGAGGTTGTATCACTTTGTGGTTGGTCTTTCTTTTTAAGAACGCGCACAAATGTATTATCTGTAGAGTAACTGTACAACAACAAAGCTACATGTAGCAACATTAGCATTATGACATAAATATGATCATAATACAGAAAGATCCAGCAAGAAAAATGCTTCGGGTTCTGAACATGTTTATTCACCACAGAACATGATGAAGGTGAAAAGGAAAAACTGCTTAGAACTAGAGTTTTATATATAATTGGGCATCATTAGGGTGACCAGATGTCCCGCTTTATGCGGGACAGTCACGCAATTTCGTTACTTTTCACGCGTCCCGCAAACTGAGACATTGTCCAGCATGGTTATTTAAAGTCAGACTCCAGTTTTTAAATACGTATTTTATTATCCGACATTGGATGACTGTTGTCTGTTATTGGGGGAGAGGCGGGCTGTTTGAATGTCAACCAATTGGGAACGCGGACGCATGTTAAGGGGGCGCCAACAACACAAACAATGCAAATTTATATTAAATATATATGGCAGTGTGTTGGTGTCCCACATTATCGCACACAAACATAGTCTTTGTCCCACATCTGGTGAATTGGAACCTGGTCACCCTACGCATCACAAACACAGTGCTGACTACAAAACGATGTCACGACTTCATTGGCCTGAGGCGAGAAATGTTAGCAGATAAAAGTAAACAAATCAAGAATTAACCAATGCAAATGGACCACTGGTAAAGGGAACCCTTCACTAACTGGTTATTTCTACTTCAATTCATTTCAATTTCATGCTTTTGGTACAGTACGAGTCAAAAGTTTCTACACACCTCTCAGTTCCACTTCCTGTGAAGATGGACGTTGTAGTTCTACAGTTCCAATCTGTAGTCCATCTGTTTGTGTTGTACAGTACATACTGTGTACTCTGTTCTAATGGTCAGGACCACAATAGTACCACCACAGAGCAGGGATTTATTTGGTGGGTGCATTGGTCCTATCCCAGCAGTGTCACTGAGGTTGAGAAATGAAACTCCAGCAGCACTGCTGCACTAAAACCCCCCCTCACCACATCAGTGTCACTGCAGAACTGACAATAAACAATCCACCACCCAAATGATACCTGTTCTGTGATGCTCCTGATCAACAGAGAACAGAGAACCAACAGAGGCCTAACTAATTGTAAAACTACAAAGCCCATCTTTATGGTAAATTGAGGAAATAGAGAATATATTGAGAAGGGGGCGTGTCCTAACTTGTGTCTGGTACCGTATATTCATTTTAACATCTATTTTTGAGCTTGATTTCCTGTGGTACTGGAATGAACAGCACGGGTTCCGAACAGATTTTGAAAAAAAAACCTATAAACAACTACAGGCAGCATGTGACGTGCTGAATCGATTAACGATCAGATGGATCTGACTGTGTGGTCGTGCATGCAGAGGCTTTATATGGATCTCTCAGTGGTGTGGAAACAAACAAAAAAAAACATTCATGTCTTCCAGTGGAGAACATCTCAGGCGCTGGGCAGATACACCCAGGACAGGGCGCCAATCCATCATTGTGTACACACACACACACACACACACCATATATAGGGGTAATTTAGAGCAGCCAAATCTTGGATCTATATTTTTGGACTGTAGGAAGATAAAAGACAACCCGGAAAAAACCCACACGAACCCACACAGGGAGAACATGAAAACTCCACCCAAATTGGGATTCAAACCTGGAGCCCCTTGTTGACGTGCCAACAAGCTAACCCCAATCCTGAATTCTGAATCCAGAGTTTTTGTCTGACCACTGATATGAACATATAACCGAAGCCTCTTCACTCACCTTCCTGCAACCTAAAAGCAACTAAACACGGAGAAATGATTTGGAACACATCATTTATACATGATTTGTATAAATATACATTGCAAATCCTAATAGCAGCTGAGAAGTGCACTGCATGTGTAAGACCAATGAATGATTCGGTAATCAGGCTGAATGACCCGACTGAACCGTGGTGATCCGTTCGAGCTCTGTCTCTGCACATTTTCTCCTCTTTGATTTTGCATGATGGACAATCTACGTCTTAAGCATGTTGGACATTTGTTGTGTTTCACGTTTGGGCAAATGCCTCCAAATGACTCTCACAGACTCGTTTGCATCTTGACTTCTGAGTATATCCTGCATGTTATACGGATCGTGGAAGACGTTAATCACACTAATTACACTAGATGAGGTCAATTTTCGTCATACACCATTTTATTTCACATGCTTCACCAGATTTAAGGTAAGTATTTCCACTGGATTCGTTTTGTCCACACCAGATCATTCCCACAGCATGATGCTGCCACCTCCATGCTTCCAGTCAAGTCAACTAGTGCCCGTTTTAGCATCGGGGCATATGATGGACGATCAAAATGCTTGCTGTCCGATGTGCGATGATTCATCAAAACCTAACAGCATGTGCTTGTGTTCTGGCCGACTTGTTCGTGACGCATTTTAGGGTCACGTTTACAACGGGTGGATCAGCGGCAGAGCCAACGCCCAGAACATCGACCTGAACCGCAACTTTCCTGACCTGACCTCCATCTTTTACAACCGACGGCGCTTCGTCCGATTCCGCAATGACCACCTGCCGATCCCGGACTCCTTCTGGATGACTAAGGTATAACAAGTTTTAAACGACACAGGATGTTTTACAGGGAAAGTATAAATAAATGTATAATAAATTAAATATGGAGACGTTTTTAGGTACCCCAAACTTTCGGATTGACAGCCCATCATCCTCACCGTTTGCCCTAATCATGGCACAATGTTGTAAGTCCGTGATGACGTGTACCCCTCCCTCCTCTTGGCAGGTGGCTCCAGAGACCTACGCTGTGATGAAGTGGATCAGGGCCATACCATTTGTCATATCTGCCAGTTTACATGGAGGCGAGCTGGTCATCTCGTATCCCTTTGACTTCTCGAGACATCCTGAGGAGGAGAAAATGTTCTCCCCCACACCTGATGAGCAGGTTTTGAATTCTGTTTAATTTAATACTGATAATACTACATCTACAGCTCCTTGACATATTAGAACACACAGGTCAAACAGGAGCACATGCTTCACGACCCTCTGGGTTCACTTGCACACATGCAGTAGCTTTTGCCACAAAATAGAAGCTACAAATCCCTAAAGATGGCTGGGATAGTCCTCAAAACTATATGTTTCTGCTGGATGGACACTCATAGGGGGGACGTCTTTTAAAATACTATAAAACAATAACATTGCTGCGTTCACAGTTCAATGCTTCACCTTTTATTTCTCCTGCTTATATAATGGTATTGCACGATATCAAAGTGGGACGGGGCGGTGGCTTAGTGGTTGGCATGTTCTCCTCTCAGCGCTAGGGATTCCCGGTTCGAATCCCAATCTGGGTGGAGTTTCCATGTTCTCCCCGTGGTTTCCTCCGCGTTCTCCGGTTTCCTCCCACAGTCCAAAAACATGGATCAAGCCAAGTGAGTTCTCCAAATTGCCCCATATAGAGTGTGTCTGTGTGAGTGAGTGTGTGTCCAGCGATAGATTGGCGTCCTGTTCTGGGTGTATCTGCCCAGCGCCCGAAACGTTCTCCCCTGGATGGGCATGGGGAACCCCCCCCTCCCCGCGACCCTAATATAGGATAAAGCTGAAGATGATGGATGGATGGATGGATGGATGGATATCAAAATGCTTGCATTCCATTTTAAGAAGAGAACCATGTGTGTAGATCTTCAAGCAGCTGGCCAGAACATATGCTGATGCTCATGCCACGATGTCCAACAATGACACGGAGAGATGTGGAAGCTCTTTCGTCAACAGAGGGGGCATCATTAACGGAGCTCTGTGGTACAGCTTCCCTGGAGGTAACTAACTGGGATTTGTATATTTTTACGTTACATTTACATTTGGTCATTTCGCAGACGTGTTTATCCAAAATGGTTTACAGCATTCCCAGCTTGGAGGAGAGTCAGAGCACAGGGTTGGTAATACAGCATCCCTGAAGCAATGAGGGTTAAGGGTCTTGCTCAAGGACCCACAGTATGAACATGGGATTTGAACCCCCAACCTTCTGATTGATAGCCAATCACCCTAACCCCTGAGCTACCACACCCATTGGGTCATAATAAAAATAAACCTTAATATATTGATTAAATTAAACATTTCTCATCTGATCTCATTATATTGAACACTAGATGGCGACAAAGAGCAAGCCATCAACATATAGTATCAACATATACGTATGCTGTGTGGAAAATTAAGTGAAGGACATCTGTTCGTTATTTCTGAAACATCTCATCTCATTATCTTGTCCCCTACTAGGGTAGTGGGGTGGTTCCCTATGCCTATCCTGAGGAGAACATTTTGGGCGCTGGACAGATACTCTAAGAACATGGTGCCAATCCATTGCTGGGCTTACATTCACATACACAGACACTATATAGGGGCAATTCAGCTTGAATAAAGCACATACACACACACACACTATTATAGGGACAATTTAGAGGCAATTTAAAGCAGCCAACTAACCTTGAATCCATGTTTTTGGACTGTGGGAGGCAACCGGAGAACCTGGAGGAAACCCTCACCTCATCGTTGATATTAGGGTGGTGGTATTTATGTCTATATAAAGTGCCTATGAACAAATGTGTGTGTGTATGTGTGTGTTTCAGGCATGTCAGACTTTAATTACCTACACACTAACTGTTTGGAGCTGACGGTGGAACTCGGCTGTGATAAATTCCCTGCAGAGGACGAGCTCTACCCCGAGTGGCTCAGGAATAAGGAGGCTCTGCTCAGCTTTATGGAGTCTGTAAGTCTCGTCCTGTTGGATTTGTGACAACATAATCGGGGGGGTGGGGCAAACAGGTTCTTTCGGCACCCCCAAATGTGAACAAACGGAATGAGACGATACAAATGACCTATAACTCCACATGGAGCTAATTAAATACTAATATTCAGGTATTAAAGGTGTTTGCTGTTCTTGTTAAGGCTGTTGTTTTGGGGCGGCAGGTCCACAGAGGCATCAAAGGTGTTGTGAAAGACAGAGACGGAAACGGAGTCAAAGGGGCCATTATATCAGTGAGAGGGATTCGGCATGACATCACAACAGGTAGGTCATCAATGCCGTAAGCAACTTAAAAGCATATGTTAAAGTGTACGGCATTAAAAAATGCAATACATACAGAAAAGCTTTAATTATGGGTTAAATATTCTCTTTTCGGGCGGTACGGTGGTTTAGTAGTTAGTTAGAATGTTCTCCTCTCAGTGCTAGGGATTCCTGGTTCAAATCCCCATCCCCATCCCCATCGAAACCCACGTTCTCCCCGTGTCCGCGTGGGTTTCCTCCGGGTTCTCTGGTTTCCTCCCACAGTCCAAAAACATGAATCAAGTCAACTGAGTTCTCCAAATTGCCCCATATAGAGTGTGTCTGTGTGAGTGAGTGTGTGTCCAGTGATAGAGTGGCGCCCTGTCCTGGGTGTCTGCCCAGCGCCTGAGTTGTTCTCCCCTGGATGGGCATCCCCCCCCCGTGTTCTCCCCGTGTCCACATGTGTTTTCTCCGGGTTCTCCCATTTCCTCCCACAGTCCAAAATCATGGATTCAAGTTGAATTGGCTGCACTAAATTGCCCCTATCAAAATTGACCCCATGCCCAGAGATAGATTGCCGCCATGTCCTGGGTGTATCTGCCCAGCGCCTGAAACGTTCTTTCTTGGATGGACATGGGGAACCCCCCCCGCCACCAAGATAATGGATGGATGGAAAATTGACCCCATAAAGAGTGTGAGCGTCTGTCTCTGTGTGCGATCATGTGAATTATTTAAGGTAAATTGCCCCTATATAATGTGTGCGTCTGTGTGGGAGAGTGTGTGCCCAGCGATTGGTGCCCTGTCCCTGTCCTAAAACATGAATGGGCATGGGGAAGCCTCCCCTGTGACCCTAGTAAACTATTAAGAGAAATATTACAGCGTGTACAGTACTGTATGAACTATTTGTCGCCATCTAGTGGCTGCTTATGACATAAGGAAATATCAAGGCAAAAATGTGAGGTTCTAAAGCCAAAATTCATAATACATCCAAAAATGTGCTTATTCTATTTAAAAAATATGGATTCAATATAATCCAGTGATCTTTTATTTTTACAAAATTGCCACTAAATCTAAATGCATGTCCAACGTGTTTTCTATGTGTTTCTTAATTACTGGGATCTGATCACACTAATGACTACCTCCTCTATGCAGCTGAAGACGGGGACTACTGGAGGCTCCTGACTCCGGGGGTCTACATTGTGAGTGCGACGGCTCCTGGCTACTCGAAAGTAATGAAGCGGATCAAACTGCCTTACAATTTGCAGAAGGTGGGCCGTGTGGACTTCGTGCTGAACAAGGAGCCGGTAGAACCTGACCTCGAGCGCATCAACATCCCCGAGCTGGACAACTACGAGCGCTTCGACCCCTTCAACCAGTTCGAGCAGCACAATGAGCCGGAGCAGGGCGAGAACGGAGAAGGGCGAAGTGAAAAGCCATGGTGGTGGGCCTATTTCAGCCAACTGGGCATGTCTTCTCCCACATGGCTCCTCAGGAACTATTAACACTTCAGCCTGTGCTCTCCATCACTGCACCTTAGCTTTCTGTAACACACGGAAAGGTCAGCCATCCAATAAAGTTCACCCAGTTGTTCACCTGAAGTTGGGTTGTTATAATGTTGACCATTATCCAATGCAATTAACGGCTGGCTTGGGTCACCAAAAACCTACATTCTGAATTCATTCCATTCAAACTAAACTATAAATAACACCACGATACAAAAACATGCTGTTACTAAAAAAACTGCTGCAACCTAAACTAAATATTAATCCAGCATATAATCCTCCTACAGATAAACAATATAATCATATATATATATATAGGCACGGTGGCTTAGTGGTTTAGCATGTTCGCCTCTCAGCACTAGGGATTCCCGGTTCGAATCCCTATCTGGGTGGAGTTTCCATGTTCTCCCCGTGTCTGCGTGGGTTTCCTCCGGGTTCTCCGGTTTCCTCCCACAGTCCAAAAATATGGATCAAGTCAATTGAATTCTCAAAAATTGCCCCATATAGAGTGTGTATGTGTGAGTGAGTGTGTGCCCAGCGATGGATTGGCACCCTGTCCTGGGCGTATCTGCCCAGCGCCCGAAACGTTCTCCCCTGGATGGGCATGGGGAACCCCACCGCGACCCTAATAGAGGATAAAGCGGGAGATAATGAATGAATGAATGAATATATATATATATATATATATATATATATATATATATATATATATATATATATATATATATATATAAACTACAGTACCTCGAATCCCCATCTGGGTGGAGTTTCCATGTTCTCCCCGTGTCTGCGTGGGTTTTCTCCGGGTTCTCCGGTTTCCTCCCACAGTCCAAAAACATGGATAAGTCGATTGAATTCTCCAAATTGCCCCATATAGAGTGTATCTGTGTGAGTGAGTGTGTGCCCAGCGATGGATTGGCGCCCTGTCCTGGGTCTATCTGCCCAGTGCCCGAAACGTTCTCCCCTGGATGGGCATGGGGAACCCCACCGCGACCCTAATAGAGGATAAAGCGGGAGATAATGAATGAATGAATATACAGTACCAAATGGATCAATAGTTTGGAGACGCCCCCTTTTTTTTTTTCTTGTCTTCCATTCTCTATCTCCTCCACTTATCATATAGATATGAAGTATAAACCCAAAAAGGAAAAGACATACACAACATACTGGGTCCACACATCATACAGTATCCGTCATAAGTTAGGCCACACCCCCTTCTTGTCTTGTCTTCCATTCCTTATATCCTCCAGATGGACTTTGTAGTTTTATAATTACAGTCTGTAGTCCATCTGCGTTCTTTGTTTTTGTTAGTGCCCTGTTGGTTCTCTGGAGCATCACAGAACAGGTATCATTTGGGTGGTGGATTGTTTATTGACGGTTCTGCAGTGACACTGATGTGTTGAGGGGGTGCAGCAGTGCTGCTGTAGTTTCATTTAAACACCTCAGTGACACTGTGGGATAGGAATAATGCACACCCCCAATAGTCCCTGCTCTGTGGTGGTACTATTGGGGTTCTGACCATTAGAACAGAGTACTCAGTATGTACTGTACAACAAAAACAGATGGACTACAGAATGGAACTGTAGAACTGAGAACACGGACAATAAATGGAGCAGAAAGGGGGCGTGTTCCAAAATATGACTGCTGATGTATTTAAATCAACGCCATGAAGACTCTGTACCAGTGTTTTGACAAGTACCCACGCGCATTACTTTACACGTCCACAAGGGGGCAGCAACGTTCAGGGTATGGCCTTTGCCATACCCTGCTGTAGCCAGCAATCTGTTAGAGATTTGAACAATTCCCTGGATTTATGACTAATCGCGTTTTTCCAGCATCGTCATCGATTATTAACCGTGAGAACTGTTCACATTGTGGCAGCGCATGACTTTATAAATAAGAGATACGAAGACGAAATGCTGCTGATGAACCGCAAGTGGGATATTCTGATTAGCATCCATCCATGTTCACATAGCAGCCTCCTGCACACTCTGCTGAATCTGTGCTGCCATGTCTGCACTGGATTAACCTTCGCGCCTGTGAATGTATTTATGTCAGCATCCTCCAGAATAAAGAGCTGGCCATGAGCTATGTCGTGCAGAAGCCAGGGGAAACTGGAGAAGCAGAAATTTGGGGAATGAGAGAGCTCAGTGTGTTCTGTTTGAATTATTCGAACACCTACTGGGTGTTCACAGTATCCACAGTGTGTAGCACATGGAGGCCTGGTGCTGGACTGGCACTGGGCTTTAATATCGTGTTTTTATTTTTCTTTCAGAACCACTTGTGAAAGCATTTATAGCCGAACTCCTCGTGATTGACACGGGATCATTTCTGAGCCGAAGCTCTGACACAAACATTCATTCATTCATTCATTATCTCCCACTTTATCCTCTATTAGGGTCGCGGTGGGGTTCCCCATGCCCATCCAGGGGAGAACGTCTCAGGCGCTGGGCAGATACACCCAGGACAGGGCGCCAATCCATCGCTGGGCACACATTCACTCACACAAACACACTCTATATGGAGCAATTTGGAGAATTCAATTGACATTGTTGACAATGTTTTTGGACTGTGGGAGGAAACCGGAGAACCCGGAGGAAACCCACGCAGACACGGGGAGAACGTGGAAACTCCACCCAGATGGGGATTCGAACCGGGAATCCCAAGCGCTGAGAGGCGAACGTGCTAAACCACTAAGCCACCGTGCCGCCCTGACACAAACACTCAAATGTTAATGGTACCCTGCAATCATCTGCACAAATCATTAGTCAGTCATTTAGAAAAACCTTGAAAACGTTAACTACAAGAGTTCCGGTGCCACCGTAGTCGACTGTTCGAAGGTAAAATCTCGAAACAGCTCAGGTTAGGAAAGCTACTCTTGATTTTTGGGTAAAAGGGAGAAATAACCCTGGACTGAGGTTACTGATTCCCGGTTCGGATCCCCATCTGGGTGGAGTTTCCATGTTCTCCCCGTGTCCGCATGGCTTTCCTCCGGGTTCTCCGGTTTCCTCCCACAGTCCAAAAACATGGATCAAGTCAATCGAGTTCTCCAAATTGCCCCATATAGAGTGTGTATGTTTGTGTGGTTGAGTGGGTGTGTGCCCAGCGATAGATTGGCGCCCTATCCTGGGTGTATCTGCCCAGCGCCCGAAACGTTCTCCCCTGGATGGGCATGGGGAACCCCCCCCCCAGCGACCCTAATATAGGATAAAGAGGAAGATAATGGATGGATGGATGGAACCCTGAACTGGCTCTACCAGGGTGGCACGATGGAGTAGTGGCACATTTGCCTCCCAGCGCAAGGGATCCAGATTCGAATACCAAAATGGAGTTTTCATGTCCTCCCCGTGTCCACGTGGGGTTTCTCCGGGTTCTCCGATTTCATCCCACAGTCCAAAGACATGGTCCAAAGACAGTCCAAATTGGCTGTACTAAAATACACCAATCTAAATACCCCTGAGTGGGTGTGTGCCCAGCGATAGATTGGCGCCCTTTTTCTGGACGTATCTGCCTTGCATCTGAAATGTTCTCTCCTTGAGAACTCTCCTTTGTCCCCCTTAAGATTAAGCAAAAGTTAATGGATAGATGGATGGGCGCCACCTGTGGACAAACATACATACACATTCACACCGATAAGTAACTCAGGGGATTTACTTCAACAGAACTGCATCATGTTGGGAACCAGAAGTGCCAGAGATAAGCCACACTGATATGGGGAGAACATGCAAACTACACCTAGTAAGGACCTGGTTGAAAAGGATTGAAACCCCAGACCATCTTGCTTGAACTTCAAATAACTGGGGATAGTGGGATGGCATAGGGGCAAACAAGCAAGTTCTTTTAGCTCGAAAGTTTCTTTTGCTCGTGCATGAAGCTCCTAACGTCTGCTATTGAAAGTTTCGAAAATACAAAAATATGCATTAGAAATAGCAGCGGACCTCAAATGTCAATTCATACTTGGCAGGCCGGCTTGTTTCCTGTCACTGGATGAAGTTTGAATCTATCACTGTCATATCTGCATTTCAGAAAACTGGCCGTATCTCAGCCGCACGGTGGTCGCTCGGGTTCTGTGTTTTAAATATAGAATCTGAATAAATGATATTCTTGGGCTGACCACAGTGCTTTCAGTGCTCTGTGATTGATTAGCTGAGCGAAAGCTGTCCAAGATTCCTGGATTCCAGGAGCTATATTCAGTATGTGGCTTTGCACGCTCTTAGTGTTGGATAAGTGCATGTTGAGTAGGGCAATTTAACAAAACCGTCTGCTGCCGCTACTTACTGCCCTTTTAAGATGTCTTTTGGGCATGATTACAATAACAGATCAGATTCAGGTCATGTGCTGCAGCGACCCGCACGAGAGAGAAAAAACACCAACGCGCGGAAGATTAGAACCGACGTGTCTGCAAAAGTGTGAGGGGTGCGAATGCATGAAGAGTCAGGTGCATGGGGCAAGTGTGGAAAGCTGGTCACAGGGATGGAATAGGTAGCATCACGGGGTATTAGTTGTTACGAATTATACCGTCATGGGGCAATAAGTACCTCAAGTGTACCCATGCTCTACTAGGGTTGAGGGGGGGGGGCATTGGGAGAACATGGAAAATCTACCCAGATTGGGATACGAACCGGGAATCCCTAGAGCTGAGAGGAGAACATGCAAACCTCTAAGCCACTGTGCCACCCTGGGCAAAAAATCCATCCATCCATTATCTCCCGCTTTATCCTCTATTAGGGTCGCAGGGGGGGGTTCCCCATGCCCATCCAGGGGAGAACATTTCGGGCGCTGGGCAGATACACCTAGAACAGGGTGCCAATCTATCACTGGGCCTTAATCCTTAATCCATGTTTTTTAATCCATGTTTTTTGCACTGTGGGAGGAAACTGCAGACCCCGGAGGAAACCCACGCGGACACGGGGAGAACATGGAAACTCCACCCAGGTTGAGATTCGAACCGGGAATCCCTAGAGCTGAGAGGAGAACGTGCTAAACACTAAGACACCGTGCCGCCCTGGGCAAAATACAATCTATCCATCCATTATCTCCCGCTTTATCCTATATTAGGGTCGCAGAGGGGTTCCCCATGCCCAACCAGGGGAGAACGTCTCGGGCGCTGGGCAGATAGACCCAGGACAGGACGCCAATCTATCACTGGGCACACACTCACTCACACAGACACACTCTATATGGGGCAATTTGGAGAACTCAATTGACATGATCCATGTTTTTGGACTGTGGGAGGAAACCACAGAACCTGGAGGAAACCCACGCGGACACGGGGAGAACATGGAAACTCCACCCAGGTTGAGATTCGACCCGGGAATCCCTAGAGCTGAGAGGAGAACGTGCTAAACCACTAAGCCACCGTGCCGCCTTATTATAACCAAGTGTAAGTAAGTAAACTTTATTTATATAGCACTTTTCATAGGCACAGGCCACAAAGTGCTTTACAAAAGGATAAAACATAAAAAATAAAAGAGAATAAACACAATAATTGCACAATTTACACAACATGAAACATAAAAACATAAAAAACACAACAAGCAAGACTACTGGCTCGCCCATTTGCCCAAATGCCTGTTTTAAACAGATAAGTCTTTAATTGTTTTTTAAAAGAGTCCGCAGAGTCCGCCAATCTTAAACAAGGGGGCAAAGAGTTCCACAGTTTGGGAGCAACAAAAGTGCACAAAATAAATACAGTAAGATATAAGGTGTGGTAGCTCAGTGGTTAGGGTGTTGGACTATCAATCTGAAGGTTGGGGGTTCAAATCCCAGGTCCACTGAAGTTATCAGTGTGGGTCCTTGAGCAAGACCCTTCACCCTCATTGCTCCAGGGATGTTGTGATTAACCCTGTGTTCACCTTGTAAGTCGCTTTGGATAAAAGCGTCTGATAAATGACCAAATGTAAATGTAATGTAATATAATGTATGTAAACATGCCAATATCAATTACATCAAAAAATTCGGAGGAATCGCTGCAACAGTCCGATGCAGTCGGAGGTCCGAACTCTGCCGTCCATCACTGAGGACACATTCGCCGTCTGTCTGTGGACGGAGCAGAGACTCGCGCCGAGCAGTAGATTCCTGAACATGATGCTCTGTTCCCCTGTGGCCAACATGCAGTCATGTGTAATCTAATGCATCAACTCGCTCTATATAACACTTTGCAGTGCTGTGAATATATAATACAAATAGAGCTCTCTCTCTTTCACTCATCCTCCTGTCTGCCTCATTTATTCTCTTTTATTCCTACACCTCCTCTAAGTCCCATCTGACGAGGACTGGGTCATAACCGAACCATCAGCGATGAGCACTGGCTGTTTTATGAATCATGCTTTGTTTCTAAAGCCCTCTCCCTCGTTCCCTCCCTCGCTTGCTCTCGACGGCGAGGTGAGCTCAATGTGGCACGCATAATTTGTTTGCTTTGCAATTATTTTCTGTCAGCGGAGACGAATCGGTTCGTACAGCCGAAGGAGACAGGGAGGGTATGGCGCTCAGCGAGCAGCTTGAAACAGGCAGAGCAGAGATAATACACCCACGGTGAGGCAGAGAGACGGGACCGCGCTCCCCCTCGTCTGACTGACCACTCGGACCTGGCTTTATTCGGCACCGGGACCGGAACACGGACGGAACACTCGGTCTCTCAGCGCTGGGGATCCAGACAAATCCCATTCAGGGTGGGCTTCCCCGGTTCTCCCCATTTCTGGGTGGGCTTTCTCCTGGTTCTCCGGTTCCCTCCCACAGTCCAAAAACATGGATTTAAGGTGAATTGGCTGCTCTCAATTGCCCCTAGATAGTCTGTCCAGAGGATCAGCCCAGAGCCTGAAATGTTCAAGATTCAAGATTCAATTTTTCAAGAAATTTTTATTATCATTGATATCACATTTGGTACATGAGATAAGAACGAAATTATGGGTCCCGGACCCCGATTACCCTGTTATTTTAAAGTTATCATTTAAATAAAAAAAAATGTAATACAAAAATACAGTATATAGATGTGTGAAATATACTAATATACAACTATGAATATATATATATATATATATATATATATATATATATATATATATATATATATATATACACATATATATATATATATATATATATATATATATAAATATATATATATATAATATAATATACAACAGGTATAAATATAATATAGAGTATTTTAACTATAAATATAATATATAAATATATGTATATACAGTATGTAAAATTCCAGGTATGTAAATTTAAGAATATATATATATATATATATATATATATATATATATATATATATATATATATATATATATATATATATAAATATATATATATATAAATATATATATATATATATATATATATATATATATATATATATATATATAAATATAAAGTATTATATATTCACTCATTCATTATCTCCCGCTTTATCCTCTATTGGGGTCGCGGTGGGGTTCCCCATGCCCATCCAGGGGAGAACGTCTCGGGCGCTGGGCAGATACACCCAGGACAGGGCGCCAATCCATCGCTGGGCACACACTCACTCACACAGACACACTCTATATGGGGCAATTTGGAGAATTCAATTAACTTGATCCATGTTTTTGGACTGTGGGAGGAAACCGGAGAACCCGGAGGAAACCCACGCAGACACGGGGAGAACATGGAAACTCCACCCAGATGGGGATTCGAACTGGGAATCCCTAGCGCTGAGAGGCGAACGTGCTAACCACTAAGCCACCGTGCCGAAAGTATTATACAATAGATGTAAATTCATTCATTCATTATCTTCCGCTTTATCCTCTATTAGGGTCGCGGGGGGGGCGGTTCCCCATGCCCATCCAGGGGAGAACGTTTCAGGCGCTGGGCAGATACACCCAGAACAGGACGCCAATCTATCGCTGGGCACACACTCGCACACAGACGCGACCCTAATATAGCATAAAGCTGAAGATAATGGATGTATGGTCAGTGGGGTCTCTCTCTCTCTCATTAATGTATGGTCAGTGTGGGGCGTCACGGTGGCTTAGTGGTTTAGCACGTTCTCCTCTCAGCACTGGGGATTCCCGGTTCGAATCCCTATCTGGGTGGAGTATTCCATGTTCTCCCCGTGTCTGCGTGGGTTTCCTCCGGGTTCTCCAGTTTCCTCCCACAGTCCAAAAACATGGATGAAGTCAATTGAGTTCTCCAAATTGCCCTATATAGAGTGTGTCTGTGTGAGTGAGTGTGTGTCCAGTGATGGATTGGCGTCCTGTCCTGGGTGTATCTGCCCAGCGCCCGAGACGTTCTCCCCTGGATGGGCATGGGGAACCCCCACCGCGACCCTAATAGAGGATAAAGAGGAAGATAGTGGATGGTCAGTGTGGTCTCTCTCTCTCTCTCTCTCTCATTTTCTAAATCACTTTCATTTCCCCAATGGGGCAGAAGTTCAGAGGTCACCAATTATGGGTCTAAGTTGAGAACGTATTCACAACTGAAGCTCAGCTGCCACGATGCATTAGGGTTCTAACACTCTGAGGTTAAAAAACATAAATAAAACATTGGACTTTAAGAAGGAAAATCTAAAACCTATTTGCAATATTTAGTGAACATTGTTGGATTAGCTGCTGAAGAACCTTATAATTCAACAGTTTAATGAAGAAATGAATCGGAACCCTGATCTGAACCACACAGAACATCTATGTGGGTGGACTTGAGGAGAGCGGTGTATTGTGGGTGACCACACCTCAGTTTATAGCAATTTTTTAAAAAGATGTACGGTACGAGCTGATGTTCCCCGGGTGCAAACAGGGTTCGAATCTCGAACTGAGTGGAGTTTCCGTGTTCTCCAACTGTCCATGTGGGGGTTCTTCAGGTTCTATTTTTTTTCCCACAGTTGAAAATCATGGATTCAAGGTGAAGTGCCTGATGGATTGGCGTTCTGTAGTGGGTGTATCTGCACAGCTCTTGAAACGTTCACAGTTGAAAATCATGGATTCAAGGTGAAGTGCCTGCTCTAAATTGCCCCTATATAGTGTGAGTGTAGTGTGAGTTGGCGTTCTGTAGTGGGTGTATCTGCACAGCTCCTGAAACGTTCACAGTTGAAAATCATGGATTCAAGGTGAATTGCCTGCTCTCAATTGCCCCTATATAGTGTGTGTGTCTGTGTGAGTGAGTGTGCACCCAGTGATGGATTGGCATTCTGTAGTGGTTGTATCTGCACAGCTCCTGAAACGTTCACAGTTGAAAATCATGGATTAAAGGTGAATTGCCTGCTCTCAATTGCCCCTATATAGTGTGAGTGTCTGTGTGAGTGAGCGTGCACCCAGTGATGGATTGGCGTTCTGTAGTGGGTGTATCTGCACAGCTCCTGAAACGTTCACAGTTGAAAATCATGGATTAAAGGTGAATTGCCTGCTCTCAATTGCCCCTATATAGTGTGTGTGTGTCTGTACCCAGTGATGGATTGGCGTACTGTAGTGGGTGTATCTGCACAGCTCCTGAAACGTTCACAGTTGAAAATCATGGATTAAAGGTGAATTGCCTGCTCTCAATTGCCCCTATATAGTGTGTGTGTCTGTACCCAGTGATGGATTGGCGTTCTGTAGTGGGTGTAACTGCACAGCTCCTGAAACGTTCACAGTTGAAAATCATGGATTCAAGGTGAATTGCCTGCTCTAAATTGCCCCTATATAGTGTGTGTGTCTGTACCCAGTTATGGATGGGCGTTTTGTAGTGGGTGTATTTACACAGCTCCTGAAACGTTCACAGTTGAAAATCATGGATTCAAGGTGAATTGCCTGCTCTCAATTGCCCCTATATAGTGTGTGTGTCTGTACCTAGTTATGGATTGGCGTACTGTAGTGGGTGTATCTGCACAGCTCCTGAAACGTTCACAGTTGAAAATCATGGATTAAAGGTGAATTGCCTGCTCTCAATTGCCCCTATATAGTGTGTGTGTCTGTACCCAGTGATGGATGGGCGTTTTGTAGTGGGTGTATTTACACAGCTCCTGAAACGTTCACAGTTGAAAATCATGGATTCAAGGTGAATTGCCTGCTCTCAATTGCCCCTATATAGTGTGTGTGTCTGTACCCAGTGATGGATTGGCGTTCTGTAGTGGGTGTATTTGCACAGCTCCTAAAATGTTCACAGTTGAAAATCATGGATTCAAGGTGAATTGCCTGCTCTCAATTGCCCCTATATAGTGTGTGTGTCTGTACCTAGTTATGGATTGGCGTACTGTAGTGGGTGTATCTGCACAGCTCCTGAAACGTTCACAGTTGAAAATCATGGATTAAAGGTGAATTGCCTGCTCTCAATTGCCCCTATATAGTGTGTGTGTCTGTACCCAGTGATGGATGGGCGTTTTGTAGTGGGTGTATTTACACAGCTCCTGAAACGTTCACAGTTGAAAATCATGGATTCAAGGTGAATTGCCTGCTCTCAATTGCCCCTATATAGTGTGTGTGTCTGTACCCAGTTATGGATGGGCGTTTTGTAGTGGGTGTATTTACACAGCTCCTGAAACGTTCACAGTTGAAAATCATGGATTCAAGGTGAATTGCCTGCTCTCAATTGCCCCTATATAGTGTGTGTGTCTGTACCTAGTTATGGATTGGCGTACTGTAGTGGGTGTATCTGCACAGCTCCTGAAACGTTCACAGTTGAAAATCATGGATTCAAGGTAAATTGCCTGCTCTCAATTGCCCCTATATAGTGTGTGTGTGTCTGTACCCAGTGATGGATTGGCGTTTTGTAGTGGGTGTATTTACACAGCTCCTGAAACGTTCACAGTTGAAAATCATGGATTCAAGGTGAATTGCCTGCTCTCAATTGCCCCTATATAGTGTGTGTGTGTCTGTACCCAGTGATGGATTGGCGTACTGTAGTGGGTGTATTTGCACAGCTTCTGAAACGTTCACAGTTGAAAATCATGGATTCAAGGTGAATTGCCTGCTCTTAATTGCCCCTATATAGTGTGTGTGTACATCTCTTTGTAAATCTTTCTCATTTCACGTTCTTGCTTTCTCCTTTCAGTTTTCGCATCAGCAAAGTTTAAGTGGAACTTTAACACAAAACTAATTCAGCTTAAGCCACACACACACACACACACACACACACACACACACACACACACACACACACACACACACACTTAACATTGATTTTTAAATGATTATTGAATCGGGAGTTGGGCAGCTCTCTTGATAAGTTACTTTCTTCAAATCTCACAAGCTGCTGCAAATCCTTCCACACAATGTCCGTCAGCATGGCTTAGTGAAACGGCTCTATTGTTTTGTTTGATTTAGCCCCCAGAGGCGTGACGATCCCCGGGTCGAGCAGCACAAAGAACGTCCGGCCAGGACTCTGACCCCGAAAACAATTCCGCAGCTTAGGGCTTCAGAAAGCCGCTCTAATGGCTCGTTTCCTTTTCCCTTTCGTCCTCCGTAATTATTTGTCATGATTTCTCATTCAGCGTGCAGCTTGTAGTTTAAGAGTCAAAACGCTAATCAAAGGTGCTAAACATAAACCGCTAAAAATAGCTGTGAGCGGCTGTGAGACCAAATGTACAGTACCAGTCAAAAGTTTGCACGCGCCCCCTTCTTATTCCATTCTTTATGTCCTCCACTTATCATATATTTGTAGTCATAAACTTATAAAAAGTCATAAAATTATAAAATGTTTTATAATTCCAGACCGTTGTCCATCTGTGTTCTTTGTTGTTGTTAGTCCCCTGTTGGTTCTCTGTTCTCTGTTGGTCAGGAGCATCACAGAACAGGTATCTTTTGGGTGGTGGATTGTTTATTGTCGGTTCTGCAGTGACACTGATGTGGTGAGGGGGGGTTTTAGTGCAGCAGTGCTGCTGGAGTTTCATTTAAACACCTCAGTCACACTGCTGGGATAGGACTAATGCACCCACCAAATAATACCTGCTCTGTGGTGCTACTATTGGGGTTCTAACCATTAGAACCAGGTACACAGTATGTCCTGTAGAACACAAACAGATGGACTACAGTCTGTAATCTTGTCTCAGTGTGCAGCCACTGAAACCCACTGATGTGCTGTGATGGATATTTTTAGCCCTCCTGAATAAACAGAACAAATGAATAAAGGGTTAATGACGTGATTAGATACTCGGGTTCCACGTTGCGGTTGCGGATACTTGGAGGTCATTTGAAAGCACGTTCCGCCGTGCACTGTGACATATGTGCGTCTTTCGGAGTCATTGCTGGCTGATGATGTGCAGTGCGCCGAGGGCTCGCCGGAGAGCTGCAGCCGGCTGCTTCTGTCTAAGTGAAGCTGAAAGGCTGCACATTTTAGATTCACGTTTTCTTTATTGTACCATTTCTATCTTTCTCCCTTGTGATTCTACCTTCTTGCTCTCTGAGTGCTGCTGTAATGCGGCACCATTTACTTAAACCTGTGCTCTCCGGATGTGTGTGTGTGTGTGTGTGTGTGTGTGTGTGTGTGTGTGTGTGTGTGTGTGGTTAGGACATCTGCAAAAAGAAAGTAAATGCAGTTCAGTTAGAATCCATTCCTCAACCCAAAGCTTTCCTGCATTCATCCATCCATCATCTCCCGCTTTATCCTCTATTAGGGTCGTGGGTGGGGGGGGGGGGGGGGTGGGTTCCCCATGCCCATCCAGGGGAGAACGTCTCGGGCGCTGGGCAGATGCACCCAGGACAGGGCGCCAATCTATCACTGGGCACACACTCACTCACACACACACACTCTATATGGAGCAATTTGGAGAACTCAATTAACTTGATCCATGTTTTTGGACTGTGGGAGGAAACCGGAGAACCCGGAGGAAACCCATGTGGACACGGGGAGAACATGGAAACTACCAGGTTGGTATTCGAACCAAGAATCCCTAGCGCTGAGAGGAGAACATGCTAATCACTAAGCCATCGTGCTGCCTGCATTCATTTATATTTATTTTTAATAACTAAGAGGACATGGGGTGGCACGGTGGCTTAGTGGTTTAGCACGTTCTCTTCTCAGCACTAGGGATTCCCGGTTCGAATCCCCATCTGGGTGGAGTTTCCATGTTCTCCCCGTGTGCGCGTGGGTTTCCTCCGGGTTCTCCGGTTTCCTCCCACAGTCCAAAAAACATGGATCAAGTCAATTGAGTTCTCCACATTGCCCCATATAGAGTGTGTCTGTGTGAGTAAATGGGTGTCCAGTGATAGATTGGCGTCCTGTCCTGGGTGTATCTGCCCAGCGCCCGAAACGTTCTCCCCTGGATGGGCATGGGGAACCCACCCGCGACCCTAATAGAGGATAAAGCGGAAGATAATGGATGGATGGATGAATTCATTGATTAACATTCATTTATAAACTGGGAACATTAAAGTTTAACAGCAACATTCATTCATTCATTCATTATCTTCCGCTTTATCCTATATTAGGGTCGCAGGAGGGTTCCCCATGTCCATCCAGGGGAGAACGTTTCGGGCGCTGGGCAGATACACCCAGGACAGGACACCAATCTATCGCTAGGCACACACTCAATCACACAGACACGCACACATACAAAAGCTCACTAAATCAAAAGAAGTACTAACAGCACGGCTTCTGACCTATAGAGACCTGTACATACTCTATATGGGGCAATTTGGAGAACTTGATCCATGTTTTTGGACATGTTTGTGGGACCCACGCGGACACGGGGAGAACATGGAAACTCCACCCAGATGGGGATTCGAACCGGGAATCCCTAACGCTGAGAGGCGAACGTGCCGACCACTAAGCCACCGTGCCGCTTAACAGCAACATGAAGCTTAAAAAGTCACAGCACCAAATTATTGGTCAACAAATAAGCAAAACGCATCCGAAAGCACAAGAACCCCATCGGGACCTTCAGAGGCGACCTCAGTCGTCTGCTACGTCGATAAGAAAAAGGGCATTCCATTAAAACCAATGTGTCACCGAAGCTTAGGAGAAGGATTTAGTTGTCATCATGCAGCTAATGCACAAAGCTCACTAAATCAAAAGAAGTACTGACAGCACGGCTTCTGACCTATAGAGATTAAACCGAATTATTCCTCCTTTTTCAACAAACCAATGGTTTTAGGATATTAAAGCGACTCTGCACACAGCTGCCTTTAAAACCGCCTATAGTCTGTGCATTGTGCATCGATCCTGCACCACACAATACCATCGGTTTCGGCTGAAACAACTTCCCACTTGAGGACTATTCTGCTTCCATGGGACGCGCCACGCTCGGCACGCTGCTGAAGGACTCTCATCATCGGGAGATTCTAACGGGACGTGTAAATCCCTAAATAATTCACATCCTAACAACAAATCAATTAAAAAAGTATATATATTTTTATATTAGACGACACAGAACCAGTCGTAATTTGGACACACTTGTCCATGTTCTCAGTTCCACTTACTGCACAGATGGACTTTGCTGTTCTACAATTCCATTCTGTAGTCCATCTGTTTGTGTTCTACAGGACATACTGTGTACTCTGTTCTAATGCTCAGAACCCCAATAGTACCACCACAGAGCAGGGATTATTCGTTGGGTGCGTTAGTCCTATCCCAGCAGTGTGACTGAGGTGTTTAAATGAAACTCCAGCAACACTGCTGCACTAAAACCCCCCTCACCACATCAGTGTCACTGCAGAACCGACAATAAACAATCCACCACCCAAATGATACCTGTTCTGTGATGCTCCTGACCAACAGAGAACAGAGAACCAACAGGGGACTAACAACAACAAAGAACACAGATGGACTACAGTCTGGAATTATAAAACTACAAAGTCCATCTATATGGTAAGTGGAGGACATATTTTCTGAATTATAACGTTATATTTAAGTCATAATACTAATAAAGGCG
>JAFMOC010000090.1:957500-1167500 GCA_019802505.1 Corydoras sp. C115 | reverse complement strand
TTCCAAACTGTAGGTACTCATTTAGATTGAGTAAGTATTGTGCAACAATATTCAGAACCCAGTGAAAACCCATGATAGCTCCACCCAGATCGGGATTTGAACCTGGATCCCCAGCTGAGAGGTGAATGTGCTAATCACTATGCCACCCCAATTCAACAATCTCATTCTAGGGTCTGGTCTACTTACTAGGGTTGCGTGTGGGGGTTCCCCATGCCTATCCAGGAGTAGGAGAAGATGAGAACATGTCGGGTGCTGGGCTGATACACCAGGACAAGGCGTCAGTCCATCACTGGGCACACTCAGACACACATTATGTAGGGGAAATTTAGATAGGGGCAATTTGAAGCAGCCAATTCATCTTGAGTCTATGTTTTTGCGCTATGGGAGAACCCAGGAACCCGGAGAACCCAGGAAAAACTTATACAGACAAGGGGAGAACATGGATTCCCAGCACAGAGAGGCGAGCACGCTATGCCACACAATGTCGCCCAATTCAGGAAATTATGCAAATAAATATTAATCTTTATAACTGATTTATGCAGGCAGCACGTTTGCCTCTCAGCGATTGGGGATCCAGGGATACCACAAGCTGGCCCTGCAGGCTTTCTGCATATCTTTACTTTACCGGATATATTTTAAACCTTTGCTTTGCTCTTGGTTTTCATCTCCACCTGCTGAATTTATTTATTTTGCTGCAGAAGCATCAGAGTAAACTGTAGGTGTAAATTGGTGTGAAACCACCGAGCAAGCAGCCCAGAGTAAAGAGCTCGGAGGTCTTTGACACCATTTATCAGCCACTTTTCATTTGAAACATCCAGGTGGCTTTGCAGCAATTCGCACGCATCGCTCCGTCTTCACACGTTTTGTGACATCATAGGTGCGAATTCAGCCGCCGCGGATTTCAATGCTGTGGACGAGAACCAACGCATGAATTCCATGTGACAGGCTGCGTGGGAAGAAGATTGTTTTTGAAAAAGTGCACAGTGTTAGAACATTAGATTCATAGCTACATGGTGGCTCTGTTCTGGATTCACTATTCGAAATGAAAGTGGACCCAGCATCCATCTTTAAAAACATTCTACTATTATACAGTTTGCTTTACACTATTTGTGTGAATCTCTTGAATCTTGGAACGTGGGAATTCAGGAACATGTTGAAATGAGCGTTTAGTGAATCAGACTCTTGCTGTAAGCGCCGCTGCATTAGTTCAATGTGCAGCTCTTAGTTTGCACTTTCTCCCTCCATGAGAACTGGTCTGTTATTTTTCCTTCCAGTTCACCACCCTCACCCTAATTCTGCTAATCTCGCTTTACCTAATCGCCCTGCGCGAGCATGAACGTGGGGGATGGGGCAGTCAGGGCAGAAAAAACAGTAGAATGTATGAAGAAAAGTGGACCACGGATCAGATTACAATTTCTACGTTTTATTTGATTTTTTTTATTTGCCGCATGAAGTCGACGAATATGAAGGTGAAAGATGGAAGCAAACCATGGCACAGCTCTCTGCGTCTCGCTGTTATGTAAACAGCTCTGTCTGACATTAAATATGTAAAGTTAGCACTTTAAGAGGCACATGACGCCGGCCTTCCAACTCATGCATGCATACCTTATGCAATTGAGCATTGCCATGGCAACATGCTCCAGATGAGAACATGGATGAGACCTGAGATATTTTTTTATGTAGTGTAAATAAAAACCAGGTGCCTGTCAATGTTGGTGTTATTGTTCTGCACAGAACATGACTGATGTATACTGATATTGATGATCTTTTCAATAATAGATCATACGGTGCAAATTAAATTAATTTTATTAATTTATTAAAACCTTAAAACTGAGTCTTGGACAATAACCAGGTCTTCGAGTCCAGTCTTAATCTAGCCTCACTTGTTCCTGGTTTCAGTTATGCTTTGTGAATTAAGCAAAAAATAGTTAATAAACTCTGTTATGTTAAATGAAATAAAATAAATCAAGATGATAATCCAGTGAGATTAGTGCACGAGGTAAAACACAGTGGAAAATCATGTTGGAACTGTTTTAAATAATGATACGACATAAAATTCCTGACTTAGGATGAATTATTAACTCGGAACTATAAAATAATAAAATATCAATATTTCAGAAGCAGTGGGCGGCGCAGGGCTTGGTGCTCCCACCTCGCATGGAAATAAATTCCCAATGCACAGGCCAAAAGTCCATTTTGTGGAGTTTGCATATTCTCCCTGCGTCTTCCTCAGTTTGTCCGATCTAAAAATCTTACAAAAAGACAGATGGACTACAGCCTGTAATTTTAAAACTACAAACTCCATCTATATGGTAAGTGGAGGAAATAAAGAACAGAGCAAGAGGAGGTGTGTTCAAACATCGGACTTAGACTTAGACTTAGACTTCCTTTATTGTCATTTAGTCATACACTTGGTGTATGCAGAACAAAATTACATTGCATTCGCAAATATAAAAAGAGGTATTGAAGTTTATAACATGTGTAGAAACATGGGTATAAAGTAAAAAAGAAAAAAAAGAAAAAAAAAAAACTATATACAGTATATATATATTCATTCATTCATTATCCTCCACTTTATCCTATATTAGGGTTCCCCATGCCCATCCAGGGGAGAACGTTTCAGGTGCTGGGCAGATACACCCAGGACAGGGTGCCAATCTATCGCTGGGCACATATATATATATATAGGGCGGCACGGTGGCTTAGTGGTTTAGCACGTTCTCCTCTCAGCGCTAGGGATTCCCGGTTCGAATCCCCATCTGGGTGGAATTTCCATGTTCTCCCCGTGTCTGCGTGGGTTTTCTCTGGGTTCTCCGGTTTCCTCCCACAGTCCAAAAACATGGATCAAGTCAATTGAATTCTCAAAATTGCCCCATATAGAGTGTGTTTGTGTGAGTGAATGTGTGCCCAGCGATGGATTGGCGCCTTGTCCTGGGTCTATCTGCCCAGCGCCCGAGACGTTCTCCCCTGGATGGGCATGGGGAACCCCACCGCGACCCTAATAGAGGATAAAGCGGGAGATGATGAATGAATGAATATATATATATATAAATATATATATACACACACACACACACACACACACACACACACACACACCCACACACACACACACAGCAGCATGAAAAAAAAATGAGAATGAGAATGTGATTTTTGAAATGGGTGTGATTGTCTAATATTAAAATGAAAAACAATTTAAAACAATTAAAAAAAACATATGCTGTATAAATGTAATGAGTGTGTAAACACATTAATCAGGCTTTCTGTAATCTTATTGGTCGGGTAAATTAACCAGCCTTGACTGGAACTCCGACTCACCCTGTGATTACAGAATGTTTTTGTCAGTATTACAGGCATTCAGTTATATAGAATCAATGCAAACCTGTCAGCCAATCAGGAGCGAGTCAGTTCAAATGGACAAAGCCTGAGGACTCTATTACAGCATGCATTACAGAATTAAGGATTAAACACTGATCTAAGTGTCATAACTCCGAAGAGCCCTAAAGATCGTCATGGAGATTAGAACGAGCCGAATTCACGTTCTTTCTTCATTAACATATTAACCGAAACAAAGCGCAGAGCTTTAAAATGGAACGCGTCCATGTTTTAATCGATGCATCGAGTCTCTTAAGTGAAGTAAACAGCAGGTCCAGAGGTGAAATCCTCCTCTTAAAGGACATGAGGGGAAGGCATTATGATTCACTGAATTAAATATTCAAAGCTTTAACATGATACATTCCGTCTCATCACCCATTGATTAGATGTTCTCACAGATCTAGAGGCCAAAGCCGACTGATCCAAGTTTATATTGTTGCATCATTCATTTATTCATTATCTCCCGCTTTATCCTCTATTAGGGTCGCGGTGGGGTTCCCCATGCCCATCCAGGGGAGAACATCTCGGGCGCTGGGCAGATAGACCCAGGACAGGGTGCCAATCCATCACTGGGCACACACGCACTCACACACACACACTCTATATGGGGCAATTTGGAGAATTCAATTGACTTGATCCATGTTTTTGGACTGTGGGAGGAAACCGGAGAACCCAGAGGAAACCCACGCGGACACGGGGAGAACATGGAAACTCCACCCAGATGGGGATTCAATCCGGGAATCCCTAGCACTGAGAGGCGAATGTGCTGACCACTAAGCCACCGTGCCGCCCTTGTTGCATCACAGGTTTATTTATTTAAATCAAAACGTTAAAAAGTTCGCATCTCATTATCTTTCGCTTAATTTTCTACTGGGATCGCGGCGGGTTCCCCATGCCCATCCAAGGGAGAACGTTTAAGGTGGCGCCAATCCATCGCTGGGCACACACTCACTTACACAGACACACAAACAAACCTTGAATCCATGTTTTTGGACTGTGGGAGGAAACTGGAGAAGCTGAAGAAAACCCAAGTGGATACGAGAAGAACATGGAAACTCCACCCAGATGGGGATTAGAACCTGGGTCCCCAATGCTGGCGGATGTGCTAACCACTATCCCACTGTGCCACCCAAAATCTAAACTAAATCTTAAGTCGGGCGGCATGGTGGCGTAGTATTCAACACGTCTGGGGATCAAATCTAGGTGGAGTTTCCATGTTCTCCCCGTGTCTGTGTGGGGCTTTGTCTGGGTTCTCCGGTTACCTCCCACAGTCCGGGCACATGCATTCACTGTAATTTGAATGCTCTAAATTGCCCCAGGGCGGCACGATGGCTTAGTGGTTAGCACGTTCGCCTCTCAGCACTAGGGATTCCCGGTTCGAATCCCCATCTGGGTGGAGTTTCCATGTTCTCCCCGTGTCCGCGTGGGTTTCCTCCGGGTTCTCCGGTTTCCTCCCACAGTCCAAAAACATGGATCAAGTCAATTGAGTTCTCCAAATTGCCCCATATAGAGTGTGTCTAAGTGAGTGAGTGTGTGCCCAGCGATAGATTGGTGTCCTGTCCTGGGTGTATCTGCCCAGCGCCTGAAACGTTCCCCCCTGGATGGGCATGGGGAACCCCCCCGCGACCCTAATAGAGGATGAAGTGGAAGATAATGAATGAATGAATGAATGAATAAATTGCCCCATATAGTGTGTGCTAGTGTCTGTATGAGTGAGTGTGTGTGCCCAGCGATTGGCATTGGCATCATGTCCTGACTATATCTGCCCAGCGCCTGAAACGTTCTCCCTTGGATGGGCATGGGGAACCCCACCCCACCCCCCCGTGACCCTAATTGAGGATTAAGCAGAAGATAATGAATGAATGAATAAATTGCCCCAGTCCAAAAACATGTTTGTGGGTAATTTGGAGATTATATTAATATCAGGACAAATTATAATGAGAAAAAGAATTAACATAACAATCAGAGATACGAGCATTTGTTTACTTTTAAAAACTCAGAAGACTCTTCTCAAGTCGTCTCTGGGCGCCCTGCGTGTTCTGCACCGAGGGAGATTGCAACATGTTTATGATTTAACACGAAACCCACCTTAAAACCCAGAGCGCTGAGACGTGTCAGTGATACGGCCAAGTCTTTGAAACCTTAACGTCAGGCCACATGTTTTTGGTTTCTTCCCGGGCAAGGCGAGCGCTGGGAACCTCTCCCAGTCATTATGCTCTTTCACTTCCCTAATCATCTCGCCCAGTGTCTGCCCTTTGTCCCCTCCGCGCAACAAGTCGCCTCCAGCAACCGGTGCCTCGCTAGATTCTCCTCCACCTTGGCGATGGCTTTGAACCAGGACTTCATGAGGAGACGTCTGTTTTGCTGGACGTTAAACATCGCTTCTCCTTCTCGTCCCGGCTCTCCTCCCTTTGGGGAAAGAAGGGATGATAATGGATGGAAGAGGGTCGCCTGGTTTCCGGGCCAAAGTGAATTTGACGCCAGGTCTTTCTCTTCCGGGACGTGGCCTAATCAATCATAACCGATAACAAATTCATCAGCTTGAATCAATTTTGGGTTGTTAAGATCTAAAAGGGGCGTTTGCGGGAGGCTATTCCCCCTTGGCCTAATTTCTATAATGTGGTGCAAATTTACTTAACCCCCCCCCCGACTCAACACATATGCACACGTCCCATGAAATCCATTTGCTGCCTCTCAGCAGCTCTGCAACCGGCACTTACGTCTCGATTTAGGAACTCGAACAGGGTCCCAGGAAAAGATACTTGATCTAAATAGACGCATTATTACAAATCTGTCCGAGTCGCACATCTGCATTCTCATATTCACATACATCTGCCCAATAAATCATTCATATCTGTGCACCCTGAAACCCAAACTGGAAAAAACACCTCACAGCATCCCAACAATGAGTCATATGTTTTCTGCGCACACATTTAAACACTTCAGTGTGGGGCTTTACGTCCGGAATAGAGTATCTGTTTTTTAAATATTAATCCCGACTCGATTGCTAATGACAACTCAAAGCAACCCTTGCATTCGTCAGTGTTAAAGGCCCTGGGACAAACACTGGCCCATCAAAGGGCCTCACCCCGTCCGACAATTACCACTAATAGTGACTGCAGGCCAGATTCGGCTTCCCTCTAGAGTGTGTCACCCTCCTCTCTCCCTCCCATGGTCCTAGAGGGTTGGCTCGTGAGTCAGGGGGCATAGAAGAGGAAGTCAGAGGGCTTTGAAGATCACAAATCAAGTTGTGCGGAGCACTTACAGAAGTGAACGACGGACAATTTGCCGTTTCATTTTCAGTCAGGAAAGAAAACATGAGAGCTGGAGAATATCGGAGGTTCTGCTGACCTCAGCGAGAAAAAATACACGTCTGATCTGCGAGCAGGTCAACTCAGAACGCAACTAAATGCACTTAACAATTATTAACATGACAGCCAATTACCTTTTAAAATATCAAGTTCATTACATTATGAATCTTTAGGCATTATTGCTTTCTATGAATTCGACATTTATGACCTTAGTTATTAACCTCCATTAATGTACATACATTTGTAACACATATTGTTATTATGCATTATAAATCTTTTTTTTTTCTTCTCATTTTTAGTCATTCTTACTCAATATGATGATTTAACTTCCACCTAAAGTATGTAAAGAACATTTATAAGTCATTATGTACTTATTTTGATGCAGTCCTCTTTACAGAGGTAATAAACAGCTATGAAAAAAAGCTTTCATAAACACTTATAAAGTCATTTTCAGATGAATACATTTCCCGCAAATGTTATAAAGCTTCAGGTCTCGACAATAAATCAATGAACAGATAAAGTATACAGTTTATAATGCATTATAATGCATGTTGTTAGGCTTTATATTCTAAAAACTCTTTACGATTGTGGTAGTAAACATCTTTTTACAATTATAGAGGCTCATGACAAGTGTATAACTATAATAGAAGCAGTTTAATAGATATATAACTATAATAGAAGCAGTGTGAATGTGTTTATAACTGGATTCATAGAAAGTGTTACCTTCCTTTCTTCTCCTGGAGATGAAGTATTTAGATTTCATATGATTTTAATATATTTAGTTTGAAAACCAGATGTCATGGCCCATAACATTAGAATAAATAATGTTTCAACATGGTAACAACACTATTTGTGGTGTGCTAATATGCTGTTGGTGGTTTTGGGATACAGCCTCTTTCCCTTTTTTCTGGTTTGTTTGGAGGCACAGGAAAGCAGAGCTGCATTTAATGATAATAAATGACTACATGAAACCAAAGCCGTAGAAAACGCAGACTGCGAGTCTCATCAAGACGGATCCAGAGGAACGTCAGCGTGCTCAGCGCGGTAATGATCGTGGACGCAGCGTCAGTGTGCTGGGGTCTTTATTCATGAAAAAAAACTCATGAGGGGGAAACCTCTTAACACCAAATTGGTTCAGGCCCTTGAGCCATTTCTCTGAGGACTTGGCTCACACTTGCCTCACGGCAGCCCTCAGAAAATCGCTCTTTAATTTTAATAGTTTCCACTTTCTGTCAGATGAATCTGTAAAACTGCGTGTTAGCAGAAATATTTCCCCGTCACGTTTCTTATGTAGGTGAGTTTCTTATGATGTCTCGCCAGAAGGAGCTTGTGTTGCAGCTTGTGTTTCAATCATTATAACCCTTTAATTTCATTAATTAAAGACAATCCTGTGCATTTTAATTTCTCGTGGTTCACATTAAATACTGAAGTGGGCCGGATTCGGCCTGCGGGCCTTGAGTCAAGGGCTAATTACAATTAATCCTTCAGTACTGGGATAGGCTTTAGCATTGTTGCAGACTTAAAGTTAGATTGGATGGCTTAAGAAATGCTTTGGGGTTCCTTATGCCCATCCAGGGGAGAACGTCTCGGGCGCTGGGCAGATACACCCAGGACAGGGCGCCAATCCATCGCTGGGCACCCACTCACTCACACAGGCACACTCTATATGGGCCAATTTGGAGAACTCAGTTGACTTGATCCATGTTTTTGGACTGTGGGAGGAAACCGGAGAACCCGGAGGAAACCCACGTGGACATGGGAACATGGAAACTCCACCCAGATGGGGATTCGAACCGGGAATCCCTAGTGCTGAGAGGCGAACGTGCTAACCACTAAGCCACCGTGCCGCCAGTTTGAGAAATAAGTAAATTATTTATGCAATTTCTTTAACATTATGTTTTCAGACTGCAAGAAGAAATCCAAGCATCACCCAGTCAGAGGGAGAACATGCAAACTACACAGAGAAAGAACCTAGGACTTCACCTTGGAACCTTGTTGCTGGGAGGGTACTGAACCGAGTGCCTCCCAGACTCTCATCAGCTATCTATAAAATATTTCGATCATTTCTAACTACTAAAAATACGTGTTTTATATGAATAATTGCAGATTTATTATTTTTTTTAGCAATTATGTCGATAATAATCATGTCTATTGGTGTTTAATTGGCCAATATAGCAACATTAGGCGACAGATTAGCAGCGCATAGCATCACTGATTACATGCGATGGCATCCGAGTTCCAGCTGCCTCCTCATAGGTGAGGTAAAGTGTCACTGTAAGAGAAATGATGGACTTCCAGGCCACGCCTCCTCCCAGCCTCTCCCTGCTGCAGGCTGTCTCAGTCTCCTCAGGATCCCGTTTCCCCCAGCGAGCTGCTCCCCCAGACGCTCAAATCAATCACAGATTGGCATGAAGAAGAGCACAGCGAAGGCGAGCGAGGGGGGGGGGGAAAGGAAATGGTAATGAATAGCATTTGGCCATCCACACCTCTCGCGCCCGGTCCCCCCCCCTCACTTTACGCTCGAGCTTTGATCACGGCTTCAATTTGTAAATGTTCTCACTGACCTTTATCCCTTTATATTTCCCTCCTTCTCGCCAGCGTAACTTTCCGCCGCCCCACTTTGGCCACACTCTGGCCCGGGGCCGTCGAGTCGGTTTCAAAGTGCTGATCCTCATCTGAAGTCGCTGCTGGTATTAAGTAAAGGAGTCAGCCTACGTCCCCACCAATGTCGTCTATAATCTGTGATTGCCTTGCTTTGGGAATAGGATAGTGCCGGGTTTCAGGAGGCCCGGCAACAGGAATGGTATCTGATGCTCCTCGCGTGTACCGCCTGTTCCACAAGTGCGATTTTGTTCCATTTCCCCAGTTTTGCTTTAGAGAAGAATCGGGAGCTTGTGTGCAACTTGAAGTCTGTGAAAAGCATCTGATGTCCGTCATCTCCCCAGCTAGTGGCTTTGTTTTTAATTCCTAGCTCTGTTTTGTCATCTAATGAATAGATAATGGAGAAAATTGTCGTAATTGTAACTGATAAAATAAAAGCCATTAAAAAAAAAACCCACTAGCCGTCTTCTGGGTCTTCTCTCTTCTGGGTTCTCGCGACCGACGGCACAACAAAGGTCTTTAACAGGAATATCACCGTCATCCCTCGACACTTGCAATAGAGAAATTCCTGAGTAATTGTCGGAGCTGGCCGCGCTGATTTGACATGATTACTCCATCCTGCACCCCACCCCCCCCCCCCCCCCCCCCCCACGCTCATGGTTCCCCGATCACAGAGCACCTTATCGGACTTGTGGCATAAAAACCACGTCAGGTGAGTTGTGATGGTCTGGAACAGAACCTTCTGTTCCTGATGTTCTGTCAGTGTTCAGGTAACTCTGCTCTCATGGCGGTAGGGACTTGGTGGCTGAATGTCACCGGCGCCTAGCGGTCACAAATGTATTGTACAATTGACAAATGTATTGTGGGGAGTGGTAGCTCAGTGGTCAGGGCGTTGGACTATCAATCTGAAGGTTGGCGGTTCAAATCCCAGGTCCCCTGAAGTTACCAGTGTGGTTCCTTGAGCAAGACCCTTAAACCTCACTGATCCAGGGTTGTTGTGTTTAACCCTGTTCTCACCTTTTAAGTTGCTTTGGATAAAAGCGTCTGCTAAATGATCAAATGTGGAAGATGCTTTAATATGGAACACCTATCATAATTAAGGTTATGAGATGTGCTCGAGCCTTTCCAGGCACTTATTGAGTGAGGTTTGAAGAAACATCATGAGGAAATCTGCAGACTCTCACAAGACATTTGCTGATAAGGACACAGTTAGTGGTTTTGTTAGTGCTTCTGTCGTCATGAGCTCGATTTCCTAGATGTGATGAGCAGATGATGTGAGCTGGATTGGAGACACTAAATGTTTCGAGCCATTTGGAGGGCATCTGTAGTGCTGATCCCAAGTCTAAATAAAAAAGAGACTTAAGTCAGAATCAGCAACTGTTTATTGTCATTTTAGATATGAACAATTATCTATTAAAAAACATATTTATAAACAGGTATACAAAACAGATACCAAAATGTGCAATTAATACAAAAAGCCATGTTCTAGACATCAAATTTTATCTCATTATCTTTCACTTAATCCTCTACTATTGTTGTATGGAAGTTCCCCATGCTCATCTAAGGTAATGGGGCAGATAACACCAAGGACAGGGCCAATCCACACTCACTCTCACAGATACGGGCACATTATAGGGGCACATATAGCAGCCAATTCACCTTGAATCCATGATTTCAGACTGTGGAAGGAAACCAGAGAACCCGGAGCAAACCCTTGTGGACACGGGGAGAACATAGAAACTCCACCCAGCTTAGACAGCAGTTTGTGAACATGTAGACATGGTCTCATACTACAACACAACATTTCTTAAAGAAAAGAACAATAAGCCTTTACGCTCATGGTTCCCCGATCACAGAGCACCTTATCGGACTTGTGGCATAAAAACCACGTCAGGTGAGTTGTGATGGTCTGGAACAGAACCTTCTGTTCCTGATGTTCTGTCAGTGTTCAGGTAACTCTGCTCTCATGGCGGTAGGGACTTGGTTGCTGAATGTCACCGGCGCCTAGCGGTCACAAATGTATTGTACAATTGACAAATGTATTGTGGGGAGTGGTAGCTCAGTGGTCAGGGCGTTGGACTATCAATCTGAAGGTTGGCGGTTCAAATCCCAGGTCCCCTGAAGTTACCAGTGTGGTTCCTTGAGCAAGACCCTTAAACCTCACTGATCCAGGGTTGTTGTGTTTAACCCTGTTCTCACCTTTTAAGTTGCTTTGGATAAAAGCGTCTGCTAAATGATCAAATGTGGAAGATGCTTTAATATGGAACACCTATCATAATTAAGGTTATGAGATGTGCTCGAGCCTTTCCAGGCACTTATTGAGTGAGGTTTGAAGAAACATCATGAGGAAATCTGCAGACTCTCACAAGACATTTGCTGATAAGGACACAGTTAGTGGTTTTGTTAGTGCTTCTGTCGTCATGAGCTCGATTTCCTAGATGTGATGAGCAGATGATGTGAGCTGGATTGGAGACACTAAATGTTTCGAGCCATTTGGAGGGCATCTGTAGTGCTGATCCCAAGTCTAAATAAAAAAGAGACTTAAGTCAGAATCAGCAACTGTTTATTGTCATTTTAGATATGAACAATTATCTATTAAAAAACATATTTATAAACAGGTATACAAAACAGATACCAAAATGTGCAATTAATACAAAAAGCCATGTTCTAGACATCAAATTTTATCTCATTATCTTTCACTTAATCCTCTACTATTGTTGTATGGAAGTTCCCCATGCTCATCTAAGGTAATGGGGCAGATAACACCAAGGACAGGTCCAATCCACACTCACTCTCACAGATACGGGCACATTATAGGGGCACATATAGCAGCCAATTCACCTTGAATCCATGATTTCAGACTGTGGAAGGAAACCAGAGAACCCGGAGCAAACCCTTGTGGACACGGGGAGAACATAGAAACTCCACCCAGCTTAGACAGCAGTTTGTGAACATGTAGACATGGTCTCATACTACAACACAACATAACATTTCTTAAAGAAAAGAACAATAAGCCTTGACAAGAAAGTCTATTAATTCCTCAGCGCTTTGCCTGTTTGTTTAATGTGTCTTATTGTTTTTAAGTTTGCATGTTTTCTGTCGAGTTTTATTCATTATTATCGGTGTGTAGTCGTGACATGATCAGGTATGGCAGGAGCAGAGGTCCTCGCTGTGCACGGCTGGTACTCTGATGTTCGGCAGTGGCCATGCTGCAGTTCTGATCGGCGTCTCACATGGACGACTGCTGAAAGAGCAGCAGAGACACAGGTTTGTACAGACCCTTATCTCCATCTGACCTCTGACCTCGGCTTTATTCCAGCTCTCAGAACAGCGCCTGCATTTCAACAGGAGAGCTGCAGGAGAAAAAAAAACAGAGGAGTGGAATGCAGTTTCAGTTCTGTGTGAAACCTGTAACAAAACTGCTGGGTTTCCGCTGCCGGCGCTTTGAAATTCAGATGCAAATATTATTACAAGTTATATATATATATATATATATATAAATATTCATTTATTCATTATCTTCCGCTTTATCCTCTATTAGGGTCGCGTTGGGGTTCCCCATGGAGAACGTCTCAGGGGAGAACGTCTCAGGTGCTGGGCAGATAGACCCAGGACAGGGCACCAATCCATCGCTGGGCATACATTCACTCACAAAGACACACTCTATATGGGGCAATTTTGAGAATTCATATATATACATATATATATATATATATATATATATATATACACACACGTGTCTGCGTGGGTTTCCTCCGGGTTCTCCGGTTTCCTCCCACAGTCCAAAAAAAAGGATCAAGTCAATTGAATTCTCAAAAATTGCCCCATATAGAGTGTGTCTGTGTGAGTGAGTGTGTGCCCAGCGATGGATTGGCGCCCTGTCCTGTGTCTATCTGCCCAGCGCCCGAGACGTTCTCCGCTGGATGGGCATGGGGAACCTCATCGCGACCCTAATAGAGGATAAAGTGGGAGATAGGGTCGCACCCTAGGGGACAACGTTTCAGGCGTTGGACAGATATAACAAGGACAGGGCGCCAATATATCACTGGGCACTCACTCACACAAACACACTCTCTATTGGGCACACAGACACACTCTTTAGGGGGCAATGTGGAGAACTCAATTGACTTGATCCATGTTTTTGGACTGTGGGAGGAAACCGGAGAACCCGGAGGAAACCCACGCGGACACTGGGAGAACATGGAAACTCCACCCAGATGGGGATTCGAACCGGGAATCCCTAGTGCTGAGAGGAGAACATGGCAACCACTAAGCCACCGTGCCGCCCTGCTAAATGACTAAATGTATGTAAATGTTTGACTGACCGTCAGTTCCACTTCAATGTCCCATTGTCCCTGATGTCTCAGTGTCCTTCTGCCTGTCTCACCCCTCTGTTTCCTGTATCGCCATCTTCAATCTAACCTGCGATGCTCAAGCACAAATTCACGTCTTCTGATTATAGATTTGCCCGTGTATGCCCTGTCTGTCTGTTATACGACCTCCGCTTTGGCCTCTTTATCGATTCAACCCTATAAAAGTATTTCAGCTCGTTCTTCACCCACATGTCCATCCTCCTCAGTCATCGCAAAGGTGCATTGTTACAGGAATATCCAAACGGGCTCCAGGTTTTTAGTTTTAAACCCCTTTCCTGCGCTGGGAGAACACAATACTGTAGGCTCTTCTCAAATGAAAACCTTACAAGTGATGCACTCTTGCAATGGACTCGTCCTGGCGCTCGCGTGCTCGTCTGCCGTATCGATCACGTCTCACATTGGGGTCGGCCTCTGCGAAGCTTTTACGGCGTCGGGAGATAAAATACCTCATGGGCTTCTTAAGGTGAAATGCATCGTCTATCACTCTGTCTTTCTTTCTCTTCTTCTTTTCCCCGAAGCCCTCGGAGTCACATGGGCCACACTACATCAACTGCTCAATTAAAGTAGCACATCCAATATTTATCTTGTACGACACCCAGCTCATGGTTAAATGACCAGACAAGACAGCCGACAAGCCACATCCTGTTTCTGATTGGTTAAAAACCAAAGACGCCTCTGTTTTAGATACTGAATTGGGAACTGTGAGTACTCACTGTGGTTTGGACATTCGCTCATGTATGGCTCTGAGTGGAAGTCGTTGCGTATGGTGGTGGTCCTGCTGCTTCCAGCAAATCATCTCGTTTTCTTTATTGTTTGTCATCGTCCGGATTTGTTGTGCCCACTGTCATCTTTCTTTTCCTGACCCCGAATTCCACCTGTGCACAATAAATGTTGCAAAGAGGGGAGGAGAGTAATTAGCTGCTTTAATGAGCAATAATTCATACCTCACTCTGCACCCTGTCAGACAGAGAGATGGGGCTTGTCGCTGTTTTGCCTCTGGCAACGTAGACCGTCTCATTAAAAGTGCATTAGGAGCTCTCTCTCTCTCTCTCTCTCTCTCTCTCTCTCTCTCTCTCTCTCTTGCTGTCTTTCGCTCTCTCGTTGAGTTTCACGCTTTAACGTGGATTTATTGAGGGGATCGTTTAACCACTTATAGGAATTTAGTTGTTATTCGATCCTCAGCTCGTCTTCCTCCGACCTAATCCTTTTTTTTTAATGTTTTAAAGAAAGAAATCTTAAATATAAAAATTCTTTTAAACGTTTTAGAAAAGAGGGCGGCATGGTGGCTTACTGGTTAGCATGTTCTCCTCTCAGTGCTGGGGATTCCCGGTTCGAATCCCCATCTGGGTGGAGTTTCCATGTTCTCCCCATATCCGTGTGGGTTTCCTCCGGGTTCTCCAGTTTCCTCCCACAGTCTAAAAACATGGATCAAGTCAATTGAATTCTCCAAATTGCCCCATGTAGAGTGTGTCTGTGTGAGTGAGCGTGCCCAGCGATAGATTGGCGCCCTGTCCTGGGTGTATCTGCCCAGCGCCCGAGACGTTCTCCCCTGGATGGGCATGGGGAACCACCCCCGCGACCTAATAGAGGTTAAATAGATGGATTTCAGAAAAGAAGACTTCAATGTAAAGTAAAACAATAGCACATGATGTTGAAAAATGTTCTCGGAAGTCATTATCTATTATAATTTAGCCTCCAAAGCCAAAGAAAACACAGAAAAAACCTTAAATCAAAGTTCCAATACATAAAGAATATATAAAGTCGAGTTCGTGTTCCTTGTAGAGTAACATGCTTACTCCTGGAGACCCTGCAGAGTTCCTATACTCTTTACAACCACCCAAAAAAGATCTCTAGCAAGCCATCAACCACATATGCCGCAGCTTGATATAGAGCGTGTCAGTGTGTCTTGTCTATCGTGATGACGTTATTTATGGGTGTGTTTTGGGAGGAATGTGCAATAAACCAATCAGCTTGTCACTTGCCGCTCCATTTAAGAGCCTGGTGCGGACTGAATTTAGCGGATTGGTGAATGCAAACGACGCAGTGTGATTGATTACATGTAAATTAACATCAGACTTTTATCACATCTCAGCGCTGGAGATCCAGGTTTGAATCCCGATCTGGGTGGAGTTTCCATGTTCTCCCTGTAACCACCTGGGTTTTCTCTGACCCCTGTCTAAATTGTCTCTATATAGTTTGTGTGGGTCTGTGTGAGTGAGTGTAAGTCCAGCAATGGATTGGTGTCCTGTCCTGGGTATATCTACCCAGCGCCCAAAACTTTCTCCCCTGGGTGGGGATGGGGAACCACACCCCCACCCCACCTGCGACCCTAATAGGCAACTAAGATAATAAGATGAGATGAGGTGAGAATTACTGGCATGTTTTAGGAATGCGGTAGGAAACCAGAGCTCCAAACGGTGAGGGTACTAAGCACTGCTCTGATCGGTTTGATGCTAAACAAAATCATTTTCAATCTGATCCTGTTAATATCGATCTCACTTCCCAGGAGCAGAACCCGTGTTGCGAAAGTTTTATGAGCTCACATGGGACTCTTCAATCATTGTTTTCTCTTTGCAAAGTGGAGAAGAACCGCTGCTGGATGATTTCACACTCTGTATGGGTGCACACACACACACACACACACATACACACACACACACACACACACACACACACACACACACACACACACACATTCAAGTAGTACTTTGGGGCTGAACCAGTGAGCAGCCTGCTGATGTGAGAGGAAAAGACAGGCCAAAGCAGTAAAGCCCTGGAGTCATGCAAAATGCAGCACAAACGCTGCTCCATGAAAATCTTCTAATGGCATACAGGCCAATTCACACACTCTGTCTCTGTCTTACTCTCTCTCTCTCTCTCTCTCTCTCTCTCCATCTCTGGGTCTCACTCTGTCCTTTTAACTCTTACCATATCCCTCTCCCTGCATGCTTATCCTCCAGCTTTTGTACTCGTATCCAAATATCTGAATGGGCACATCAGTACTAAAGCATTTTAATGAAAATCCATGCGTGCAAATCTTATCTACGGTCTACAAAAATTAGTTTACAAAGGGTCAACGTAAAATAATAATTTGGAGAAAAGAAACAAAACAATGTAATTACCCTGTAAGTTCCATCCATCCATTATCTTCTGCTTTATCCTCTAATAGGGCCCGGGGGGAAGGGGGGGGTTCCCCATGCCCATCCAGGGGAGAACGTCTCGGGCGCTGGGCAGATAGACCCAGTACAGGGCGCCAATCTATCGCTGGGCACACACTCACTCCCAGAAACACACTTTATATGGGGCAATTTGGAGAACTCAATTGACTTGATCCATGTTTTTGGACTGTGGGAGGAAACCGGAGAACCCGGAGGAAACCCACGTGGACATGGGGAGGAAATAGAAACTCCAGCCAGATTGGGATTCGAACCGGGAATCCCTAGCGCTGTACAGTATCAGGCATAAGTTAGGCCACGCCCCCTTCTTGTCTTTTCTTGTCTTCCACTCCACTTATCATATAGATGGACTTTGTAGTTTCACAATTCCAGACTGTAGTCCATCTGTGTTCTTTGTTGTTGTTGTTAGTCCCCTGTTGGTTCTCTGTTCTCTGTTGGTCAGGAGCATCACAGAACAGGTATCATTTGGGTGGTGTATTGTTTATTGTCGGTTCTGCAGTGACACTGATGTGGTGAGGGGGGTTTTTAGTGCAGCAGTGCTACTGTAGTTTCATTTAAACACCTCAGTGACACTGCTGGGATAGGACTAATGCATCGAGCAAATAATCCCTTCTCTGTGATGTTTCTATTGGGGTTCTGACCATTAGAACATAGTACACAAGTCTACAAAGAGATGGACTACAGAACGAAACGAAACTACAAGTAAGTGGAAGTGAGAACATGGATAATAAGTGGCGCACAAAGGAGGCGTGGCCAATCTTTTGAATTGGAGTGTATAAATTAAGCTGGACCAGATTTTTGGGACATGTGGGCCGAATTAATGTTTTATATGCCATTGGGTGGCGCAGTCATCAGACTCTTAAGGAGAGATCACTACCACTTTGCCACCATGCTGCTCGTTCAACATTAAGAAAATGGCAAAATATTAAAGAGGGATGCCATTGGGTGTTAAGTTATTCTCGTGATTTCGCTTTAAGCCAGCAGCGCTCAAGTATCATTCTCTCAAATTCTCTTTACTTGGGGTCTGATCTCAGAAGTATTCGGGTGGAGTGTGCTGGTGTCTCGGAAGGTGTTTAAGGATATGCCCACTGTGTGTGGTAATGGAGTGCATTATTAATTCAGAACGGGAGTGAGAGAGGCTGCGAGCATTCTGGCTCTATAGTTACGACTGCAACACACTCATATAACTCTAATCTTGCTTGTATATTTTGACCAACTGATTTCCCTGAATAATGCATTCAGGAGCTCTTCTCATTTTCCCTTAGTGTTCTGTTAAGCTTTACACTCGCTATGGTAATTTCTAGCAATTTAGTTAGAGGTTCTAACATCCTCTGAACATTGGATTGGACTCAGATCTGGAGTCTGTGAAGGTCAGGGAAGCGACGAGAACTCACTGTCCCATTGGTAAAACCAATCCATGATTATATAGCTCTTAAATTGTACCCTGTTGTCCAGAACCAAGGCGAGACCCGACACTAAAATGGAAAGAGAGAGGGATTGCAGTGGCTTCTGGTCTCCATCTACATGGCTCCAACTTTCTCTGCTCATTGATTCCTAACATCTGGTCTCCATAGCCACCTGCAGGGGCCACCCTGATCATTAAAGAACCAGCCGTCCTTTGGCTCTTCTTTGGACATCCACGCCAATTTTACCATCTTCTGCTCCATCTTCTGCTGCCACCATTGGTTTGTGGCATTGGCTACACTTTAGATTTTTTATGTCAAGTATTGACTTGTTCTTGAATTCTTAAAGATCCTGGTTTTGGCCTAGGGATGTATTGTATTGTCCTAGGGATGAGAAGATCTCGGCTTGGTGATTGCATGGACTTATTTGGAGTGAAGTTGTGACAAAAAAAGCTTTTTTGGTTTGGTTGGACTGGGCGGCATGGTGGCTTAGTGGTTAGCATGTTCTCCTCTCAGCGCTGGGGATTCCTGGTTTGACTCCCAATCTAGGTCGAGTTTCCATGTTCTCCCCGCGTCTGCTTGGGTTTCCTCCGGGTTCTCCGGTTTCCTCCCACAGTCCAAAAACATGGATCAAGTCAATTGAATTCTCCAAATTGCCCCATATAGAGTGTTTCTGTGTGAGTGACTGTGTGCCCAGTGATGGATTGGCACCCTGTCTATCTGCCCACCGCCCGAGACGTTCTCCCCTGGATGGGCATGGGGAACCCCCACCGTGACCCAAGTAGAGGATAAAGTGGAAGATAATGGATGGATGGATGGTTTGGTTGGAGAGCTATATCCTGTGTATCATAGTGACTGACATTATTGATGCTTATATTTTGGATTACCTACACTGTTGTTTCCAGCAATTTTTCAGAACTACACTGGGACCCTGTCGTATTACCATCTCCGCTCCCACTGCGCACGTGTCACTATACGGCACATGCAGAGTGCAAACTGTATAGCACTCCGGTGACGTCACAAACAGTCCAGAGTGCCTCGTGCGCTGTGGTTGGAAAGCAAAGGGAACGAGTTAGTCTTAACTCTCCACTTTGAACAGGACCATTTAACAGTGCACTTCTCCACACAGCTCATCAATATTTCAGCTTCTCAATCTATATTCATCTTGGAACATGCTCCGTCTGACCGGCTGTGCCCTTGTGCTTTTATTTATTCATCTTATATATTTATTTCCTCCTGCCATCACTGCGAGCCGACAACCTGCAATTATTCCCTGCCATTAGAGTAGACTTTAAGCCGTGCTGAATGAAAGATGCCTCCAGGCTGCATTGAGCTGCCATGATGCAAAGTGACAGGCAGAAGTGGAGGAAGCCAGCAGAGTGAAGTGGGATGCTTGGAATCTGTCGCTGTGCATGCCCGATAGATTTATTAAGAAAAAAAAAAAGAAAAAAAAAAAGGATAGGTTTGTATGTTTGTGTAGCACGAGTACATTTCTTTAACTTTTTATGAACATCGGGCAGCATCTCGTATGCAGCTTGGAAATCAGAGTGAAAACAAAAATAACCAAAATCAATTACTGACTAATGCTGGTTAGAAACCAGCCATGCTTTCAGGAACTGATGCAACGAAGTGTTACGAGTACTTTAAAGACCTTACGGGTTTCCAAAGGCATTTATAGAACAGGTATTCTTGATGGGGTGACTGGTGGCGTAGTGGTTAGCATATTCACCTCTCAGAGCAGGGGGTCCAGGTTCGAATCCCAATTTGGGTGGAATTTCCATGTTCTCTCCAGGTCTGCATAGGTTCTCAGTGTGTTTGGTTTGCTCCCACTGTCCAAAAACATAGACCCAAGGTAAATTGGTTGCTCTGAATCAAGTTACCCATGTATAAATTGCACCTATATAGTGTGTGTGTGGGCGGCACGGTGGCTTCGTGGTTGGCACGTTCGCTTCTCAGCACTAGGGATTCCCGGTTCGAATCCCCATCTGGGTGGAGTTTCCATGTTCTCCCCGTGTCCGCGTGGGTTTCCTCCGGGTTCTCCGGTTTCCTCCCACAGTCCAAAAACATGGATCAAGTCAATTGAGTTCTCCAAAAATTGCTCCATATAGAGTGTGTTTGTGTGAGTGAGCGAGTGCGTGTGAGTGATAGATTGGCGCCCTGTCCTGGGTGTATCTGCCCAGCGCCCGAAACGTTCTCCCCTGGATGGGCATGGGGAACCCCCCCCCCCATGACCCTAATAAAGGATAAAGCGGAACATATGGATGGATAGTGTGTGTTAGTCTTTGCCCTGTACTGTGTGCCCAGCTCCTGAAATTTAAGACTGGCATGGGGAACCCCTAGTCCCCAGTATAATATCAAGTGGGAGATAATTGGGGGACAAAACAATATTGTATCATTCAATTCTAATATTAGGTTTGAAGACACAGCATTAAATACATCATGACAATTTGTTGATGTTATTATAAGTGCCTGACAACACAGTAATGTGGTTTAAAGCTGGATTGTTTTTTGGAATGCTATTAGGAGACATGCACCCCCAAAAGGCCCCTGCTGAGTGAGAACAGGGATGTGAGTCTGTATGGACTGTGTTTAATTTTTAATCTTAGAGGCAGTTACATGATGCTGTGGCTGCAAAGCTGTCAGTGCTTGTCGTGGTAATCCTATGGCATGCTGCTGGACACTAATAGTGTTGAAAGCCACTGAGTTCAAATCGAGGTACTGCTTATTAAAGCCCTCCTTGTTTTAAATGAGAATACCCCAAAAGAGAGGGACGCAGCAGGCATGGAAATTGCAGAAATTAAATCCAGGCCCTTTGAGGGGGTCATACAAAATTTCTACAGATTATAGTTAGATTTTTAGAATGCGGAAAACAGAATTAGCCAGATATTATTCATGATATCAGACATTAAATCTGGTTGACTTCCTAAATACCGGCACACAAACCATTAGCAGAACCTCGTGAAGGTACGTCTGTTACTTTCCTCACATCCTTGGTTCCTCCTCCCCTTCCAACTGGCGTCGGAATGCCCGCGCCTCTGTCACCACCGACTTAAAAGTATCCTAGCTTAATTTCGGGGTCAGAGCACATGGTGGGCTATGATTTAGCACCGCTGGAGCACCGCTGGAGCACCTCTAGAGGAAGTAGGTGCAATTTGCTGGCAATTCTTAGTGGACTCCAGGTTCAAACCACCATCGTCAGACTGACAGCCCAACATCCTACCATCATTATTTAACTCTAGTACATTAAAGTTTGCACAATAAAAATGCAGATCAGATTTATTAGAGACGTTAAAGGCCTATTTAATTTTAAGATCTCATAAACACGTTCTAGTTTATACCTACCAGTTTATAGTTTATCAATTGCAGAGTCTCAGATCGCCAGCTATGCGCTTGGTTGCACATCCACACGATCACGGTGTACTGTGTTAATGTTAGCGATAATGAGCTACTAAAAGCAGGCTATTGATCAATGAGCAGGAGATGGAGGGAAGTGCATAAGCACTAAAGGATTGGGCAAAGTTCCAATTCGTCCCAGTTTAAGGTGTTTAATGGGTTAAAGGTAAAGAAACTGGTCTTTATGCGTACCAGGGGTATTCATGCTTATAGACAAAACAAGGCAGATTGGAAAATGGGTCCGGCCCAGTTTCAGCCCACATCCCTCAGTTTCATTGGGCCCACATGGCACATGGATTAATGACACTTGAGCCGAATGCTGCAGAATGAGAGGTGTGGGCGACATACGCACCAGATTACAGTAAGTCGTCTGTAGGTACCACTTTTTGTCTTTCATTTGCAAAGCTACCCCTGACTCTGATATGGATCACTGTGTTAGCGCTGCATTAGGCAGCAATAATCTGGTACAGTTGTAGCCGCAATTAATTTGCTTCCATATTTAACTGTCAGCGATAGATTGGCCCCCTGTTCTGGATGTATCTGCCCAGCGCCTGAGACGATCTCCCTCGGATGGGCCCCCCCCAGGACCCTAATAGAGGATAAAGTGGAAGATAATGGATGGATGGATATTTAACTGTTCATCTTGTAGCATTCAGGGCTGGAACACTCTCACCCATTGCCAACTGAGGGGTGCGTTCGTGTTTCCCTTTTTTGCAATAAACAGTAAATGTCTCTGGCATTTGATCGTTTTCATTTTGGCCAATCTCAGTTCTGACCATCATACTTTCCATCTGACCATCATACACTGCCCCAGGGTGTCTGCATGCAGCAAAGCACTGCAAGTCATGCTCTTCCCCATTGAAAGGAACAGCGGGCGGTGTGCAGTAGGTCGCAAGAGGGTTGTAAGTTTTGCTTGCTTTGCACTGCTTCAGTGGTTGAGCAACAACCCCTGCAGGTGGTATTCACTCTGAGCAACAAGCGTGGACTAGGGTTCCCACCTAAGACGATGGATCCCCTACAGGGTCTTTTTACCCAAAAAAAGGTCATTAAGTGGGAAGGTTTTATAGATTTTTGATTATGCTTTAACACGACTGTAAAAATGTTCTGCATAAATAAATGAACCTAAACTATATGATATCATAACATAACATGACATCTGTAGAATTTCCCTGGTATAGCACTCAATAAACTTTACAGGTTGTTTTTACCGTAAACCATTAAAACTGGGTTTTCTAGATACTTCTGACCACATCGTCAAAACTGACAACTATTTACTGTCCACCCAAAATGCAAACATTATTCCAGAACGACTCCCTGAGTTCCTATAAACCTAGAACTAGAAGTTTTTTTTTGCTCCCCCTCCCTCGCTGTCCACTTCAAGATAGCTTTCATCCCAGTCTGTTACCCCTTTCAGCCACACACTCCCTCCAAACACACTATGATACCCTGGTGACTCAAATTCATTCCCCATTATTCTCGGGTTTCAGCACGACCCTCCAACCAACCCCCCGCTCACGTGTTCGGGGTATTGATTTATTCTTTTCTGTCACATTATTTTAAATGCTTTGCAGACAGCCACTGTGTGTTGTTTCATTGAGCATGCTGGGCATCTGAGATCTGAGTCTTGATACTGAACTAAAGAAATCTAGCTGATGCGACTGACTCACTTCAAGCTACCGCTGAGAGCAACTGGACGGAACTAGAACGAACTGGACGCTCTGTGCTCTCATTAATTCTTCATACACATCCAGCACTTTGGCGAGAGCCTGTACGCCATGTTGGAGTGCCTTTCTTTTTTTCCATCAAGCTAATAAACACAGCATCACTGCCCCGTTCACTTTCTTCTGGCTGTCACCTGCCTACAGACACCCTGTTGTCCCTTAACCCCCATTCAATTTCCCTAAGCACCATGCACTGCCCCGACCACAGACGTGGACTGAATTAGACGATCGATAAGCTATCTGAAACTCTTTGGGGGGTATTGAAAAGCCATGTTCTGTTCTCCGGTTGCTCGTCCTAACGAATAGGATGTTGTCGGCGTTGTAATGTGCTGTGTCATGGAGTTCTTGTTACAACCTTCCCCCCGGACCACCAGGCACTTCGGGGATGCGTGTGAGCTTATGCCGACACAGTCTAAAGCCATGACCTCATTTTTATTTATTTTTCCATTGGTACATCATGTACACTCGATGATATGAACTACATTAAGACTTACTGTCTTTGTCTTTCGAGAAACAGGATTTTGAGGTATGTCTGAAACGTTGGGCCAGGAATTCACTTTACACTTTTAGGCAAAATGTATGAGTTACATCTAAAGTTAACAAAGATTACATTTTTAAAGAGTGCAGCATGGTGGTGTACTAGATTCAGGTTTGAATCCTGATCTGGGTGGAGCTCCATGTTCTCCACGTATCTAAATTCCCTCTATATTTCCAGCAATGGATTGGCGCCCTGTTCTGGGTGTATTTTTCCAGCGTGCGAAATGTTCTCCCCTGGATGGGCATGGGGAACCTCCCCGCTACTCCAGTAGAGAATTAAGTGATCAAGATCACAAGATGGACAGCACGGGGGCTTAGTTAGTTAGTTAGCACGTTCTCCTCTCAGCACTAGGGATTCCCGGTTGCAATCCCCATATGTTCTCCCCGTGTCCACGTGGGTTTCCTCCGGGTTCTCCGGTTTCCTCCCACAGTCCAAAAACATGGATCAAGTCAATTGAGTTCTCCAAATTGCCCCATATAGAGTGTGTGTGTGTGCCCGGCTATAGATTGGCGCCCTGTCCTGGGTGTATCTGCCCAGCGCCCGAAACGTTCAACCCTGGATGGGCATGGGGAACACCCCCCACCCCCGTGACCCTAATAGAGGACAAAGCGGAAGATAATGAATGAATGAAAAAAGGATCTGATGATGAGTTGAGAAATTTTAAAATTCACAAGAACAATTTTTTTAATCAAGAAGTAAAGCATAAATGCCCAGCGATAGATTGGCGCCCTGTCCTGGGTCTATCTGCCCAGCGCCCGAGACGTTCTCCCCTGGATGGGCATGGGGAACCCCACCGCGAACCTAATAGAGGATAAAGCGGGAGATAATGAATGAATGAAGTAAAGCATAAAGGCATCAAAAATGAAATAATAAATTAGCAATGGCTCTAATAAGTTCTCAGATGTGTACAAAAGAAAAAGTTACACAATTAGAAAAAGCACATCAGCGGCTAACCTCATACTTAAATAAGCAGTCATCAAAAATGTTAGGCTCAGAGATTTGTCTAATTTTAAGAAGCGACCGAAAAAATAAAGACAAAAAACGACCAAACGATAAAATACGTATAAAACAACTTAATAAAAACACACATCTCTCTCGGCTTCAAACGAAATGTTCACTGCTTCTCACGCAGACTGTACTGTAGTTACACGGACAGCCAGCCATTGATGGGATCTTAAACAAGCTCCTTAACATCTATTATACACTTAGATTATATTTCGCCTTTTATTAACGTGGCTTTGGATAAAAAAAGAGAGTCATGGTAACTTCAGCATTATGGATGTGACATTTGAACTCACATTGACTTGCAAAGTGTCTTAGTGCCTGCAGCATCAGAAGGACAGAATGCACACTTGGTCACATGACCTTTTAAAGAAATGCAGGTCAGTAGTCAAAAGTATGATCTTTATGCATCCATGCTCTCACTTATCACAAGATGGAGAGATAAATTACAAAGTCTACTGAATGTTTTCTGCATTCATGACTGTTACTCCCATAATGCGGCGATAAATCTCATTATTATTAAACTTATAGCTTATCAAGATATGTAGTATGTCTGGGATATTGATTTTCTGTCCAGAAAGCAGATGTTCCAATCAATAAGATGTTGTTCAATCTGTGATATGTGAGGTTTTATCAAAACTCAGACCCCACCCCCCAAAAATACTGACATCTGGGCCTCCTGCACATTTTATTAAAGAGGCTGCCCCAAGGCCAAACATGCGTCCTTCTAATTAAAGCCCCAAATGTTCAATGTTTACACACACACAGTGATGCCGACACAGTTTTCTCACTTTTCAGCTATTAATGTAATAAGCCAATTATTTTTTGGTAAACAAAGTAACTCCTGTCAACTTTAGTTATAGTGGTTGCCGCTGTTATAGTAGAAGCAGTATTAGTAATTAGTAGTGGTATATACATATTGCGAGAGAGAGAGAGGTTTTAGTTGAAAACCTGTCTCCAGACCAGCAGCGTTTTGTGCTGCAGGCGTACGTTTTTAAATTTCTTTCTATTTAACAAATATAATTTTGTTCCTTATAAAAATGGTGAAAATCTTATATCTCCCTCTTTTTAGGGTTAATAGAAAATTTTAAATATATATTAGAGATTTTAAAAAATGTAAAAATAAAAATAAAACATTTTCCCAGCTTTTCTTAAAAACTTGGAGGGGGAGGGTGTTATTATCCATAATAATGATTTTAAAAGGCCTTCAGCCTTCACTTCTTCACAGGTCACAGGTTTTTTTTTTATTTGTTATCCTCATGATGAATTGCCATGCTGGATTTATGTTTAAGCAAATATACACAAAAGGCAAACTTGAGAATTAAAATGTTTGGAGTTACTAATGTATTTAAAAAAATGCATAAACACATAAATCTAAAGCTCACAGGCAAAAATAAAGCAGAAAAAAAAATATCCAAAAAAAGGGATAACAAGAAATAAAGAGATGTACGAGCCAACAGGCTAACCAAAAACGATAAGATGTTTCATCAAACATGTTCACAAGGACTACAAGTCATCAGGAATACAAAACAAAGCAAACATGTTCTCCAGATTACACTTTTCAAACTAATAATATTATAAAAAAAAAAAAAAAAAAAAAAAAAAAAAAAAAAGCCTAACTGCCCGCAGGTGACGAGCCAGAACCCTGCCATTTAAACCTCAGTGTAAAGTGGAAAACAAGCTTAAATGAAGGCAAGGAACCAATCAGAACCCAGAGCAGATAATTAACTGAACAGAAACAGCTGGAAGCATTAACACACTGCAGAAACCAACAGGAAAGTGAGTGTCATAATAAAGGTTCAGAACGGAGCAATGCCAAGATCATAGACATTTATATGCTATATCATAAAGAATTAAATGTATATTGTCCCATATAGAGAGTGCATTGAGTGTGTTCACTTATTAAAAACTTTTAAATTAATAAAACATTATTGAATATCCCAGCGATGGATTGGCGCCCTGTCCTGGGTGTATCTGCCCAGCGCCCGAGACGTTCTCCCCTGGATGGGCATGGGGAACCCCACCGCGACCCTAATAGAAGATAAAGCGGGAGATAATGAATGAATGAATGAATTATTGAATATCACCGAATATTTATTCTGGGTATCCAAATGTTTGCAAAAGACTTTATGCTTTAAAACACTTATTTATGAAACAATACAATTACTGCCTCGTAAATCACAGCAACAACCAATGAGGAGCTGAGAATGAACAAACTACTGAAGGAAAGGTCTCCTATTTAATATCACACACACATAAAGATGTTTAAAACTAAAAGATACAGATGTGAGAGTTCACGCAGCAATTCCTGCAGCTGTTTATTCATTAATATGACCATGATGTAGTTTTAATGAATATAGAGGTCTTAGACCGAAGTCAGTGGGATTTGAACTTGGTTCTGGTTGGTATTTAAGACTGTGGGACTCAAATCCCATCTAATGAGTGACTCCTACAGCTCCCTCCATGTGAAACAGGTTCCCATGGTGATAGATATCATTTCACTGTTTAACATGTTCATTTAATTCAAGGTTAAAGCATTAAATAAATACTCATTATCAATATTAATTATACTTATTTATATTATTTCTTTTAATATTGGTAGGATCTTAACTTTACTGATAGGTGGCTGCCATAGTGACATAGTGAGCAAGTCTTGAAAATTCATTCATCCATTATCTCCCGCTTTATCCTGTATTAGGGTCGCGGTGGGGTTCCCCATGCCCATCCAGGGGAGAACGTCCCGGGCGCTGGGCAGATACACCCAGGACAGGGCGCCAATCCATCGCTGGGCACACACTCACTCACACAGACACACTCTATTTGGGGCAATTTTTTTGAGAATTCAATTGACTTGATCCATGTTTTTGGACTGTGGGAGGAAAGCGGAGAACCCGGAGGAAACCCACGCGGACACGGGGAGAACATGGAAACTCCACCCAGATGGGGATTCGAACCGGGAATCCCTAGCGCTGAGAGGCGAAGGTGCTGACCACTAAGCCACCGTGCCGCCCGTCTTGAAAATTGATTTATTAATTGATTTTACATTTTTACATGTTCTCCCTGTGTTTTTCAAATGCTGATAGTGGAACTGCATTACAAACCTGTCCCAGGTGTGAACGTGTGAATTTGCAGGTGTGTCCTTTACCTGCATGTGTCTTTCTCACCGATGCTGCTAGGACTCACTGCCTCCTCTGATTTGCTGTAAGGCTGGATAATTGTCACTAATTGCACCTCTGCCTGGATCGGCTGTCAATCATGCAGACAGCATGTCTGCCTCCGAGACTGGCGGGTAATAGAGGCCGCGTCGCCAGGCTTTCACGAGCCGAGCCCACCGAAACACGAGAATCTCTAGTGACGGGCGGCGGGGTACTTTAGGAGATGCTATCTCCAGCACCCAAACACCCTCACGCTCCGACTCCTGCTTCCACACGAACCTTTCTCAGATCTGAAAATGAAAGTCCGTTTAAGCCTTGTCAATTTCCTAGGTTTGGAAAGGTAGGTCGATATCGATCCTGATACTCGAGACTTGAGTCATAACCCAAAGAATAAAGGTACGTAGGCTATAATTAAAAGCATACGTCGTGAATTGTTCTCATTTCGTGAGAGGCCAGCGGGGCAGCCGGGCTCAACGTAGGAAATCGGATACTGTCATTAATTCCGCAGCTAACGGTGCCATTGATCAAATCGGCAGCGTGGATACATCCGCATCGGCCCTCTGGTCATCGATGCTACATATGGCATGTTTACGTCGGGCTGCCTTTGATCAAACTTGCCTCTTAATGGATTTTGCTGCCTCTCTCGGCCTCTCTGACCCACCGCAAGTGTGTCGGCTGAGTGTGAGTGTGCCGTGCAAGAGGCCGCCGGGACATTTGAACCTCACGCTTTGGGAGCAAAGTGCAGGGCGACAGAAGGTGTTCTTTCTGTTTTCAAACCACGACTCGGTCCCAGAGACAAGAAGTCTGCTCTCCCAACAGACACACACACACACACACTTGTGTTCACGCTACACCCCACCATTAACAGATCGCATGCATTAATGGGATGTACTGCAGAGATAGACAGCAGCCGGGGAGAAATCTAATACGGAGTGGCAGCCACGAGCGCATGGCCTCAGCGCCGAAATCAAAATCTCTGTCTCACACTGTCCAAACTGTCTGAAACCAGAGCCGGGAAGTGTCCGCACCGGACACAGACCTTTTTTTTTCAGTGTATATATAGAGGAAAGCTTGTTGTCCACGGCTGAAATTCAGGTGTCGCGGTGCTTTTATTTACAAGTGTGCTGGGAAATTGATTACGGCTCATTATCTTTCCCTCAGAGGAAAAACAATAGCCGTGTGCAGATCACATTGTTATGGAGATATGTATCTCGAGCAAACTAAATGATTCCCTTCCGCACGCGGATGGAGAACTGAAAAGTGGCTGTCGTTTTTTTTTGCCAGAACATTGCAAGCTAAGAAATTTTAGTGACCAAAATAATAATCTGTAGGAGCTCATGTGATGGAGGCACAGTGGCTCAGTGGTCAGCTGTTAGGAAAGCGATCTAATCCACTGCTTAGCTGGATGAAAGAACCAAAAACCAAAACCAAAAACCAGCAGTAAGTTACAGCTTTAAATGACTGAGCTGATTTCTTATGTGTAAGAGTAAGAAGCAACTTTAAATCAACAAAATGTGCTTTATAGCATCATTAAGTCTTTTCAGAAAAAACATATTCAGATTTGACTCTTTTCGTAGGCCGTCCGTTCATTCACACTGTAGACAGGTTAGGATAAGAACGTCCACTGTGCAGACATGGAGATATACACAGACCTGCACAAGCTCTTCACTACAGATGCCCCCTCCTCCCTTAACTTGCCACTTTACCTGGGTTAAAAAATTGTACAAGGTGAACTCTGACACATACCCCCTTAATGACTCGCACCATTTAGCATCTCCAGATTATCCATTATGTCTTTGGATGCAGAAGGAACAGGGAGGACATGCTTACCCACTTAGAGAATGAGGATCTGTATTCACCCCACTATGCCACCCCCATCACCCCACGATGCCACCCTCATTCACACATTCACATGTGGCAAAGCAGTATCTGTAGTTTACGTATATTTGTATATCTGAATATATCTGTATATTTGTATATTTGTATTTGAATGTTTAGGATCTACAGCTTTCAAAGTTAAAAAAAAAAAAAAAAAAAAAAAAAAACAAAAACACAAGAATTAATGACTTAAAACATATTATAACCATTAAAACTGGTTAGAACTTTCATCACACACACACACACACACACACACACACACAGTGTCATTAAGTTCACAATGTTTTTTTTTACTAGAGCCCAAAAGTGTCCTTTGTTTATTATTTTACACTTTTTTTTTACTTTTTCAGAGAGCACAGACTCAAACCCCAGAACCACAAAATAATCCAATAATAATAATACCACATAAAATAAATTTAATCTCTGATCATTTTGTAGTTTGGCATTTTGTACTTTTTCAAAACATCGATATTTAAAGCCAACAGTAAACCTGATCTGCATTTTAACAGCCTTCATCTCACTGACAAGACTACAAACTTTTAGTTTCATAGTTGTTTCTCACTATTATTTTTCTTGTGTACTATGTTTTTAGTTTTGTTCATTTACATTAAAAACAATGAGCCATTAAACATAAATCATAGAAGTCATGGCATGATGTGGTGCTTTATGATGCTTTACATACTTAAAGTTCCCCCTCATCCTGTTATTAGATTAGTTTCCTTTCATAATAAATGTTCATAATAAACATTTCTCACAATAAGAAATTTCTACAATAAATAATAAATCACTTGAAAGTTAATAATTAGATTATTAAGTTGGAAATAAATACTAAGGGACAAATACATTTTTATTAAGAAAAGGTTCTGATAATAATATCTTTTGCAGAGGTCTGTGCATCAAATTTGTATGCTTATTATTGAATTTGAAAATACATTTCTGGAAGAATAGTAATTTTTTTAATGCACCAGCAGATGCTGTTTTATTTTTTTTAAATTACTGCATAACTTTAAAATTAATTATATGTAGTCATATGTTGAAGGTATTTGTGAATGGTAATTAACTAAATAAATCACTTTCAATAATAATAATAAAAAAATAAATAAATATATATATATATATATATATATATATATATATATATATATATATATATATATATATATATATATATATATATATATATATATATATATATTTAAGACTTGTGTGGTGCCACAGATTTTTGTCTCTGTAAAAATATTTATTGTTGTTTTTATGTTACATGAAATCAGGATTGTAAAGAGTGTAAGACAAGATGAATAAAATAAAATGTACCCAGAAACCAAACCATCTCAATAAACTGAACAGTGATGTTCATGTCAATAGAGTCGAAAAAATAAATAAAAACGGGATATGTTTACAAAAATAAAAATGAATTCCGAGAACATGGAGTTTCACTGTTTGCTTTAAGAGTGAAATCTCTTTTAGGCCTTAATTTGTGGAATTGTTTGTAATGTTAGCTTTCCTGTTTCACTCAGACCGATGCAAACTGTACATCTATCATTTTTAATATCAAGCCTTGTTCCAATGTTTTGTAGACTTTGCCTACATAATAAAAAATATATTATAAAATGTCTGGACCATTTGCAGAAGTGACATCTACACAATGTACACAGAGTGTGTTGAATCCATAGACTATTGTGTGTTGATCTTTAGCGCCTTCAAAATATAGTCAGCCAGTTTGGACCAGTTTTTAACATTTTTTTCACAAATATATGAAACTTAGCTGTTGTGACACATATTGTGTAAATATTGCACTGTCTACATGCACAAAGTAACATGACGTGCTCTAAAATAGTGCAATACATTTTAGGTCCTGTATATCTCCTAAAATGTTGCTGAGTGACATGCGAAGTAGTATGAGTTATTACTTCTCATTTCAACTAACCATAAATAATTATTCTGCACATATTCACCTAAAACATTTATTAGGAAACCCAAAAATAATCTTTGTTTGTGCTGCTGCTGCTGCGTCCTGTATTTAATGTACATGTAACCCCGAGAAGTAAACAGGTACGGACGGTGTGCAGGATGCCAGGATATATAGTTGTATAATTTAAAATTAAATCGTCTTTAAGGTCTCTGATGAACAACTTCATGTCCCCCAAGATAAAAGGGCTTGTCTATGAGCTTTGGAACCTTTGTGAGGACCATACTGAGCATTTACTGTTGGGACCACAGTACAGTAATTGCTACCGTACAGTTAGCATGAGATGCAAAAAAAATAGCAGCTTTTTTAATTAATTTAAACACCATAAACACGTATTAGTTAAAAACTTGTGACCATGGTACAGTTGGTGCAGGACGCCAGAGTTTTTAGTTCGTATGTAGTACGCGGGTCTAAATAAAACCAAATGTCAACTCAACTTTTAAAAATAAAAATGTCAAAGAAGGTTTTTAAGTTATGATTCCACAGAGAAACAATTTAAGGTTCCCCACAGATAGTAGAACTTGTGTGGGAGCCACTTTTTGGGATATATGTTTTTTTTGTAATGCCATCTGGGAAAAATTGTCAAAAACTGGTCCAAACTGGCTGACTGTATATTTTAAAGGTGCTAAAGATCAACGCAAAATAACAACCACCAAAAATGCCAATGATCACCTACACATTATTAACTAATAGTGTATGGATTTAATGGAATGATGATGTCATACAAGAACGACGAGCAAAGAAGAATTTAAGAAAATACGAAATTTACATTCATCCTAAAACTTTCTTTTTTTTTTGCAGCACATGGAAACTTCTGTGTGGTAACGATTACTGTACCAGCAGTACGTGCTCAGTATGGTCCTTACAGAGGTTCCACCTAACACTAATGGTTCTTTTTTTCCCTCATTATAAATGTATGCTTATAATTCCTCGATTATGATTACCAATAAACATTTGCTCAGAAAAGAAATTCTATTGCAAAGACAAAGAAGCAACCCTTTGGTTCTTCAAAGAACCTCATGACCTCTGATGTCACCTAAACCCATTTCTGCACATTCTGTAACCCGCTTCCCTTCCAAAACTGCCCAGGAGAACAATTCCAGTCCCTTATATTTAATTCTAAATGAATAAAGAGTGCAGATGCACAAAATTGGGATGAAGAATAGGATTAGGATAAGAGTAAGGTCTGCAGAAATATACCAAAGACAGAGGGAGCATGTGTAAAACAGGATATTTAATTAAGACGTGTGAAGAGTTTTGTCTGCCAACTAGCAAGGCGTTACACCAGTAATAAAATATAATGTTTAACATAAACATGCAGAAGAAAACAAACGATATGATTTGCATTTACATTCATTAAAATGGGTTTAACTGAGTGCGTTTGTGGATTAAGCCTGTATTCAGACGCATGCAACCCTTATTCTTTGGCAAAGTTGTAATAATAATAATAATAATAATAATAATAATAATAATAATAATAATAAATGTAAACGTGTTATGTTCTGATGTCTTTGTGACTGCCACAATGACACGTCTCGAAAGTATAAAACAAGGTATGAAGTATATATCAAAGTGTAAATGCTTCAAATAGTAAGAGCAGTTCATAAATAAATAACATCGGCTTTGGGAAGAACCAAAAAAAACCCTCATCCAGCCGATATTGCAATCTCACCATATTCACTGCAAAACAGGAACCTTGATAGTCGTGGACTCGGGAAGCCTTTTAGAAAATATATAGGCTCTTGTCCCCGTCACAAAGACTCGGGGGGAAAGTCAGACGTCTCCGTCGAAGAGTCCAAAGTACTTGCTGGTGTTTGAGAAGCACAGATACGGCGCGCCGCCTCCGGGATAGACGAGCGGCACCGGCGCGGGTAACAAGCATCTCCCCAAAAACGCGCTCTCTTTGTAGAAGAGCGGCAGCGCTCCGGCCGCCGCCGCCGCCGCCTTCTCGCTCAGCTCCGCGCCCTGGACGTCCATTTCGTTCGACAGCAGCTGCCGTTTTAATTTATTCCGCCGGTTCTGGAACCAGATCTTGACCTGAGTCTCGGTCAGCTGCAGGGAGCTGGCCAGGCAGGCGCGCTCCGCGCTGCTCAGATAGCGCTTGGCGTCGAAGGTCGACTCCAGCTGGAAGATCTGGCGCTTGGAGAAGATGGTGCGCGTCTTCTTCTTGGCCGCCGTCCGCCCGCTTTTGTCGGGGCTTCCGTCCTTGCAGGCGGCGGGACTGTCCCGGGTGGGAGCGGGCTCGTCCTCCCGTCCCGGCGTCACATCTCCCTCGACGATGGTTCGGCCTGAACATTCGGAACATTCATTACATTACATTACATTACATTACATTACATTTCCATTACATTACATTTCATTTAATTACATTTCCATTGGGTCATTTGGCAGAGAACAGGGTTAAACACAACGTTACACCAGGAATATATTCATTAAAATGGGTTTAACCTGAGTGCGTTTGTGGATTAAGCCTGGATTCAGACGCATGCAACCCTTATTCTTTGGCAAAGTTGTAATATTAATAATAATAATAATAATAATAATAATAATAATAATAATAAATGTAAACGTCTTATGCCCTCATGTCATGTGACTGCCACAATGACACGGCTATGAGGGCCTTGCTCAGGGACCCACACTGGTAAGTTCAGGGGACCTGGGATTTGAACCACCAACCTTCAGATTGATAGCCCAACGTCCTGACCACTGAGCTACCCATTCAGTCAGCATGATGCCAAAAAGGACTCAAAAACGCGGGCTCCTTAACAAGACTTAACTAGACATTTAAGCTCTGTATTGCATTTCAATTCATTATTATTTATTATATTGTATTGATTTGAATCATTCATCATTGATTATTATTAATTATAAAGATGCCTTAAACATCTGCCCAAGTGAAAATCACAGCACTCCAAACTTTTGGACAAGTGGACTATAATGCAGAAACTTGCCGCAGATCTTCACAGACGTTTAGAAATTACCACGTGACTGTAAAAACTTTCTTAAAGTTACCCCATGGTCATTATTCAGGCGGCGCAGAAAGTTTTTATAGCAGAACCAATTTATTAATTCAGTGCGCCTTTTGACAACTTAATCACGTTATTTACAGCTATATCAATTAATAGTGTTTGTTATTAATAAGGAGTCTGACGCGGATGATACATACCTGTTTGAAGGCTTTAGAGGTGCAGAGGGATCAAAGTTGTTAAAAGACAAGCGTTTGGAAGTCTTACCGTTGGCGGGATGCTGCGACTCCTTGGACTGACAGTCGTCCAGGTCTCCTCCAGCCTTCAGGTTGAGGATGCTGTCGATGGTGAATCTGAGTGAGGCGGCTCTCCGCGGTGGCTCCTCTTTGCTCATATTCTCAGACAGTCGCGGCTCCTGCTCCGATCTTCAGATCCGAACCCCGGTCCCCTGCAGCACCATCGCTCCTCCACCGTTTAGCGCCGCCGAGTCTAGCGCCGCCGTTCATCCACGCACCGGAACTACGTGTTTTCCTCCTTCAGCTATTGGTCAGGGGAATCCCCAGCTCAGGGACCAATGACCATGAAGGGCGGGAGGAGAGTGCAGGGAAATCAGAATAAATTCATTATTGCAGACTGTGAGCTTTTTTTTTTTGCCCTGTACTGCAGAACGCATTTACGCACACAATAAACACAGATCTATATGCACCATCATATAGATCTTCATTTGCACCAGTAGCCTATAATAACTTACAATACAGGCTACTGACGGTGTGTGTGCACAGCCTCTTTGCATTTCGGAAAGTTGTCTAAGTTTATTATTATTATTATTATTATTATTATTATTATTATTATTATTATTATCATCCATCCGTTATCTTCTGCTTTATCCTCTACTAGGGTCGCGGGGGGGGGGGGGGGTTACCCATGCCCATCCAGGGGAGAATGTTTCGGACACTTGGCAGTTACACCCAGGACAGAGCGCCAATCTATCACTTGGCGCACTCACTCACACAGACACACACACACACAAACACACTCTATATGGGGCAATTTGGAGCATTCAATTGACCTTAATCCATGTTTTTGGATTGTGGGAGGAAACTGGAGAACCCAGAGGAAACCCACGCGGACACGGGGAGAACATGGAAACTCCACCCAGATTGAGATTAAGAGGCGAACGTGCTAATCACTGAGCCACTGTGCCGCCCTATTATTATTATTATTATTATTATTATTATTATTATTATTATTATTATTATTATTATTATTATTCAGCCACACATTATCTTCCGCTTAATTCTCTGCTAGGGTTGTTAGGAGGTTCCCCATTTTGGGCGCTGAGCAGATCTATCAATCTATCGCTTACTCATTCACACAGACAGACACACTCTATATGGGGCAATTTGTAGCATTCAGTTTACCTTAATCCATGTTTTTGGATTGTGGGAGGAACCCGGAGGAAACCCACACGGACAAAGGGAGAACATGGAAACTCATGGATTGGGATTTGAACCTGAAATCCCCGGCACCGAGAGGAGAACAAAATGCAAAATGGGTGCAGTTTCATAAGCTCTTGCGGGTCACTTCTGGAAAAATTTCCCATATATATATATATATATATATATATATATATATATATATATATATATATATATATATATATATATATATATATATATATATGGGAAATTTTTTTTTTTTATATATATATATTAGACTATTTCACATATAACATAATATAAGTTATTTTGTTTTGATTCTTGTTACCCTCTTTCACAGAAGCGGCTCATATATGTAGGTTGCAGAGTAAACTGGCACAATACTGCACTTGTTGTGTTTTATGAATATATTAAGAGCAGTATACATTTAGGAACTATGGTTTATAATATTGAGGATCTTGGACATGTGCTATACAGCATTAAGTGCCTTATTAAAGGGCCCAACATTGGAAAGTTTGCAAAGCTTTCTGATTGAAAGTCAATTAATTTACCCAATGACCACAAAAATAACAGATGTACTATACTGTGCCAGTGTTATGAGTCAGAATGAATGAGTACATTCTTGGTGCATTTCAAAAAATTGTTACATGCAGTAATGGTACTGTGTCACATAATAAATACAATACATTCTGGTTTAATGCAGCAGGAATTACTACCTGAGAATGTGAAATGTGGTATGAGGCTCTCTGTGCTGTATAAGCCAATGGTATAAAGCAGAACCACACACACACACACACACACACACACACACACACACACACACACACACATCAGGTATCATCCAGGTATCAGCAGGTATATTTTTTGGGTGGTGAACGATTCTCAGCACCAAAGTGACTTTTAGTGTGTGTTGTGTTCTCAATGTGACATTTGGAACAGTAGGCTATATATTTTTGCACTGTTAGTTATCCTTTAACACTTCAGCAGCAAAAGATGCTGGGGGAAGAGCATTTTTGGTTTGGGGATTCAGTCCAGCAATGACAGTGAGGTGTTTAAAAGACCCTCAGCAAGACTTTGATCTACTACCTACCTACAAAAGTGTTTTTTCCACATATAAACATTCAGTTTAGATCTTTTATTCAGTCTGGCACTTATGTTTGGGTATTGGTGCATCCAGTGGTATTGGTGCGTCCAGCAATACTGAACACATTCGGTATAAACACAATTTATATTTTCCCTGTATGTAATATACAAAATTGATGATGATCTTTAATTTTGTTCACATATGTTCACATATGGTTTTCAAGTAATAAACTAACCTTGATTTCAAATAACCATATATATATATATATATATATATATATATATATATATATATATATATATATATATATATATTAAAATAAAGACCTTTCTTGTATATATGTTTGTATACATGTGTGTGTCAGGGCTTAAGATACATTTAAAAATTTTCTAATTTGTTTTTATAATCATTATTCTGAAAGGGTTATAATGAAGGTGTATATATAAACACACGATTCCCAACTTTTGAATACAACCAAGCGAAAGAATGGACATAATGCTGCTTTGAAGAACATTTACAAAAAGTGTACGCGTTAAAATAATTATTAATAACTATTTTTTAAATCACTGTCTTTATCTGAAATTAAAATTCCCAGATAGATGAGTTTTCAGTTTCCATTAATAAAAAAAAATATCCCGTAATATCCATTACATTACTCCATATACTGTGACCAAACATACAGTGTGATAAAAATGAGAGCAGTAATTAGTTTTGTAATGGCAGTATTTTACTTCCACTATGCATTCTGCGAAATGCTCTACACCGATTTACTTGCAAATACCTGCTGCTTGTCATCTTAAGGTATTATATTTACAATTTACAGTGCAGGCTATAAGTACTTATAACTTCAGATTTCTGAAAATCTATTGATTGCTGCACATCTGACTGGTTTAAACATTTTTTTGTATAAATTGTATATCATTTATAAAAATGATTTATATCATTTATTAAAATGCATACAAAACGATTTGTGATGGTTTAAAAGCATTATGTTGAGTCTCAATGAGAAAACGTAAGATTTATAAATTTATCAACACGAAGCAGAGTGCACGGTTTTATTACCAAGTGTGTGAACAGTATGTGTTTGTGTGTGTGTGTGTGTGTGTGTGGGGGGGGGGGGGGGGGGGGGCACAATGGAATCAGTGTATCTGAATAAAAATCTGTTTTTACCCGAGGCAAATGATGCTCTGCAAGAAAAGGGTCCCCATGCATAGACTATTTTGGACGAGCACCGTATACAGAAACCCGAGATAAAACAAAGTTGTTTCGGTTCGTCTGGCGTTTATTGGAAATATAACACTAGTACCCCAGTTCTGCAACGAAGTTCTTGAGTTCTTTGGATTTATCCTGCAGCCGTGTGGATTATTGCACGATTCAGAATCCGATGCTTGCAAAGGTGTTTTTTTGTTAATTTTTTTTAATAGTCTTTCAGTTCTTCCTCTGGTCCTTTATGGAAAGTCAGACAAAGCCAGTCAGCTGTGATCGCAGTAACGTCATGGAATGAGCGAAGGTGGCGAGCGGACAGTTCACGGCGCTGAAGCCCATCAGGGGAGGCGACGCCTGCGGGATGCTCAGAGCCGGCGCTGCGCCTTCGTGATACAGAATAGGGACCCGCACAATCCGCTGAGAGGCGTGAGGCACGCTGGCGGCCTCCAGGTCCGCGGCCAGCTGCCTTTTCCACTTATTGCGCCGATTCTGGAACCAAATTTTGACCTGCGTCTCGGTCAGGCGGAGCGAGGCGGCGAGGCCGGCGCGCTCCGAACTGCTCAGGTAGCGCTTCATGTCGAACGTGGACTCGAGCTGGAACACCTGACTTCTGCTGAACACGGTCCGAGTCTTTTTCTTGCGCAGTGATCCGGAGTCAGAGCGCTCGTCAGACCCCGGGACCGAGTCTGGCTCGGGGTCGGACTTCCAGGCGCGCTCCTTGGCACCCGCTGGCGCGTCGGGGGCCGCCGGGGAGTCTCTGTCACTGGAGTCACAATGTTCATCTGAGCTGGGGATGTCTTCTCTCGAACCTGCAGACGACAACGCAACTTATTCTACATCCCATGGAATGTGCAAAATCATGACATTAGGTAAATATAAGACGAGAAAGTGCAGGAAATGTGTTTAGCAGCGGCTGTGATCCTTGTTTTCTTGTTAAATCACATTTTAAGATTATTTTCACGTTTCAAGTTTATTTGTCGTTTGTGCTCCATGTTGGGACATGTGCACATAGAAATTCTTAAGGTGAAGCATCAGGATATACACTCTACATAGAAGATAAAATGAATTATTTTTTATTAATGATTATTTTTTAAACACAGAAATAAATTAGTGGTCGTAGTAAAAGATGCTGATTAAACTTTCCAACTAGTTTCCTAAATAGTTCCACTATTACAGACTATAGTACATCTTTTTTTTTTTTTTCTCTCCTTGCCCCTCATGTTTTTTAAAGATCAGCATCCCCCAGCATACTGTGACTTTGCCATGGTTGAGGGAGTTAGGATGCTGGTACGAGTGGATCAGACACAAGGTGCTGATGGAGTTTTTAATCACTGTGTCCAATCACTGTTCATCTATCTGGACACATCTATCTTATTGCTCCACATTGTAGATGTAAAGTCCAAGGACACATGGTTGCGTTAGTTATCCTCCAATCCTTCATTAGTGATCACAAGATGCTGCATAAGGGATGCTGATGACTGATTATTATGGTTATTTTTAGTCCAGCAGTGAGAGTAGGGTTTATATATATATATATATATATATATATATATATATATATATACATATATATTGTATGTCAAATACACTGAGCACATTGTTACTGTAGTTCACATTTATTATAGAAAATCATGAATATACCACTGATGGGTTATTTTTAGTCCAGCAGTGAGAGTAGGGTTTATATATATATATATTGTATGTCCACTGAGCACATTGTTACTGTATTTCACATTTATTACAGAAATCATGAATATACCACTAAATTCCCTGTGAGTATATTTTTAAACCTCATATTTTTTTGATGTGACACTTCAAATAAAATTTTTATATTTTTATACTTAAATCTTATTAAATCTCGGTAGAATTCTGATTTTCCATAAATCTTTCAGCTCACTTGATCCCTTACAGTTCCCTCTTCCTCCTTCCCTCTCACTGTAATGCCTTTAAGGAGTTTATGCACTAGTTCAGCTGCCACACTCGTCCTCGTTCTGCTTCTGTGGGATTTATTCAATGAAGCAGAACGGGAATTTACGCGCCAGCAGCGTAATTACTTCCGCGGACTTCCATCAGCCAACGCAAAAAAAACTGGCTTAATAAAATCTTACTGTTCACTGACTTGAGGTGCATTTCTCCATTCCTTTAAACCGTATAGATAAAAGCATGATACACATGTACAGTTCTGTTTTATTTATACGTACTGAACATACTCCTTAAATTAGAAAGATTCAAATATATTCCCAAGTCCCAAATAAAAACATGGTTAAAAAGATAAACGCCTGGTTTATCCTGCATGACAGCATAATATCACACACACACACACACACACACACACACACACACACACACACACACACACACACACACACACACACACACACACACACACCACAAATTACCAATTATTATTTATTGAGTTATTGCTTAAACGTTAATTTTCCTGTCTGCTCATTTTCTCAATAAAATAATAAAATTAATTCCAAGGACTTTAAGGGCTTTTTTTTTGTTTTAGTTTTTTTTTTTTTTTTTTTTAATAATTTCCAAAAATAACTGAATTGAGTTTAATAATCATGCACCAAAATTTAGTTTAATTGTAGTGTGTATAAAAATAACACACTACAATTTCTTTATTTAATATGCGATAGCAAAGCATATGACAAATTTAATTATTTTATTGTTTTTTATTTGTTCTAAAATTAGTAAATATACCAATTTGCAGTATTATAGTAATAATTAAAAATGCATGTGCAGAGCGTGAGTCAACACGTCAACATTGTTTTTGGAGATGTAATTAAATGACTGGTATCGCAGCTCTGATAGGTAAATAAACACAATGATCTAATGATTGATCGATTTCATCAATATTAGTTCTGTCTGACTGAACCACTGAACATCATTAATAAATTAATAAAACACCAAATGATCGGTCACATGAAGTATCAACGTTTTATGGGAGAGTGTGACGTCAGTGTGCAAACCTACAATGAGATGAACACAGGGTCACCGACATGGGGATAGTGTGTTGCCATGCAGTTGTAGCCATTTTTCAGTACCTTAGGCAATCGAACGGATTGATGGGCGGGGTAGCTCCGTGTTAAAGGTGTCGAGCTTTCATTCAGACGTTTTGAGTACAAACCACAAGTCCAATCAAACTCGCCAGTGTGGGACCTTTAGAAGGCCTCGAACCCTCAACATCCAGACTCCTTCAAGTTGGTATACTAATCAATCGCTTTGGATAAAAGCTTCTGCAAAATGACCTAATAACATGATGGTCCTTAAATATTCCAGACTATTTATTACAGGATAAGTCCCGAATTGTAAAAAAAATTAAAAATCCACCAAATGTGCTCAATATTTGTCATATTTGTACTAAAAGACTAAAGTGGGGCAAGTTAACTCAACGAAACATTGTTCTCTAAATCTGAAACTTAAATTTACTAAATATTTAAAGTCGAGCAAAGATGTTCCGTATGTATTTCCATCATAACGCTAATTCCACGTCATTTAAAAATAAACATCGGAATTTCAAAAGCGTTTATTATTATTATTATTATTATTATTACACAGTGGCATATACATTGGATTTTTTTTTAGCCTATAACATAAACCCTCATAACGTGGTGTCAGTGCTGCTGCTGCAGGACGTCGGTGCGCATCTGAGCCAGACATAAGGCACGATCCCAAATTAAACATGTGACCTAATGTAGCTATAAACAAATCAAATCAATTTTAAATATAGATTTGCTTCAAAAACACAGACACTTTTTTTTTTTTTTTTAAACATTTACAAACCTGTTTCTTTTGCATTGATTCTCGGTTGATTATTCTAAATTCTAAGGTGTTAATTGTCTTGCTAATTGTGCAATCAGCGGCCATGCTCGATCTCATTCCGTCGGTTAAATGGTACTCCGGGACTTACTTTGTATGGCGGTGAGAATCGGGGAGTCCCGTCGGAACCAGGTCGCTTCATCGCGACGGTGTATCGTCCTCGGTGCCGATTCCGGGGACGTGCGCTCGGAGCTCAGCAGGTTCTCGATAAAGAAGGACGATCTCCTCTTCGGACGCTCGGGAATGTTCTCCCGCATCTCTTCCTCCGTCCTCTTCCTCGGCCTCCTCTTCCTCGGCTGTAGAATTAGGCAGAAAGCAGAGCGGCGTTGTCCTGGCGCGCTCCCCGTCTGATCATCGCCCTTCCCCGGAGTTCGAGCCACGGCGGACGGGTCACACAGCGGATCCAAGCCCGTCCCGACCCGGGAGCATCGCCTTTGCACCAGATCGTGGAGCGTCTGCGGAGGCCGCCCCCAGTGCGACAGACAGCGCCTCGGGGTCGGAGGATCCCGCTCTGAGTTCCTTATTTAGGTCAATTATGAAGCAAATGAAAACACAGAGCCGGATTCGACCATGCTATCCGCTCATTGGCCGGACGAGTTGTGACGTCACAACGGAGTTACGCCGCTAGCAGGGGCGTTTTTAGGGTTTGGAAACATCAGGGGGGCTTTAGTCCAGATCCCTTATTCCCCCTTCTGCCCTCTTTAAAAAGTGAGTGTGTTTATCCATTTTTCAAAACTGTTGTTACATTCATTTCGTTCGATCATTTATTAGTTATTCATTCATCCATTATCTCCCGCTTTTATCCTCTATTAGGGTCGCGGGGGGGAGGGGGGGGTTCCCCATGCCCATCCAGGGGAGAACGTTTCGGGCGCTGGGCAGATAGACCCAGGACAGGATGCCAATCTATCGCTGGGCACACACTCACTCACACATACACACTCTATATGGGGCAATTTGGAGAACTCAGTTGACGTGAACCATGCTTTTGGACTGTGGGAGGAAACCGGAGAACCCGGAGGAAACCCACGCGGACACGGGGAGAACATGGAAACTCCACCCAGATGGGGATTCGAACCGGGAATCCCTAGTGCTGAGAGGCGAACGTACCAACCACTAAGCCCCCGTGCCGCCATTTATTAGTCATTCATTCATTCATTCATTCATTCATTCATTCATTCATTCATTCATCCATTATCTCCCGCTTTATCCTCTATTAGGGTCGCGGTGGGGTTCCCCATGCCCATCCAGGGGAGAACATCTCGGGCGCTGGGCAGATAGACCCAGGACAGGACGCCAATCCATCGCTGGGCACACACTCACTCACACAGAAACACTCTATATGGGGCAATTTTTGAGAACTCAATTGACTTGATCCATGTTTTTGGACTGTGGGAGGAAACCGGAGAACCCGGAGGAAACCCACGCTGACACGGGGAGAACATGGAAACTCCACCCAGATGGGGATTCATTTATTAGTTTTATTGGATAAAATTAATTAACATATGAAATATGTCTGTCAGCAGTGGAGAGCACATTCAGTTCTAATAAATGATGGTTTTGGCTGAAAACTTTTGAATAAACGAACCTGAGTTTCTGCAGAAAAGCATGAATCTGTGTTACGAGTCGCAGATGAGACAGTTTTAACAAGGTTTTGCTTTGAAATACCGTAACTTTGCGACAGTTTGCGCCTTCAGAAAAACTCTGACGGTTTCTGAAAGCTGAGAAGCTGCTATTTACAGCCATCCAGGGGCGTTTTTAGGGTTTAGAAACACCAGGGGCTTTAGCCCAGATCCCCCCCCCCCGTCCTCTTTAAAAAGTGTCCTTTCATGAGTGTATTTGTCCATTTTTTAAACTGTTGTTACATTCATTTTGTTTGATCATTTATTAGTTTCATTGGATAAAATTAATTACCGTAACTCTGCGACAGTTTGCGCCTTCGAAAAAAATTCTGACGGTTTCTGAAAGCTGAGAAGCTGCTCTTTACAGATAACATACAGTTATTACGGTAACTTTACTCCCGATACTGGCGAAAAAATCTGTCTCCCTCACACACACACACACACACACACACACACACACAGCTTGGAAGCACAAACAGCTGACGGTGACTCCATCGTTCGGTCCCGCTGCTGGAGTAGAGGCTGCAGAGAAAGCTGCCCTCATTTGATCCGGGGCAACTGACAAAACACCCGGGGCTATTGCCCCGAAAGCCCAGGTCTAACGACGCGCCTGGCCGCTACTGTAAAGCCCGACAACCTGATCCCGGCGTTTAGATGCTTTACACATCTCATTTAATGATATAATAATTATATATATATATATAAATATCCTATAAACTCGAGTTTAAGAATGGTAAATGATGTTGTTTTTGCAGTTTGTGGGTGTAAAAGGCGCAGAGCGTCGGCAGCAGCAGGACGTCGTCTCAGTCACTCAGCCATTAAATTGATTGTAAAGGCTTCTCGAGCGTTAACAATGACCTGAACTTCCTCGGTTCCCGAAAAGGTTCTCTAATGGGATTCTCGGGACCCTTCCTGAGTCAGAATGGTTTATTAAACAAACACTGGATTATCGGATTGGTAGGTTCTTTATCTAATGCCATGTGGCGTTCTGCGTTCAGAAGCGCACTTCGGTCTCTGGAATCTATTATTAACTTCAGGTCACATTTCTATTAAAAAACAAACAAAGTCTCGTTAAAAAACAAAGGTTGAAATATCAGGCTCCATATTTTTTAAATGTTAAACAAGTCTGAAAATTAGTCAGCTATGCTAAACATGCAGGGAGTATATGTGAGACTTCTTCTTATTAAATTCTTATTAAATCTTATTAAATCATTGCGTTTTCTTATTTCATTTAACTTTTTGCCAAAACATTATAACCATAACTTTATAGAAACATTAAAAATGCTAAATATTAATAGCAGAACTGCTTGTAATCGAACTTCGTGGTTATTTAATTAATTAAGTAGGTAGAAAATATTAAGGAGGGTTAAATAAAAATACATAATCTATCTATCTATTATTATTATTATTATTATTATTATTATTATTATTATTATTATTATTATTTATTATATTATGTATATAGTATGTTTTATTATTATAGTTAGTCAGTTTGTTACCGTTATATATAATAAACCATTTTGAGAACTTTCTAATTAACAAAAAAGTCTCTTTTGTGTTGTTAAAATATTGAGTTGGGGTTTGTTAAGTGCATAGTTATAAAATATACTTTTTGCAAAAGTACTCTAAAACGTTTTTTGTTGAAGTCCATACAAAATAAATACAACACACCAAAATGCTTCATTTCATAAAAATAAAACGTATTTAGGATAAAGTATAATATAATATAATATAATATAATATAATATAATATAATATAATATAATATAATATAATATAATATAATCTATAAAACAGTGAAACTATTTAACTCTAAAAATATTTAGAAATATAATGACATAAAGAACACAGGTATTTAAACTTTACCACGATTTCTGTTATGGTGAAATAATGTTGTCTTGGGGGAAAAAAGTAACGCAGAAAAGTATTTTAAGAAAGTACTTTATTTGTTACTATAAAATTGTTCTCGATATTTCGATCACAGGGAGGAGTTTTTTTGGGGGGGTTTATTAACAACCCTCTCCGACCGCTGTTTATGCCTATGACAAATAAACCTAGTAGTTTTTATAAGAAAATGTATTTATAACATCGACAAAAACGATACATCAATCCAAATTCTTTTATCAAACGAAACCTTTTTTCTATACGGTGAAAAATAATTTTAGCTTCTATGGAATGATTAAAAGTGACAGGACAACATAAAAAAATAAAGAAAGGTCAGTTCAAAAGCACTGTGCACGGTTCGCATGTGGACAGTGAAATCGATAGAGATGGATGATGCTCAGGCTGGAAACAGAGCACCAGCTGCTCAGTGGCTCAGATCGGATTCTTACCTGTTGATCGTGTTTGACTCTTTTAATGGTTGTGGATGGAGAGGAGATTTCAGATGGGTCATAGTAAATCAATTTGAATAGAACGCAACAGGTTCCTCTCACTGTCTTTAGTCCCTGTTCCTCGGTGTGTGGAGAGGAACCCACTCGTGCTAACCCACTGAGAGGAGAGCAGCCTGGCACTGACCTCGTGGGCGCACTGATCCTTATCCAGGCTGGCGTGACCTTTTTTTACATGCAAACCTGCATTCAGACTTTCCCAGCTCTTTCCTTCCCTCCACTTGTACTCAGTTTAGCATATTCACTCGAGCTGTTCCTGTCGGCCATTTCTTTTATTCTTGCTGATCCTTAATTATTATTCATTCTACATCCTTAATGAAGACGGGTGTAATCTTTCTTCAGCAAAACACTGAGCTTAATAAATACTTTTAATACCTGCACACAGACCAGCAGATCGTAAGTCAGGCGACTCAATGACCCCCTTGACCATACGTCACAATCACACACCTTTTCATCTTTTTTTATAATTGTTGTTTTGCTGCTGTTCATTAAAAAAGGTCTGATAGACGTCTGTTGCACCATCTGTTGGTGAATGCATGACACTGCATGTGTATTATGGGTATAATGACTTGTTTCCGTTTACCTCTCCATCTATCCATCATCGCCATCATGAATTTAAAACAGAGGAAGATGATTCCTGCACAACAATTTACCATTTAAGGGGAAATAAATACTTTTTTACTCGTTCACCTTTTTAAACCAGTCCACTTAGTGGAAACACATGGGGAAATACGTATGTCACATGTTCTTATTGAGTTATTTTAATATTAATTTAACGTTTATCACCTCATGTGACACATTCCATACAATGACCCAACATAATATACATAATTTCTAATAATTCTTAATAATATACTGATATATCTCGATACATTTTGGTTCCAAACGTTTCTCACATAATCTACCTACTTACAAACTTTTATTATTTAAATCTTTAACAATCTTTATAATATATATGCACATATTCCGCAAGCATTAATAAACAGATATATTTTGGCAGTAATAAAATGTGCCAAAGAAAATGAACAAATATCATCATGAGGTCATGATTCATATAATCGTGCATGTACCGGCGTTTTCTGTACTATAGGACACAGACCTAAGGAGAACAAACAAAACCTCAGGATGGTGAATGAGCAAGAAAGTTATTAAGACTTAGTTATTAAGTATCCTATCATCAGTTTAAGGAACAAAGGAAAGTGGAGCCTCAAGAGTAAACCCGCTTTGGCACGAGGAGGGCATGCAGGCTTCATATAAACATACACACACACACACACACACACACACACACACACAGTCAGAGCCATAAAGTTGCCTGAACCCCTCTAATATTTGATTGGTTAGTGTGTGTGTGTGTGTGTGTGTGTGTGGTGTGTGCAGTTGTGAATAATACAGCCACTGTAATATCTCATGCTGGGCCTCTCGCTAATAGCATTAGTGCTTGTACAGGAGAATAAAGAACTTTAACTGAGCGTAAACTTTGCTCTTCGTAATGAACTGCTTATCATCAGTGAACTGTCATCATTTCAGCAGACGTTTCAGCTCGGCCCAAGGCACTCGAACAGTTTAAGTTTGGCACCATATGGAATTTGAACCCTGAATAAACCCCTGATAGGAAAAATGAATTGGCCTGAATTATGGTTTCAGGAAAACAACAGTCCCTGCTGAGAGCAGACATCATCATTACAGTTTGGATCCAGCTATATTTCTACAGAACAGTGATGAGTTTAATGACAGACTTAACGACAGTGGCTGTTCCTAAGTCCTGGACTTGTGAATGACCTAACATCAAGCTTCTCTTTAAGAACAACAATCCATGTTGGGGACAAAATTAACACAGTGTGGATTTTTAAAGTAAAGTTATTCAGTTTGCTTTAAAATCTGTATCACTGTTTGTTTCTGTGATACGAAGGTAAATTAATTAAAAGTAAATTCAATTATATGTTACCTGTAAACTTGGAAAAGTAGACATGGTGCAATCACCTTCGCTGGCATTATTTTATGGTGTATAATACTGAATTTTATTATTATTATATTTTTTTAGCACTTAACTGATTTAATTCAGTATTAATACTTCTCAATCTAAGTATCCAAAAATGTCGACCTGCCTGAATTCCACTTTTATACAAACAAAGAACATTAATCCATTTTAAAGCAAATTTAACCCAACATGGACCGAGGTGAACTAAACAATCCAGAAATCCATTCCAGCTGATTATAGTTGTGGTCGGCCACTGCAACATGGAAATACCAAAACCTCTGCTGCCAAACTCCCAGATTACAGAGCCTTACTCTCATTTAGTGGTTTTGCACAACTGCAACCCACTTTCCTTCCAATTGCCATGTCAAGTAAGATTCGGTTAATTATGCCTTATTTTTAAAATAAAAAAAAATGTATATATGCCTGGAATTTATTCCTTCCAGCAGCCACAAAAGTTAAGTTTGTCCAAAATGCAAACATGGGTCAAAGTCAAGATAATTGTAACCTTAACTTCGACAGATGCTGAGTAAATTAGGAAATAAAAAGAATGCTATAAATACTATTATATATATATATATATGAATAATAATTCTACTTACAGTACACCCACTCTAATACATGTAAATCATTTTAAACCTGCAAATTAAAACTGATTTTTAATTTGCAAATTAAAACTAATATACATACAAATTAATTAAAATGTTTACCTTGCCTGATTTCATGTTTAGTTAATTTTAAGATCAGTAAATAAATATATATATAATATAATAATATATATATAATACATTGAAAAAAAACCTTTTTTAATAAACAATTAATTTCTTCAAGATTTTACTATAAATCTTTTTATTATAAAAAATAAAACATTCAACTTATACACGCTGTTACTTGTGTACAGCAACATTATTTTCTATAAATGTTAAATTATAGAAAATATGAAGTAACTGGGCAACAAAAAGAAGACACCATCATCTGTCTCAAAAGATTATAATATTTAAAAAATTGTATGTTAGATATAAATTATGTATATATACTGTATATCAAAATACACTAACATAATATATTGTTATTAATGGGTTAACTGGTTAAGAAGTAAAATAAAATTAGATGAAAATTTGTAATCTTTAAAGTTGAGTTTTTATTAAACTATTAGTATTAAAAAAGTACAAAAGTTTGTATATGCATTATTTTTAAAATATTTTTTTATTTTTTTGTTTTAATTTTTAATTAAATAATTCAAAATTTGATGTATCTAATAACAGTTTAGTATCAATTCAGTGTTCTACGCAGACATGGGAAGAACATCCAAACAGAAAGGACCTGCATTATTCAGGTTTTATGATTGATATTAAAATGTTTGACTTTTTATTCAACATTTCACACTAATGTGAATAACTAACTTTGTGTTGGCTGTTATATGTAGCACATTGTTCCTGGGGATTGTGTTCCACATATATTGCAATGACAAATAAAAAATACTTGACTTGACTTGACTAATGCTGGCTAGCATGTCCATTCTAATTCATCTCATCTTCAATGGACCTCATGTGAAGCACCTTTGTGAGAGACAGTGAGGTTCCGTGGAGTTTACATGTTCTCCCCCTGTCCACGTGGGATTTCTCCAGGTTCTTCCGATTCATCCCACAGTCCAAAAACATAGATTCAAGGTGAATTGGATGCTCTAAATTGCCTCTGTATAATGTGTGAGTGTGTGCCCAGTGATGGATTGGGTGTATCTGCTCAGCGCCCACAACATTCTTTTTTGGATGTGCATGCCCCCCACCCCCACCCCCCCCACGACCCTAGTAGAGTCTTAAGCAGAAGAAAATGAGATGAGATAATGTAATTTAATAAAAATCTTGTGTTATTTAGGAATACATTTTGCAGAGCTTAGTTTTAAATACATTTAATACAGAACATTAATTAAGAAATCTTAATTACAGTATTGTGTGATGATCTGTTTGTATTGTGGTTGCTCCAGTTAATTAATTGAATAGTTTATGAGGGAAGAACAACTTTAATGTATTTGTAATTATTAATGAGGAAATATAATCACAAATTGGAGATTAAGTCTGAATTGAAATTGGCTCAGTTCACAAAGCTAGAATTTTCTTTAAAGCTGAAACTCTGAACTCTTTCTGTGTTCAGGCATGCATGTGTGTGTGTGTGTGTGTGTGTGTGTGTGTGTGTGTGTGTGTGTGTGTGTGTGTGTGTGTGTGTGTGGTCGTGTCTCCCTCTGGTTGCTCTGCAGATTTGTTAAAGGCAGAAGCCAGTGTCATGTTCTGCTACACTAATAGAACATTTCAAATAAATAAATCAAATTCCGATGAAAGAAAGATGTCGTTCGGCTCAGTGAGTTAATGTGCTGTAAGATTTCTGTTGGTTCCAGCTGATTAGGACAAGTCTGACTCAGATTCTGGGTTGAAATGCTGCGCGTGAGGTGATTTAATGTGATGCTGAACTGGTGGTAACACCGACTGATGCTGCTTCACGCTCCACTGAACTGCTGTTAGATGAAGCAATTGCGTGAGAAAGACAGAGAGCGATGGTGAGAGAAAAGAACGAGGCCTTGGGGAGCAGAGCTGCATGCAGAGGATCCCACTGAAAGCAAACTGCATGGCATCCAGTTTAAACTTCACTTCAGAAGGAATCCACTGTGAGTGTGTTTTACCAGCAGATGACAATCAGTGGAGAACTTTATTCAGCTTTTACAACTTTTGTATAAAAGCAATTTATGCTTTTTTTTCAAGCAATTTATGTCATTAATTATCAAAATTTGCTATTAATATTAAAGTAAAATAACTGATTGAGAGATTTACATGATTAGAATAAGCTACATATTTATATAAGCCTGCTACAAACTGCTCTTTACTGCAGTAATAAACTGCAGTTTATTACTTTTTCTATAATAATAATAATAATAATAATAATAATAATAATAATAATAATAATAATAATAATAATAATAATGTTCATTAAACATTTAATAATCATTACCTATAAAGACTATATTAATGACACTTTTAACAAATTACTCAATTTCAGCAAGACAAATTTATAATAGCTAAAAATAAAGACAATAAAATAGACGGCAAATTAATAATCAAAAGATTCAATTTAATTTAGAAATATTTACATTACACACATACATGGGGTCGTTTTTAGAAACACTCTCATCTAAAGTGACTTAATATTTATGACAACTTGATGTTTGGGGTTAAAGCAGAGAGAAACGAGCATTAAAGGGGCTGCTCAGAGGCCCACAGAGGCAACTTTAAGTTGTAACCCAAAAACCCTGACCCCCGAGTTACCACACACACATCATACATATTTTAAATATCACTTATTAAAAGCCAGAGTAGCTTTGTTAAATGTGTTAACAATGAAGTGTAACATGAAGCTTGGGGTAATAAAAAAAAAGGTCACCATCCAGAAATGCAACCGAATAAAAACAATAAAATCATCCATTATATATATATATATATATATATATTTTTTTTTTTTTTTATGAAATATGTAAATATATTTTATTTCATTGTATTTATTGATTTAAAGATCTGCATTCATTAAAACAAATAATATATTATAATATGTATGTTTTTACTAATTTAATTAAATTAAATGTTTGTTAGTCTTTAAGTGGTTTGTGTTTGATGTGAAAAAACTTAATGAGTGTAAATTAAATTTTTTATTTTAACATTTCTTACATTTTATAATAGCCTTATTTTTTTGAAAGGACGTAAAAAAGTGGTCATATAATTTTAGACGTTCAGGATAATGTCATCAGTTTATTTCACACCTCTATGAGAAGCTTACACATAAAAATAAAAACAACGCATTAAATTTGGAATACGGAACGATGCAGACGGAGCGCTGCGTAATTCTAAACATCTTTACTAAAGGAAAGAAGGGTCCTGATTGGATGGCTCAGTTGGCACTGATCCCCTTTCAGCTGCTAGACTTCAAACTAATGGCTGAGTTTATTTAAGCAGACAGTAAAGAGATCCAGTGTGTCTATGAGACTGATGGGGGAGTCACTCAGTACTCACTTTGTGTTTCGGGGATGGGCGGCTCTGGCCTCGATGCTCCTGTCGAGCTAATTGGTGGTGCCTTTTTGTGGAGCGCTGATTAAAGATGGATGTGGGGAGTGCAAGCAGAACCGGGTTAACCAAAAGCGACATGAAAGATGAAAGGCGGTGGTACTAATGCACTGCCCAGAGGAAAGTGGCCTTCCAGAGATGCTTGTTTTTCTCTCTGTTTGTCACGCAAGCTTCCTGCTCCACCCAGCTGTCAGGGTCTGATAGGCCCCGCCTCCTCAAGAACATACACACATACACAACATGTTGTACTGATAAAAAACAACAGCACAGGTATATGTATATATATACAATTTTACATATAACTAAAAGATGGTAGAAAGACTACAGTCTGTAATTGTAAAACTACAAAGACCATCTATATGGTAAGGGGAGAAAATAAACAATATAGCGAAAACTTTTGACTGGTATTGTGCTTCATCTGCTGTTATATGAATAAGCATGTGATGTTTATTGCTTTAACATATTTCTATCCGATGTATGAATCAGTCGCAGGCTCAGGGAGTGGAGGCTCGTCAGGGATTGGAGGTGTTCCTCGGGAGACTCTTTGCTGGGTGAGTGATCAGATGTTGCATTTAGGGATACACCTATCCAAACAGCACAAGCAGCTCATTAGTTATTGTCAGCAGTCTTTCTCTGGTTTCAGGACTGGTGTGTGAAGGTCTGAATGAGGTAAGGCTCTTGTCAGGTTTGATTTCCTCACCGTGCCCTTTGCCTTTGGTGTGGGGTCACAGCGCCCTTCGTTAATGCCCCTGCGGAGCCAGACACAGTCTGTACTACCGAAACCAGTAAAAAAACGCTCCTCAACCAGCCAAGACCAATCACAGACACAACAAAGAATAAAAACAAGAAGACAATATTAATAATAGCTTACCTGATTAATTAAAGTATTTATTAATATTATTACAGACATTGTAGATAATTAAAGGGTTGAGCATTTATGATGGGTGAAAGTGGGTGTGTATCTAATAGTTTGGTATGTGTTTTATGAGTGTGTGTGTGTGTTTGACTAGTGAAGGTGGGCAGGTTTGATAAATGAGGGTGGGTGTTTGCTTCATGAGTGGGGTTTGATATGTATCCAGTGGATGAGTGTGTGTGCGTGTGTGTGTGTGTGTGCGTGTGTGTGTGTGTGTGTGTGTGTGTGTGTGTGTGTGTGTTTAGTGGGTGAGAGTTAGTTGGTTGGATTGGTGAGGACTGATGTGTGTATTTTTAGGTGAGAGCAGATGTGGTGTTTGATGCATAAGAGTGTTTGTGTGCTTAATAGATGTGTTCATGTGTGAAGGTGTGTGTGTGTGTGTGTGTTGATGTATGGAGTTGATGTATGTTTAATAGATGGTGTGTGTGTGTGGGTTTGTGTGCAATCAGCATTGGTCGGTGTGTGTTTGATGGATGGAGGATGCAGGAGGGAGGATGTAGCCCTGCTGCTCTTATCAGACGCCTCTGATGTTCTTAGACTTTAATTAAATCGGAGCTGATGCTTTACCACCTGCTTTAAAAAAGTCTGAACAAATTGTCCTGCTTCATCTGAAAACAAAAACAATTAATCCAGTATTGAAAAGCAACGATTGCTGCATTATCACGTTTCTACCAGCAGAGGGAACCAACATGCTTCTGCAGCGTTATATATTTTTTTCTCGTTATCCTTTATTTTGCAATATGATAATAAAAATTCATTCATTCATTATCTCCCGCTTTATCCTCTATTAGGGTCGCGGTGCCCATCCAGGGGAGAACGTTTCGGGTGCTGGGCAGATAGACCCAGGACAGGGCGCCAATCCATCGCTGGGCACACACTCACTCACACATACACACTCTATATGGGGCAATTGGGAGAATTCAATTGACTTGATCCATGTTTTTGGACTGTGGGAGGAAACCGGAGAACCCGGAGGAAACCCACGCAGACACGGGGAGAACATGGAAACTCCACCCAGATGGGGATTCGAACCGGGAATCCCCAGTGCTGAGAGGAGAACGTGCTGACCACTAATCCACCGTGCCGCCCCTGATAATAAAAATAATTATAATAAATTATAATAATGAGAATAAAATATCATAAACATGTCACATGCTGTTTATTTATTAGTTATGAACAGGTCACATGTGCATCAAAGAATAAACATAATACTGTCTATAAATAAGTGTATATTTATAACTGTCTATAAATTTATTATTTTATAATAAAAAAAACATGTAACTAATTCAAATATTTTCCCCATTTCAACGCAGTGCGGCGCTGCTGCCAAAGAAGAAGCTAAATTAATTTCAGTTTAATAAAAACAATCCAGACTTGCACAGTCAGTGTTTATTGTGACATGCTTAAGTCAGGCTGACATTTAAAGTGTTATTTAAATTGCTCAGAAGCTCGAACGTTTCTTCAGCAAATTAAATGTATTTTCTGCTTTTACATCCACCTGCTGCTTCCTCCAGTACCTGCGCAGGCAGTGTGTTTGGTTTGTACTGCATGATTCAGAATCAGAATCAGAATCAGAATATCTTTATTGTCATTATACCAGGTATTAACGAAATTCAGGTGCCATACTTTTTCGGTGTCACATACATAAATTTAAACAGATAAAGATTTAAAAGAGTTTTAAAAGAGTACACTTTCATTCATTCATTATCTCCCGCTTTATCCTCTATTAGGGTCGCGGTGGGGTTCCCCATGCCCATCCAGGGGAGAACGTCTCGGGCGCTGGGCAGATACACCCAGGACAGGGCGCCAATCCATCGCTGGGCACACACTCACTCACTCACTCACTCAAACACACTTTATATGGGGCAATTTGGAGAACTCAATTAACTTGATCCATGTTTTTGGACTGTGGGAGGAAACCGGAGAACCCGGAGGAAACCCACACGGACACGGGGAGAACATGGAAACTCCACCCAGATGGGGATTCGAACCGGGAATCCCTAGCGCTGAGAGGCGAACGTGCTGACCACTAAACCACCGTGCCGCAAAGAGTACACTATAATTTACAATTTACAAAAAAAATAATAATAATTGAAAGAAAGAAAGAATCTTATTTACAATAGTGTATAAGAATGTATAACCTGAGTTTGAATTGTATTTATATATTGCACGTTTTTTATTTCCTTATTTTTATTGCACGTTCAAAAATTGCACCAAAAATTGCACATTCAATAGTGAATTATGACTGTAAAAATGTTTTACAATGCACCATTTAGTGTTCGCACAGCGGTTGGGTAAAAGCTATTTCTGAGCCGGTTTGTTTTTGTTTTTATTGCTCTGTAACGTCTACCTGATGGTAGCAGCTCTAGGAGATGGTGACCGGGGTGATGAGATAATATAGTCTGTCAGTAGGTGTTAATACAACTAGTAAAATTAAAGGCACATAGATGTCTTCACACACAGATGCCACACGAACCACTTCTTGTATTCTAGTCTCTGTGTTAAACCCTCTCTAAAGACTAACATCATATGGCCATGAAGAAAACAGTGAAGGTCATAAAACGACTGTAATGGCTGTCAACAAAGTGCTGCAGGAAAAGCAAGTAGGAAAAAATAAAAAGCAGAAATAAACATTGGTTGAAAAATGGCAAAATGGTCCAAAAAAAATTCTTATAAATAAAAAGAATTGTACTTTTAAATAAATGTAGTATTTACACGTCTTCATTTCTCCCTCCTCTCCTCCATCTATCCATTATCTACTGCTTTATCCTCTACTGGGGGGGGGGGGGGGTTCCCCATGCCCATCCAGGGGAGAATGTTTTGGGAGCTGGGCAGATACACCCAGGACAGGGCGTCACCCTATCGCTGGGCACACACTCACTCACTCACTCACTCACACAAACACATTCTATATGGGGCAATTTGGAGAATACAATTGACCTTAATCCATGTTTTTGGACTGTGGGAGGAAACCGGAGAACCCGGAGGAAACCACGGGGAGAACATGGAAACTCCACCCAGATTGGGATTCGAACCGGGAATCCCTAGTGCTGAGAGGAGAACGTGCTAAACCACTAAGCCTCCGTTTAAAATCGAATGTTTAAAATGCCCATATAGATGTGATAGTGCTGCCTCCCCAAACTTCAGGTCATGTTCGTGGATGTTTTGGTATTTTGTGTTAACAAGCACATCATTACACTAAAATCTTTAAGACGGCGCAGCCCACAATGGAGCTCATGTTTGATTCATTGTGATGGAACTGGGGAATGAGTTTATAATAGCCCGGCTCATTTGTGATCCCATTGCTTTTCCTTTGTCACTATAATGAACTCATCTGAACGGAGCATCCCGTCCTGAAAGTTACACCCCCCATCCAGTTTGATTCTGTTCTGCAGATTGTCTAAAAACCCAGCAGGACTCTGGTTACAAACCATCAGGTTATAATCTCATCAACCGGTAAACTGGATGGATCAGTAAAGAGGGGGGAACTAAGTTTGGTATAGAATGTATTTTCAGAAGTATGTGCACAGCCGACGTTACATATATACATTCATTCATTCATTATCTCCCACTTTATCCTCTATTAGGGTCGCGGTGGGGTTCCCCATGCCTATCCAGGGGAGAACGTCTCGGGCGCTGGGCAGATAGACCCAGGACAGGGTGCCAATCCATCGCGTGTCATCCAAAGATAATTAAATATCAGATTATCTCTACTGAGGTTGGTCCACTTGGCACCTTGATAAAGAAACTGTCAAAATGTCTCAAAAGCTAAAGTTCCATCCATCTATTATCTTCCGCTTTATCCTCTTTTAGGGTCGCGGGGGGTTCCCCATTCTCCATGCCCATCCAGGGGAGAACGTTTCGGGCGCTGGGCAGACGCCAATCTATCACTGGGCACACACTCACTAACTCACTCACTCACTCAGACACACTCTATATGGGGCAATTTGGAGAATTCAATTGACCTTGATCCATGTTTTTGGACTGTGGGAGGAAACCAGAGAACACGGAGGAAACCCACGCGGACACGGGGAGAACATGGAAACTCCACCCAGATTGGGATTCGAACCGGGAATCCCCAGTGCTGAGAGGAGAACGTGCTGACCACTAAGCCACCGTGCTGGCCAAAAGCTAAAGTTATTATTCATTCATTCATTCATTATCTTCCGCTTTATCCTCTATTAGGGTTGTGGGGGGTGTTCCCCATGCCCATCCAGGGGAGAACATTTTGGGCACTGGGCAGATACACCCAGGACAGGGCGCCAACCTATCGCTGGGCACACACTCACTCACACAAACACACTCTACATGGGGCAATTTGGAGGACTCAATTGACTTGATCCATGTTTTTGGACTGTGGGAGGAAACCAGAGATCACAGAGGAAACCCACGCGGACACGGGGAGAACATGGAAACTCCACCCAGATGGGGATTCGAACCGGGAATCCCCAGCGCTGAGAGGAGAACGTGCTGACCACTAAGCCACCGTGCCGGCCAAAAGCTAAAGTTATTGGTTGAAATTACTAGCATTAGATCACATCAGGTCATTTTGCAGATGGTTCCATCCATGGCATCTTCTAAGAGTTCTCATTAGGTGGTCGAGATCAGAGCCGTGGGTCAACCTTCACACAGCACCTCTGGATATAAAGCTTAAGCTTTAAAACGTATACAGAGTGTAAGGCTGAGCTGCAGTTTGGCTTTTTGTGTGAGAGTGAAATGACCTGAAGTCAGACGCGGTGGAGGGTCTTTAAAAGCGTTCACTTTTAAACGTTAAACTGATGAAAAGCCCTAAAACGGAGTAATTGTGGTGAGAGGGGGTCACCCACCCTTAAGGTCTCTTTCACGTCCTCAAAGTGTACAGGTCCTTGACACTGGAAAGCCGGCAGCCGATCATTTTCTCTTCACGTCGGCTGCACATCACACAAGTGGCTGCGGTTTGTGGTCGGTAAGTGATGCTGAGCCGAGACATGGAGGAGAGCTGAAGGAAACATGGAGGAAAAAGAGGAAAAGATGCAGACTACTTAAACAAATCACTGATTTATTGAATTACCATATGATAACATATCGAAACGCAACAAAAACCTTATATTTGCTCCTATAACCTTTTTTTATTAGAAGTTTGGTCTTGTGGTTAGCACGTTCACCTCTCGCCACTGGGATTCAGATATGATTCCCAATCTGGGTGGAGTTTCCATGTTCTCCTCATGTGCGTTTACCTAAATTGCCCCTATATACTGTGTGTGAGTGTGTGCCCAGCTATAGATTTGCGCCCTGTCCTGGGTGTATTGGCTCAGTGCCCAAAACGTTCTCTCCTGTCTGCGCATAAGGAACACCCCCTGCAACCCTATTGTATAATTAAGTGGAGGATGATGGATGAATGGTATTTGTTCTGTGTATATTAGATTAATAATGTAATGTAAATCTTTTTTTCTTTCTTTATCTCCCTCTTTTAAACTCTATTAGGGTCGCGGTGGGGTTCCCCATGCCCATCCAGGGGAGAACGTTTCGGGCGCTGGGCAGATAGACCCAGGACAGGGCGCCAATCCATCGCTGGTCCCAATAATCTCAAATATAGAAATATACAAATTAAATATATAAAACTTTATGAAGTGGCGGCACGGTGGCTTAGTGGTTTAGCATGTTCTCCTCTCAGCGCTAGGGATTCCCGGTTCGAATCCCCATCTGGGTGGAGTTTCCATGTTCTCCCCGTGTCCGCGTGGGTTTCCTCCGGGTTCTCTCGTTTCCTCCCACAGTCCAAAAACATGGATCAAGTCAAATGAGTTCTCCAAATTGCCCCATATAGAGTGCGTATGTGTGAGTGAGAGTGTGCCCAGTGATAGATTAGCGCCCTGTCCTGGGTGTATCTGCCCAGCGCCCGAAACGTTCTCCCCTGGATGGACATGGGGAACCCCCCCGCGACCCTAATAGAGGATAAAGCGGGAGATAATGGATGGAAAACTTTATGAATAGTTTTTTAAAAAATTGTCGGTTTTGCAATAAAAAAAAGCTAAATCTTTTAGAATGTGCACATTTATCTTTTGGATGCGTTTCATTACAGAGGGCATTAAAGACGGCTGAGAGCACTAATGGCTCACCTCTCTCATCCATAGAGAAGACATTACACAAACGTGCCCGCAAGGCCCGCCGCATTGTGCAGGACCCCTCCCAACCCTGTCTCAGACCCTTTACACTTCTGCCTGCACATCAACACCGGATCAAACAGGTTGAAAAACAGCTTTTCTCCCTCAGGCAGCTTGAATAACCAGCTGCCTGAAAGCCCTTGGATATAACATCCTGTCTGCTGGCTTCCCCCATAGTGTAAGTGATTATTGCGGAGTCCAATATCACTTGTTATTATTATTATTTACTCACATTTATTCATTCATTCATTATCTCCCGCTTTATCCTCTATTAGGGTCGTGGGGGGTTCCCCATTCCCATCCAGGGGAGAACGTTTCTGGCACTGGGCAGATACACCCAGGACAGGGCGCCAATCTATCGCTGGGCACACACTCACGCACACATACACACTCTATATGGGAGAACTCAATTGACTTGATCCATGTTTTTGGACTGTGGGAGGAAACCGGAGAACCCAGAGGAAACCCACGCGGACATGGGGAGAACATGGAAACTCCACCCAAATGGGGATTCGAACCGGGAATCCCTAGCACTGAGAGGCGAACGTGTTAACCACTAAGCCACCATGCCGCCCACTCACAATTATAAACCATCATAAGATTTTTTTAAAAATAATTACCTTCTGTTGTTTAGCAGCAGAGTGTTTTACTCACTAAAGTCGAGGCAAGTTCTGGAAATATTCATTATTCATCTGCATATATTCGCACAGCCATCCATCCAGTGCACTTCACATGATTTTGGACCATTGGGGCCAATTTGGGGAATCACATTCCATCACCATTGTTTTATAATAAGAGTTTTAACATCTACAAAGAGACCTCCAGAGCACCTTGCTTTTAGGTGGGTTGAAGTCCAGCTGTCCAATAAAAGCACATTAATTCACTTTTATGAGTGACCTTATTATAGAAGGCCAGCTAATAAAATTTATGTAGACAGAAAAGCTCCAGGGTTTGAGTTCTGGGCAGGGCAGGCTACACTGTGGTGTTTGCATGTTCTCCCCACTGAAGAACGCCATTACGTTCTCAACGTCACATCAAAACAACAAACATTTGGATGATGTATGTGTGTATGTATGGAGGGTGAAGTGTCTCAGGTGCGTTTATTACCTTTAATTACCATCTATTGTCCCCGGTCCCGCCTTTCCATGAGCGTGGTCTGTTCCTCTGCCTCCCCGCCACAGATTTCAGGAATGAAACACTCTTTTATTTCGGGATCCATTAGTGTTCTGCTGAATGCAATGCAATTCAAAAATGTTTCTCAATTGTCAACATCTTTACAACAAGAGCCTCCAAACACCAATTAACTCTAAACTCATTGATATTTAATCACAAATGCAATTTCGACTAATCCCAGAGAATGTGAACATCATTATCAGCCTGACTTTTGGAAGGACAGGATATTCCAGGCTCACATTTAAAGCCCATTTTGCAACAAGTGGGTAATAAGTTTCCAACCATTTCAGCTCATTTGGAGATCTGTCTTTAAAATTGAACGTCTAGTTCTACATTTAAACTTTCTTTGTAACTCTTAAGGAACTATGCCAACCCTGAAGGTTCTAAGACACATCTTAGACACCTCATCTGGTACATGGGTTCCCCATGCCCATCCAGGAGAGAATGTTTCGGGCACTGGGCAGATACACTCAGGACAGGGAGCCAATCCATTGCTGGGTGCACACTTACAGACACACATATACACACACACTATCCATCCATCCATCCATCCATCCATCCATCTATTATCTTCCACTTAGTCCTATGCTTGGATTGCAGGGTTGGGGGGATTGGGGGAGATCACCATGCCCATCAATCTGTCGCTCGGCATATACTCATTCACTTGCATACACACAGACACACTATATAGGGGCAATTTAGAGCAGCAAATTTACCATGAATCTATGATTTTGGATTGTGTGAAGAAACCTGAAGAACCCAGAGAAAACTCACCTGGACATGAGGAGAACACTGAAACCACTCAGATTGGGATTCGAACCTGGATCCCCCGCGCTGGGACGTGGAACCACTTTGCCACCATGCCACCCTGTCTCACACACAATAAATCAAAAATGTTTTTCTTTATTAAAAACTGTTTTCGGTGCTTTTGTACACAAAGCAAAGAAAAAAAAAGAAAAACTCAAGGAGAAAATAATCTTTTATTTCAGAATGATGTGAAATGTTTTTGTATTAAACGCCTGAACCAATCTGTCTGTGAAACTTTTTTTTTTTGTGTGTGGACTGTTACAGAAAGATGCTGCATTGATCCCTTAAACGTTTCCTTTTAGTTTGTTCTCTACATCCTGTAATGCAGTGCAAACAACCCCAGAACGGCTTTAAACTGCCCTACAGGCATGTATATGGACATGCTAATATTATAAAATGCTTCATTACATTTAAAACTCTCTCTCTCTCTCTCTCTCTCTCTCTCAATTTTAAAACATATTCCATTGAATTACCAGAGAAGTCCTGACTAACCCCAGGCTTAATACAAGCCTAATCATGGGGCAATAAACACATAATCAACTGCACGACAACGCGTTTCATACTTAAAGACAAGCAGTTATTATGAGTCTAACTTGATTTTTAATTCAGCACATAAAAGTTGTTAACTCTAAATGCCAAGTTTACCATAAAACTGACTGATCTTCACTCTGCAGGAGAAAAATATATGAAATGGATGTTTTTCCCGACGTGACATTTTTTCATACTGTACATCCTGTGAATGTGGGAGCTGGAGTTTATGAATATGTAGGCAGATGCAGCGAATAATCATTATCATTATTTTTTCCCCAATTTCCTTCTTATTCAGTCACGTCCATTTCCAATGCATCAGCCCTTCTGCCATTATGTTGGTGCTTTATATGCTGCTCTGTATCTATTAGAGTCGGTCCCTCCAGTCATCATTATGTATATATACATAATGATACATATATATATATATATATATATTTATATACATCCATTATCTTCTGCTTTATCATGCCCATCCAGGGGAGAACGTTTCAGGCACTGGGCAGATACACCCAGGACAGGGCACCAATCTATCGCTGGGCACACACTCACTCACACAGACACACACACATACTGTACACACCCTATATGGGGCAATTTGGAGAACTCAATTGACTTGATCCATGTTTTTGGACTGTGGGAGGAAACCGGAGAACCCGGAGGAAACCCACATGGACACGGGGAGAACATGGAAACTCCACCCAGATTGAGATTCGAACTGGGAATCCCTAGAGCTGAGAGGAGAACGTGCTAAACACTAAGCCACCGTGCCGCCCATATATATATATATATATATATAGTTTGTGTGTGTGTGTGTGTGTGTGTGTGTGTGTGTGTGTTGGGAGGACAAGGTCCCCTTTGTGTGACTTTGTTTGCATGGGTTTCCTCCTGGAGCTTGAATTTCCAGGTGGTGGTAACTGACGGTACACACCCTCCAGCCTAGATGTGTTTGTGTGTCTAGACTATAATAGACTGGAGACCTGCCCAGACTGTTTTCCCATTTTTTGCCCAATGAACACTACCAGGCTTCTGCAACCCTTTGTTGTTTCACTTGATGTTTTCCCTTTGTTTAAACCATTAAACTATTATTGCTTTACTCATGATGCAGTTGCTCGAAAAAACATGTTGGCATTAATCGAAATGAATACTGGCCCTAGCAATACTAGAATACTAATACTTTCTTGTTTCATCATGTAAGACATGATGAATATTACATTTGTTTTTCGAAAGTTTAAACCAACATGAAGAGCAGAGAGCTGTCTATTTATGATATGCAAGAAGAAACCGGAGAACCAGGAGAAAGCCCATGCAGACGACAAGAAAACTCCACCCAGATTGGGATTCCGACCTGGACAGGAGAACGCACTAACCGCTACACCACCGTACCGCTCTGGTCGTGAATACTGCGTGAATGAAACAATTCGAGTGTTCAGGGCTGCATTGTTATTGCTGGTGGCGTCCCATGTAAACAGGCAAGCTGTCTTTGAACCCTCAAGGCTGATCCCTTAATACTAAAGTGTCAATAAGTTTGGTATATATGAAATGAGAAATATATTTTTGCTGTAAATTATGACGGCAGATCTATAAATTAAAATTCTAAACATGGTCAGCACTGTGAATTTGATTTCCTCTTGGTTGCATCATGGCATTATCGGTTTAGTGACATGATGCAACGTGGTTCATGAAGGAAGGGGAAGGCTGAGAGAAATTTCCTCATTCCTTATATCCAAAATACCCCATCTTATGGCCCTGTATGCCACACAATTCATGCATTCCCCCTCCCTTACATCAGAATCATGCAGAACATTACCAGCTTTTGAACCTGTTATCACCTAATTATATTCTCACTTTAATATTCACTTTTATATATTTTAATTCGGGCGGCACGGTGGCTTAGTGGTTGGCACGTTGGCCTCTCAGCACTAGGGATTCCCAGTTCAAATACCCATCTGGGTGGAGTTTCCATGTTCTCCCCGTGTCCGCGTGGGTTTCCTACGGGTTCTCCGGTTTCCTCCCACAGTCCAAGAACATGGATCAAGTCAATTGAGTTCTCTAAATTGCCCCATATAGTGTGTGTACGTGTGCGTGTCTGGGTGAGTGTGTGTCCAGCGATAGATTGGCGCCCTGTCCTGGGTGTGTCTGCCCAGCGCCCGAAACGTTCTCCCCTGGATGGGCATGGGGAACCCCCACCGCGACCCTAATATAGGACAAAGCGGAAGACAATGGATGGATGGATACTTTAATTCTCCAAAAAAAAGCAACGTCCAAATATAATACCAGCCAATTAATCAGCTTCATTCTACTGTATGTAGAATGTGTGTGTGTGTGTGTGTGTGTGTCTGTGTGTGTGTGTGTATGTGTGTGTGTGTGTGTGGGTGTGAAGGCAGCGATGGATTGGCGCACTGTCCTGGATGTATTGATCCAACACCCGAAACGTTCTCCCCTGGATGGGCATGTGGAACATCCCCATGACCCTAGTAGAGAGATAAATAGAAGATAATAAATGGATGAATGAGATGAGATTTATATATACAGATTAATTTTTATTATATTAATAAGCAGATCCTGAGTCAGGTTGAGGTTTAATTGCTACCATAAGTCATGAATTATGTTGCATGGTTAATAAAAAAAAAGTACTTAATAACTTTATTCACACAGTATGTTCCTTTGAGTCAAAGTGAGGAATTATTGTTTGGCAGCTTTGAGCAAAAACTGAATGTCTTTTTCTTTTTACGTTGTACTAAAAAGAAAATGGCTTTGTATGTCTAACGTAGTAAAGCGTGGGCTGTTTCAATGTTCCAAAAGGTTGGGGTTATGAGTCTTGACTTTTTCAAGCTGCCTTTGAAGACAGCAAGGTCAGAGGGACTGAGGAGCGGATGTTATTAAAAACCAAAACACCTTCTGGTTATTTGTTCCTGTACTGATTTCACCCACAGATTTGCAAAAGGGAACACATGCTATAAAAGCGAACAGTTGGGCTTTTAGTTTAGTTTCTGGAGTTAATCCGAAAATCATCAACAGCCAGCAGACTGAAGCCTTTTAAAGACAAATGATGCCTCTTGTTGCCAGAAGCCTCGTCTCATCTGGAAGCTCATCACTCAAGCTTGCATGCCCATTCACACACACCCAACGTTCCCAGTTGGCATCGAGCATGTAAGGCCCGGATTCATAATGAGGGTCCAAATAAGCCATGGATGAGTGCTTGCTGAATAGCTTCTAGATAGTAAGGACCCTCATGTGCATCAGTGATACCACTGCAGATTGAATTTTGCTGTAATTCAAGCTCAGTGATTACTTTCTCATAAACTCTGTAGGAACAAAATAGAAAGCTGGGCTTTGCTTACACATTTACCGATCAATATAAATAAGATTTACAAGCAAAGGAGCCTTGGAGAAGTCTAAAATAATGTTAAACGACCCATCCAGAGAACACAGGCAACCTTGGGGAGGCACTTTCGTTTTATATGAAATGATAAAGATGAGACTGCAAACTGTTCCCAGGTGTACTGGAGCTGTTGGGTGCCAGATCGCACTAAGAGTCCTAACCTCTCACTGCTTGAGTGTGATTATGACATATTATTGGCTAGAAATTGGACTAGAGGACTCTGCTCTGATTATGCCACTTAGACGAAGGAGACAAAGAGGTTTAAATCCTAATTGAGATTTTTGGAAGTAAATGCCTATTTGTTATTGTTGAAAAATATCTAAGGCCCTCTGTGAAGGGCAGCAAGTTCCTTTATGGGGTGAGATGTATGTTCTCCCCATGCAAGGAGCTTTGGATTCATTGCCTAGTTGGAAAACACATAGTTCAATTGAAGGTGTGTGAGGATTTTGTGATGCTGGTAGATGTGACACAACCTCATGAGAAAACCCATCCATCCAGTCATTCATCCACCCATTAGCTTCCACTTAATTCTATACTAGGGTCAATGTGGGATTCCCCATCCCCATACAGGGGAGAATGTTTTGGGCACACACTCACCCATACTCACACACACACACACACACACACTATATAGGGACAATGGAAAACAGCCAATTTATCTTGGATGCATGTTTTTGGACTGTGGGAGGAAACCAAAGAACCTGGAAAAATCACACATGGACAAGGGAGAACATGGAAATTCAACTCAAATTGGAATTCGAACCCGTGCTAACCACTACACCATTGTGCCGCCATCCGAGAAAACTGCCCACTGCCTGAAGCGTTCTCCCCTGAATTTGCATGGGGTACCACCACAACCCTAGTCCTGAGTATAGCATAAAGAGCTTTATATAATCAGAAGTGATGAGAATTTGGTTGCATATTTCTCCAAGCAGTTAAAAAGCATTCGACTCGACACCAGAGAGCTGTCTTCATCTCTGTGTGTCAGGAATGACAGACAGTAGAAAGAATCCGAGGTTAACTCCTGCACAGAATCAGCTACAAATGAAGAAAAGAATACATTATGGGATTTTGGTACCGTATATGTGTGTGTGTGTGTGTGTGTGTGTGTGTGTGTGTGTGTAAGAACAGCATGTGCTTCTATTCAATCTCTTTCTGCTTTTCAGGGCGACCTGGCTGTACCTTTGCCAGCTTTACTCCTCCACCGCTATCGGTCCAACAGTCAACTTTAAATCTTGAAGGTTTCACATCCTTCATGAAAAAAAAAAAAAAAAAACTTAAAAGATTAACAACAGCTCAGTGTGAGAGGACATAAAGCTCCTCCATCCTAATTCTGCTGCAGCACAACGGTTTAAGGCCACATCTGTGTCGCCACATTTTCATTTTGTAGAAAGCAAAAACAAAGTAACGGGGTCCTATTTTTTCTGGCTTTCTGATTGGATGTAATGAGTCACCATGTATTTTTATCTTCTTCTACTTTAAATATTCCTCCGTGTGGTTTATTTTCCGTTACTGAGCCACCCGATGTGTAAAAGACATCTGTGTGCTCACGGAATTAAAATCATATTGATTTACTCATGCACTTGTTTGTTTTCCATAGACATGTGCAAACGTGGTGCTGATGCTGCAGTGAACAACATGCCTACAGATGTTGTAATGTACCTGTTCTTTTGTCATCTGTGACTACGGCATATGGTATGAAAGTAAATTGGGTCTGAATTTGGATAACTAAGTGTAGGAAACAAGTGTTTTTTAATTTAATTTATTCATTCATTCATTATCTCCCGCTTTATCCTCTATTAGGGTCGCAGTGAGGTTCCCCATGCCCATCCAAAGGAGAACGTTTCGGGCGCTGGGCAGATAGACCCAGGACAGGGCGCCAATCCATCGCTGGGCACACACTCACTCACACAGACACACTCTATATGGGGCAATTTGGAGAATTCAATTGACTTGATCCATTTTTTTGGACTGTGGGAGGAAACCGGAGAACCCGGAGGAAACCCACACAGACACGGGGAGAACATGGAAACTCCACCCAGATTAGGATTCGAACCGGGAATCCCTAGCGCTGAGAGGCGAACGTGCCAACCACTAAGCCACCGTGCCGCCTTAATTTAATTTGATTTAATTTAATAAATTTTTTAATTTAATTTAAATCTGTCCGTAAGGCAGCATCACTAAGCAGTTTTAAGAAACTACTGAAGACGCATCTCTTTAACAAATACCTGTTGTAAAAAATAAATAAATAAATAAATAAATATATAAAAAAAGGGGGGGGGCAGCATCAAATAACAATCAGGTTTGATGAATTTACAGTATAGTTGGTTCTCTGCATAACTTCAGACTTGTAATGTTCTCATTTGTAAGTCGCTTTGGATAAAAGCGTCTGCTAAATGACTAAATGTAAATGTAAATGTAAATTTGGTGCATTTGCTAGATTTAGGCCACATTTGCACAGGGTTAGTGCAACACCTGTCCCAAAAGTGGCTCACCTTTTTAAAACTTCCATATTTTCACCAGATGGGAAGTATTTTGGAAAATTTGGACCAAATGAGTTTTTGAATAAGTGGGCCTCTTATAGCTCAAATGTTGGTAACTGCCAAATTATAACCAAATGAATCATGGGACATGTGGGGCAAATTGACATTATTAATACGAGGGCCAGTGCATTAGTTCAGCCCCATAAATGGGCCAGCGGTTCCGTATTCCAACCTCAGGTCGCTGGTATTCATATGCCGCTGGGGTATGATGTTGACTCACCTGTCTGTTTTGCAAAATATAGCTTTTAAGAGTGCATCACTTAGTAAATAGATCAAATGGAACACACACACACACGCTCACACACACACACACAGACACACACAGACGTGTGTACTCACCAGAGACCGTAACTTCTACATGGTGATGACCCAAATCTGCCAGATCACAGAGATTCTCCTCTGTTTTAATTGCACTTGTGGGATTTTGTTATGAAATAAATTAGCCAGGAGCAGGGACGTGATAAAGTCCTCCCACCCTCCACCCATCTCCACCCAGATGTTTCACAGAGAGAGACGTCTTTCATGCTGACACACACACACACACACACACACACACTTCGTTCATCCACCTTGTTAAAACTCTTAAAGAAAAAAAAACTTTGTTTGTTTCTACGTATTAAAGTTTAGCCTTAAAGTGCAGAGTATTTGATTTAAAATTTTTGTGACTTTATAAACAATAGTCATTCCCTCGTTTTCCATTTGCAGATTCTGGTTGGGATCATGTGGAGGTGAAGTCACACCAAGGATTCAAGGATTCAAGGACTTTTTATTGTCACATCACCTAGTACTGGAGTACTGCTGAGTGAAAAACGTATGTGCAAAAAGCAATATTTACAAGTATAAAGAAAAATATACAATAAAATTTATCGATCCATTATCTTCCGCTTTATCCTATTTGAGGGTCACGGGGGGGAGGGCCTAATAGGGTCTCCCATGCCCATCCAGAGGAGAACGTTTCGGGCACTGGGCAGATACACCCAGGACAGGGCGCCAATCTACCACTGGGCACACACTCACTCACACAGACACGCACACATGTACACTCTATATGGGGCAATTTGGAGAACTCAATTGACTTGATCCATGTTTTTGGACTGTGGGAGGAAACCGGAGAACCCGGAGGAAACCCACGTGGACACAGGGAGAACATGGAAACTCCACACAGATGGGGATTCGAAGCGGGAATCCCTAGTGCTGAGAGGAGAACATGCTAACCACTAAGTTACCCAATATACAATAAAATTTAAATATAAAAAACATAAAATATATAAAAATATAAAAAAACAGAGACCATTTGCAGGGTGATGCCAGATTTCTAAATAACATGAACTCCAGCACAGTTCAAGTTCAATAGTCCATTGTCAAGAAGCAGCTTTACAGTGTTAGACACCTTTAAACCCCCAAAGTGCAAGCTAAAGCAACAGTGGCAAGAAAAAGAAAGAAACCTTTTAAGAAAGAAACCTTGGGAGGACTTATCCTCCTTGAGCAGCATCAGCAGTGTAGGACAGCCATGTACAGACCGTGTAGTGATCAGGTGACCCGTATTTAACATTTGGAAAAACTGCAGTACTGTAGCATCCTCTGCTTTAATGTCACATACCTTCGAATTTTTACTTTTCATGAATTAAATGTGTGATCTGTGTGAAGTAAAGTCTAAAGCAATAAAGAGAAGAAACATTAAAGGTTTCAGAAGGTTAGACCCGGTAAATAATTAAGTGCAAACATGATTTAACAAAGGTGAACAAAACAAACAATATAAAAGGGTAACAGTCCTGACCACACAGCGAGTGTTTAACCGAAACGAATCAATAAAGAAAAATCCAGCGAAGAAAAGAACAGACCTTGTAGCCTCCCTGTCTGTGTACAACTCGCTTTCCTGAAATAGCTCACCACATTGTTACCTACGATACAGCAGATCCAGAGTACATCAGATTTACAGAGCTCAAATGAACCGCAGTGCAATGCGCTCAGATTCATTCAGCTCCAGATTAGCACCGGTCAACTCAACTCAACTCAACTCAACTCAACTCAACTTCATTCAAAAATCAGCTGAAACGAAGTTCTATACGTGTAGTTAACTAGTAAAAACCTAAAACAGACCCCAGAAACAATAAAGAAATGTAAACATCCATCCATCTTCGGCTTTATCCTATATTAGGGTCACGGGGAGGGGGGGTTCCCCATGCCCATCCAGGGGAGAACATTTCGGGGCGCCAATCTATCACTGGGCACACACACTCACTCACATAGACACGCACACAAACTCACTCTATATGGGAGAACTCAACTGGAGAACTCACTTGACTTGATCCATGTTTTTGGACTGTGGGAGGAAACCGGAGAACCCGGAGGAAACCCACACCGGACACGGGGAGAACATGGAAACTCTACCCAGATGGGGATTCGAACCGGGAATCCCTAGTGCTGAGAGGGCGAACCACTTAGTGGTTGGCGAACGTGCCAACCACTAAGCCACCGTGCCGCCGCAAAATGTAAACAATAAAACAATGAACTTAATAAAACAAAAACCAACAATTAAGACTGTAAGAACAAATAAGATAAAACGGGGAGTAAAGTTAAGCTATTTTGGGGTGGCTTCCATACCATTTTTCCATGGGTTCCATTCCATTGGAACGCCTTTATTGTTAACATCACACCTTCTCTGTGACATTGTCTCCTGTCTCATGTCTCATGTCTCATGCTGAACCACTCTTTCACTATTAATGTGCTGAGTGCATGCAGGGTAATTGGTATGATTTGGAATGGTTCACATGCTCGTCTGTCGTGCTATGCAGTATGTTCTTGTATATTAACAGTACAAACTATCGTTTGTCTCTCGTGGATTTCCGTCTCGTGTGGTTTGGTCTGGCCCACGTTATTCAGCGTCCCGTTCCGCGTGACTGACATCAAAACCGGTGACTTCCGAGATATTTTCCTGCCGTCAATCAATATTCAGTGTTCAGCAAATCAATAAATGGCCCTGATTTATGTGACTCATGTTTATTTAGGTGAATGCCACAGACTCGTAAGGTCACATAGCCGGATTGTTAATGGCAAACAGGTTGATGCATGCTTTATGAGATGACCGGTACAATCCACTCACCGGCAGAGCGGGCGCTGTGACGCTGCCAGGGTTCACTCAGGAACAGATGAGTTAGTACCCGGCGCAGCAGCCGTCAGGCGCGCTTATTCCACCCAGACGCCGTTGATAAAATATGCACGTCCACCCAGGTTCATCCAGGTCACGGGCGCAGACGACCTCTTACTCAAATACCAAATATAATTTGATTTTTAATCAGAGTCACAGTTCAGAGGCACACAAGGACGTTCTCGTTTTATTTGGAAGGCGCGTTCATGGTTCCTGGTTGTTCCAGTGCTCACTGAGTAATTAGTGATTTTATTGGAGGGACTCTTTGTTAACCTGCTGCCACTCACCTGATGGATGGATAAACCAGTGGCTGGTATGGATCTGTGCGTGAATGGGCATTCCATTATTATTGGTTTTATATTAGTGCTCATTAAAAAAAGATGTTGCTCCTGGAGCTGAATATCTGAACTTCTGTTTATCTCATTTTAAATCTAAATCATTATTCACTAATATAAGATTCTGTGCAAGGCGGCACGATGGAAAAGGGGTTAGCATTTCCGCCTCTCAGCACTGGGAATCCAGGTTCGAATCCTGAGAGTGGAGTTTCCATGTTCTCCTCATGTTTATGGATATAAGGTGAATTGTCATTACTCTAAATTGTCACTATCTGGTTGGGTGCATCTTCCCAGCGCCCAAAACGTTCTCCTCTGGATAAGCCTGGGGAACCCCGGCCATGACCCTAGTCTCTATAGGATATTATAAGATTAAGCAGAAGTGGAAGATAATGAGATTAGATGAAGATTCTGTACAAACTCAGTTTTAGTTTTAAACTAAATGTAATATTATTATGCTTAGATGATACAGATATGACATATAATAATATTTTGAAATATGATAATGATAATGGGAGGCGGCGGCACGGTGGCTTAGTGGTTTAGCACGTTCGCCTCTCAGCGCTAGGGATTCCCGGTTCAAATCCCAATCTGGGTGGAGTTTCCATGTTCTCCCCGTGTCTGTGTGGGTTTCCCGGTTCTCCGGTTTCCTCCCACAGTCCAAAATCATGGATCAAGTCCATTGAATTCTCCAAATTGCTACATATAGAGTGTCTTTGTGAGTGAGTGTGTGTCCAGTGATGAATTGGCCCCCTGTCCTGGGTCTATCTGCCCAGCGCCCGGACGTTCTCCAATGGATGGGCATGGGGAACCCCACCGCAACTCTAATAGAGGATAAAGCGGGAAATAATGAATGAATGAATGAATAATGGGAGGCATGGTGGAGTGTTGGTTAGCACCTCCGCCTCTCAGTGCTGGGTATCCAGGTTTGAATGGATGAATAAATGGATGGTTGAGGGATGATGAATAGTTGGGCTTAAACACACACACACACACACACACACACAGCAGCAGCAGCACACCTGTGCTAAAGCCTTAGCAGTCACTCGTAAGAGTTTTGTCCAAAACAGAAGGGGAATTATTTAAAGATCCACCTGAATTATAGATGAAGGACGTTTCTTTGACAAACCTGAGAGAACAAGTGTGTGGGTGTGTGTTTGTGTGTGGGTCTTGTATATATCATATTGTGAGGACCGAAAACCTGTCTACACACAAACTGAGGGCAGTGCAGTACCCTACACTGACCAACAACACCGAGTAGAGACTTTAATAGCAAACTGCTGTTAGCAGTGATTTGGTAAGTTTTGCAGGCACTTCGTGGTTGCAGCTGTAACCAAGGAGACGGATTTATAGAAAGTGTAAAAGCACATGTCTCTGATCACTGACCCAGCACTGAGCAGATTCAGGTTGATGTCATTGAGTGGTAGTTGATCCTGGATTAATACAGGCATGCCGGCAGCATTTCTAACTACCACACGGCTGATTGTAAATGAACCAGGTTCTGATTACAGAAGTCCCAAACAAAGTGCCCAACTGTGACTGACAGAGGATTCGCCAAGACTCATTAATGTGTGAAGCCAAAACAAGCATGCAGTACGCTGCCTCCTGGTGGGGGAAGCTTATTTTCATCCAAGACGGTGCTCGGGGTTAATGGAGTTAGTGATGTTGAGGTCATTCATTCATTCATTCATTATCTCCCGCTTTATCCTCTATCAGGGTCGCGGTGGGGTTTCCCATGCCCATCCAGGGGAGAAAGTTTCGGGCGCTGGGCAGATTGACCCAGGACAGGGCGCCAATCCATCGCTGGGCACACACTCACTCACACAGACACACTCTATATGGGACAATTTGGAGAATTCAATTGACTTGATCCATGTTTTTGGACTGTGGGAGGAAATCGGAGGACCCGGAGGAAACCCACACGGACACGGGGAGAACATGGAAACTCCACCCAGATGGGGATTCGATTGGGATCGGGAATCCCTAGCGCTGAGAGGCGAACGTGCTGAACACTAAGCCACCGTGCCGCCATGTTGAGGTCATATTTAAAATAATAATTTTCAAACCGCTGTTCCTTAACGCACCTTCTTTTGCATAAAGACGCATGTTCTCAAAACTCTACTGAGGAGATTTAAGGATTTCTTTCGGCTGCTTGTCCAGTCTCTTCTCACTTCTCGTCGTGTTCACTGCAGCCACTCAATGGCATTTCAAACACAAACGCTGCCTACAAAACCAAAAATGTCCTGGCTCCATCCTACATGAAGCACTCAATCCTCCCCTTCTGCATCATCACGCAGTATTTAGTCATCAAGTACTGCGCCACTGGGTCCAGCACTCAAGCGTCACGACTTTGTTCTGGCTCCTAAGTCACAGAGGGAGTTAGTCTTGTGTAGGAACAATGTGTGTCTTAAAAAAAGGTAAAAACACACCTCAGCAGTAAATGGTAATACATAATACTTCCAGTTCATTTTTATTTCATTTATATGAATGTAATTTCTACAATAAAACCCAAAACATAAAAACAGAACCCAAAAGTCCACAGTCTTTGACACTCCATGGTTTCTTGAGACAAATATAAACTACAGGAGACAAATCATTACTTATAAAAAGTAATAAAATGACAAAATAAAAATGCCGTAAAATGCCGAGACACTAGAGGGAGCCCTTATCATCCCCAGCTTCATCATCCCTAGTATGGAGCAACAAAGTGCAAATGGCCCTCGGCTTCCGGCCGTAGCTAGAAGTATGATAGCGACTTGCTACACGACTGCTAAGATTGACTGCCCTCTACTGGTGGAAATGGTAGCCTCATTTCATCTAATTATCTTCCGCTTAATCTTATAAAAGGAACAAGAGTACCTAAATTGCAAGGGCAGGGTAGCTCAGTGGTTAGGGTGTTGGGCTGTCAATCTGAAGGTTGGTGGTTCAAATCCCAGGTCCACTAAAACTACCAATGTGGGTCCTTGAGCAAGACCCTTAACCCTCATTGCTCCAGAGATGTTGTGATGAACCCTGTGCTCACCTTGTAAGTCCCTTTGGATAAAAGGGTCCAATAAATGACCAAATGTAATGTAAATTGCCACCGTGAGAGGCAATATAGATAGCGGCGATTTAGAGCAGCCAATTTACTTTGAATCCATGTTTTTGGAGATTGGGATTAACCCAGAGAACCCAGAGAAAACCCACCCGGAGACAGAGAGAAAATGGTAGCTGTGGCTAAAATACTTATGAAGTGGTAAAGAGGAGTTAAATGTTCGAGTGCTTTAAACGCTGGCTTTGGATGCATCCACAGGTGGAATAAATTACGGGTGCATATGAGAGGAATTGTCGTGACAAATCACTGCAGTACAATCCCGCCATCTTTTAGTGGCTGGAGAAAAAAATCCAGTCATGGATGGGATGTTACAACCCACCTTTTCAGTGTTCTCAAACGTTAACTCATTTAAGATCAGAATCACACAAATAGGTTCTATTCATACATTCATTCATTATCTCCCACTTTATCCTCTATTAGGGTCGCGGTGGGGTTCCCCATGCCCATCCAGGGGAGAACATCTCGGGCGCTGGGCAAATAGACCCAGGACAGGGCGCCAATCCATCGCTGGCAAATAGGTTCTAATATTTTGTAATGATAACCAGGAATCTTTGTTTTTATAAAGGAGCAGGTTATTTCTTGCCAGAGAACGATCCTATTACAAAGGCATAGAGCAGTGCCTCTGATTTTCAAATATGGATAATCAAACATCAATATGCCGCAAACGATCTCGTGTTCTCTGGCTACTCAATCCTAATTGAAAGAATCTTCTATCTTGATCTTCTGCTGAATCCTGTTGCCTGACCCTCAGGTTAATCGAAGCTTCATGTGGATCGGGATCCTGGAAGGTTGCTTCTGACCTCGCGCTGATCTCAGAGGAAGTCATTGTAATGGAGCACAGTCATTAGTGCAATCTCGTGCAATAGGTTAATTACCTCCCAGGCCTCGTGATAGTGAACGTGTTCGGCTTTTAATAGCCAAGTCATCTTGTCAGAGGTGCTGCCTCGCTGATGGGGGACCTCTCCAGCTCAGGGTGGCTGTGTAACACCTTAAAAGCTCTGTACTGTTGTTAATGTTTCCTTTTCACCATTACAGGGTAAAAAGAGCTCTTCCGTGGCAGATAATACTCATTACAGTGCCATTATGCACATGGATTCAATACTGAAGGTTTTGCAACCTAATCTGTTTGTTTATTTCCTGCAGAACATTAGCAGCTGATTCGGACGAAAACGGTTCTTTTCGCCACCTTTCGGAAACCTAAAATTTTAAAAGGTTAAACTCGATTCACAGTAAACTTTTATTGGTTCATTACATGCAAAGAAAAATGTACCAATTCAGAGATTTAAAGATAAATTCAACCGAATCTTCAGACGCCCATGAACCTGAATTCTGCACAAAGAAACGATGAAAGTCTGGGGCAGTTTGCTTTCTGTCACTTCCGGCCCTGAATCTGACCCCGGGTTAAGTGATGTCACCTGTGATTGGGAGACTTTGCCCTTGACCTTGAGTGTAATTCAGTTCAGAGTGAGATGAACTACATTTACATTTACATTTAGTCATTTAGCAGACGCTTTTATCCAAAGCGACTTACAAATGAGAACATTACAGTCAGAAGTTATGCAGAAAACCAACTATACTGTAAATTCATCAAACCTGATTGTTATTTGATGCTTTTTCTTTGTGTTTTTTTTTTTACAACAGGTATTTGTTAAAGAGATGCGTCTTCAGTAGTTTCTTAAACCTCTTTAGTGATTCTGCCTTACGGACGGAGTTGGGAAGATCGTTCCACTATTTTGCAGTGGTGAACGCCACCGAGTGAGAATCAGCTCCTTGAGGAGGTCGACTCGCCAGGTGGCGATCATCACTGGAGCGAAGTGAACGAGTCGGAGTGTATTTTAAAAAGACAGAGTGAAGGTAGGAGGGGAAAGATCCAGAAATGGTCCGGTAGGCCAGAGTCAATGACTTGTACTGAATGCAGCAGCTACAGGGAGCCAATGGAGGGAAGCGTGAGTGAAGAGTATAAAAGCAAAATATTAATTTATACGCATAATAAACGAGTGAGGCTTTGCATCATTTGAACTTAGAGCTTATTCCCGAAAAGAAGAAACATGCTAAATTCATAGTTTTAAAAAAAAAATATATATATATATATATATATCTGCATGCTGATAACGGTGCCAAAACGATTTTCTCCGAAATGCAATGAAAACCAGGCGGTCGAGTCAATCTGCTCACCATCGCCATGTTATTAGCTTTCTGCTTGTTTACTTCCCAGGATGATTGAAAGACTGGGGTGTGAGAATGCACATAATCTTGGCGAAGCTGCATTAGGGCTTTTAATGATACACTGGAAATAATGACCTGGTAGAATTCAGCATGTGAAGGTTTAATCTTAATAGAAGATGATGGCAACCTCTAGATGAACCCTCCCCTGTTACATAAAGCTTTACATGGAGATTTTCTGCTCCGCTCTAATGTTCTCTAATGGTCAGAACCCCAATAGTACCACCACAGAGCAGGGATTATTTACTCAGTGCATTAGTCCTATCCCAGCAGTGCGATTGAGGTGTTTAAATGAATCTACAGCAGCACTGCTGCACTAAAACCCCCCTCACCACATCAGTGACACTGCAGTACTGACAATAAACAATCCACCACCCAAATGATACCTGTTCTGTGATGCTCCTGACCAACAGAGAACAGAGAACCAACAGGGGACTAACAACAACAAACAAAACAGATGGACTACGGTCTGTAATTGTAAAATTACGAAGTTCATCTATATAGTAGACGGCATGGTGGCTTAGTGGTTAGCACGTTCGCCTCTCGGCGCTAGGGATTCCCGGTTCGAATCCCCATCTGGGTGGAGTTTCCATGTTCTCCCCGTGTCTGCGTGGGTTTCCTCCGGGTTCTCCGGTTTCCTCCCACAGTCCAAAAACATGGATCAAGTCAATTGAATTCTCCAAATTGCCCCATATAGAGTGTGTCTGTGTGAGTGAGTGTGTGCCCAGCGATGGATTGGCGCCCTGTCCTGGGTGTATCTGCCCAGCGCCCGAGACGTTCTCCCCTGGATGGGCATGGGGAACCCCACCGCGACCCTAATAGAGGATAAAGCGGGAGATAATGGATGAATGAATCTATATAGTAAGTGGAGGAAATACACAATGAAGCAAGATGGGGGAGTGTCCAAACTTTTGACTGGTACCGTATATAAGTATAATCTTACCATTCACCTCTTTACAGCCTTTTTAAAAAGTCATTGAAATGTATGTACTAATGTTTAGGTCAAGTTGTTATTCGTGTTGATTAAGTGAAGGATTCTTATCCGCTCTGTGGTCACGATGTTGAAAGCATTTGTTTTTTCATTCATTCGCTGGGCTCTTATCTTGATCACGTCCATTAGGGGTTAACTTCACTGTATGTACAACACATTCTTATATTTACTTTAAAATTTAAGGTGTGGATCAAGTGTAGTGTAATGGAATCTTTAGGTTTTAACTGATTACCTGAAATGCTTATCTGGTTGAACAGAGGACAGACTCGCAGATACTAAGATACAGGGCACATACACCCAGGATAGGACACTATATGGGGCAATTTAGGTTCACCTTGAATCCATGTTTTTGGACTGTGGGAGGAAACCAGGAAACCCGGAAACAACCCACACAGACATGGGGAGAACATGGATGGTCGTGCTAACCACTACGCCACCATACCGCCCCAGTGATTATATATATATATATATAAAATGATGAAAATAAAAAAAATGATAACACTTTAAACACCTGTAGTTTCTAGATTTGTTGCACGATTCTTTAGAAGAGTGTCCCGCTGCTGACTAATGAGTTGGAGAAATGAACAGAGGGAGCGGCACAGTGCCAGGATGCTGACTCTAACATGCCTGATGTGCTGAGAGAGAGAGAGAGAGAGAGAGAGAGAGAAGCTTCTCACTTACATGCTCTGTCTGATTCACAGCTTCTATCCCGTTTGTTTCGGAGACCTTTATCAGATAGCACTTCATGTGCAGACTGTTTTATTAAAGAGCCTTTTTTAATTAGTTTGCTGTGTTGGGTGACCGTCTTCATAAATCACACTAAGATGCCTGATTTGTATTTTGTGCTGTGCGCTTCCACATCTTCTCATCCTACAGTTTCCATGGAGAAGCTCCTTTTGTTGACACGTACGGATTTTGCTTTTTTTTTTTTTTTTTTTTATTAATCCAACTTTTATTGAGCAGAGATCTTTCCATATTCTTCAATACATTTTTTGTTGCCTGTTAAACGCCGTTCTCAGTGTGGTGTTCATTATCTAGGCTTATGATATAATATGAGATATGTGATAATATGAGTACTGCATGGATAAGTGTCTGAGTTCTACTGTGAAGCATGGTGAAGGTTCTCCTTAGGTCTAGAACTGTATTTCTTGCAAATATGGCTCTTAAAAGGAACGGCAAGTGACACGCTGATTGGATAATTGCACATGATGCCCAAAATAGTAGTATTTCCCCCGTCAGTACGACAGCAAACACCGTGCCAAATCAAGATGCGTGATTGGCTGCTTGTTAAAGATCACTAAAGTAAAGCACATGGTCTTCACTGAGCCTGGTGACATCATATAGTCAGTCTGAGTAAATGAAATGGTTTGGTAGGGTTACCCAAGAAGCTTTCAAACAACTTACCAGGTGAGTCTTTAAAAAATGAAACCTGGATGCCAGTGTACCTGAGAAAACCGATGCTCTGATATCAAAGGGAAGGTTGGCCACGCCCAAAATTGCTCTGATTTGACCAGTGCAGCTCCATATCTTTATAATGGGTTATATTTTATTTTATTAGTGACATGAACAGCACCAACAGCTACAGCAGCTCTGTGAATATATAGTTTTGTTTAGACTGGATGTGCAAAACACATAAAGATTTAAAGAACAAGAGAATATCTGTGAATAAAGGTAAAAATGCTTATGTATAAGTTTTCAGACATCATGTTCTTTAACGTTCTGTAATGTGTGTGGCATGGTGGTTAATGCAGGCAAAACCACAGCCAGAGAACCACAAGAGACAAATCCCTCAAGGCCTGTGCACATCCTGAATAGCCTGCATATTGAAAAACAATAACAATAGCTGGTATGTGACCCCTACAACCCAAACCATACATCAGGTGGTACTATCCACCTGATTCTTACTACCATGCATGCACACCGTGAACAGTGTACTCACCCTTCACCAAAACAAGGCCCAGAGCCAGAAAAGTTCTCCACTGGTTGGGCATGGGGAACCCCCCGCGACCCTGATATAGGATGAAGAGGAAGATAATGGATGGATGGATGTTGTCTACTCATTTTTATATTCTTTTTATATATTTATTTTCTGCATTATGTAAAGCACTTTGTGATTTTATATCTGTGAAAGGTGCTATATAAATAAAGTTTACTTACTTACATTCAACTTGACTTGACTTGCCTACAAATTTCCATGATTCGATGAACTGTCGACGGTGAAAGATGCGCCGAGGCACACTGAGGCATGTTGCATGCGATGAACCATGACCCATCCTCGAATGCAAGGACTAGCGGATTCATCTTTCATACTCAATATCTATGACCTCACCTGTTTACCACTAAACCCTTTGGATTTGAGTGAATTAACATATTTGAGTGAATTAACATATTTGAGTGAATTAACATATTATTGTTTAAAGTATCCCAATGTTTTTTTTTTTTTATATACGGCTTGCAAACTAAAAATAGAGAAGGACATATTATGTAAGCAAATTATTATTTTTTTTAAGTGTACTTCATGTCATTCAGCTCGTTTTAAAGCAGCTGGAAATGACAAGCGGACCAACAAACGAACAGAGGTGCAGAAACTGAACTAAATAAAGGTCAGTATTTCAGGTACAGAGACCCATATTGGTGATAGCAGAGGGAAAAGGTCAGTTAACAACAATTTATTTGCTTTTCAGCATCTGATTCGATTGCGCTCCCATGTCTCTTCTGTCTCATCCCATAAATTTCACCATTTTTCAAACTCCGGGTGAAAAATTATTTATAATTTATGAAAATGTTTCAACTGACTAATCTAGATTAGCAGGAAGCGGAGACACTCTCTCTGTCCTGATTTTGTCTTTTTGTCCAATTTGCAAAACATCGTTCAAATAAGTGAAATCAGGTTTTGCGCCATTTCCTCTTCTGAAGAGGTGAAAGCCAATTTAATTGGTTGAATTTCCTTTGGTCTTCTTTCTTTCCTCATTAATTTCTTTATTTGTTTCATTCTTCCCATCTTCCCTCTTTCGTTCTTGCTTCCTTTCTATCTTACTTCTTTTTTTTTCAAACAGAACAAAGGTTGCCACAACTACTGGACCCTAGAAAACCATAGGAAAAAAAAAAGTTAAAAAAGTAGTTGTCACAACTATAATACCTTTTGACAACAATAGCAAGGAACCTCATCAGCATCTAATTATCTTCCACTTAATCCTCTACTAGATTCCCGTGGGCTTCCCCATACCCATCGGGGAGAACGTTTCTTGCGCTGGGCACAAACTCACTCAAACACAAACACACACACATTATATAGGGACAATTTAATTTAGATAGGGGCAATTTACAGCAGCCAATTCACATTAAATCCATGTGTTTGGACTGTGGGAGGAAACCGTAAAACCCTGCGGAGACCCACACGGACATGAGAACATGGGAATCTCACCCAGATGGGGATTCGAACCTGGAAGCTTAGCGCCGACAGGTGGGTGTGCAAACCACAATGCCACAATTTTTACAAGCATGAGTTACTAGTAGAAGATTAAACCTTTAAGTGTAATAGCTATAAAAGTAAATGCTCCTAATATGTTTACATTTTTGTACTTTTACTCAAATACGAGTAAAAACTAGTAACGCAAAACTTCACCATTAACTTTATTGATTTATTATGCTTTTATATTTGCAGGCTTGTTCTTCGGTAATTATGTGAATGGAACAACGCAGCGTGTCCTTACACACTTGTATTTACAGCTGACTGCCTCCACGTTTATACACTCAGCATCAACCATCTTCATGCTGATTGGTTTAGACATGATTCCCCACTCTCAGGGTTAAGAGGCAGCTGAGTCTTGGCAGCGCTTTCCTCCTTTTGACTTTCTGACACGGCATTAAAAGCCTCCTCTTTGTTGCCTTTACAGCTGAACCGCCGTCTGAAGAATACAGAAACGAGATCACGCCGGTCCACACTATCCAACCGACAGGATGAGGACACAAGCCAGATAGCGCACACCCATACCATCATATAAAATGACTTTCACAGTCGTAATAACATCTAAGCCCTTATATCAATCACTTATTTGTGGATAATTTACTTAATGTCGTGCTTACTGTGGTTATTCTATACATCTCCATTAAACTACAGACACATACACAGGAAAAGCCTTTTATATTTTGCAAAAACTTTTATGATGGAGCATGAAAACTGAACAGCACTGGAATGACAATAAAGTCCTGACCTGTCTGAGAGACTCGGTTGGAAACTGTGCAGCAGGTCTTGTAAGGTTTTTACATGAGCATGTGCTGAATCGTCATTTCATCTCATCTCATTATCTTGATCACCTTAACCCTCTACTAGTGTCGTGGGGTGTGGGGGGGGGGGGATTCCCCATGCACACTCCAGGGAGAATTTTTGGGGTAGACATACCAAAAGAAATAGATAAACTGTATATGGTATAGGCAGCACGGTGACTTAGTGGTTAGCACGTTCGCCTCTCAGCACTAGGGATTCCCGGTTCGAATCCCCATCTGGGTGGAGTTTCCATGTTCTCCCCGTGTCTGCGTGGGTTTCCTCCGGGTTCTCCGGTTTCCTCCCACAGTCCAAAAAAAAAACATGGATCACGTCAATTGAGTTCTCCAAATTGCCCCATATAGAGTGTGTCTGTGTGAGTGAGTGTGTGCCCAGCGATGGATTGGCGCCCTGTCCTGGGTGTATCTGCCCAGCGCCCGAGACGTTCTCCCCTGGATGGGCATGGGGAACCCCACCACGACCCTAATAGAGGATAAAGCGGGAGATAATGAATGAATGAGTGTGTGTCTGTGTGAGTAAGTGTGTGCCCAGCGATAGATTGGCGCCCTGTCCTGGGTGTATCTGCCTAGCGGCCGAAACGTTCTCCCCTGGATGGACATGGGGAACCTCCCCCCCCCCCGCGACCCTAGTGTAGGATAAAGAGGAAGATGAATGGATGGATGGTATATAAAGTTTTAAAACTTAACTTGAAATCTGAAATACCCAAATAAAATACATGGAAGGCGGGATGTATTTCCATTTGTTTTTCTCCGACATATTACATATAACTAGCTTTGCTCACAGTTCCTGCCCCTTGTCTCCATTTACATCTGTTCAAAATCAAATAAAGCACTTTAACCTTTAATTCCAGCCAGTATGTATCTCCAGGGTTACTGTCTCAAAATAGAGCTTATAATGAATTTATACAGGAAAAGAACAACCGGAAGATGAGTAAAGAACACAAAAAAACAGTTACTAGAAAGATAAACTATAGAATCGTTAATCAGGGAGATCGAACATACAGTACAGAACGTAAAATATTAATATTCATTTAAAACATTCATTTTGAAACATGAATTGAAATCTCTCTTATACTTTTACGCATGACGTCTACAGTCTGAACGAGCCCCGATCGGATGGATTCCATGTTCGATGTATTTGGCTGATTATTTGCTGCGAGAAACAAAACTCTGCACTTTTTAATCCACATTTACACTTTTATTAACAGGATTTCACATTTTTAGAAACAAAACATGAAATGTGAACTGCAGGTGATGGCACATTGTATATTTGCTGTATTATTGAATCAATTCTTTTAAGGGGCAGTTCATAAGGATTTGCAGACAAAATATCACCTTTAAATAATCTATATGGAGGAGACGTAATTAAAAACATATCGCCTGGAACTTAGGCCAATATTTTAAAACTGTTTGAGAGTGTCTTCTGGTTTAAAGCGTGAAGACTGTGCTTTACACAGGGCTTAAATGATAAAAGAAGAATTAGAAGAAAACTTTTATCGTAAGTTTTATTGTAAGATTATATATACGCAGGCAAACATTAGGACACGCCCCCTTCTTGTTTTGCCTTTCATTGTCTACTTTCTCCATTTACCATATAGATGGACTTTGTAGTTTTACAATTGAAGACTGTAGTCCATAAGTGTTGTTTTTGTTAGTCCTCTATTGGTTCTCTGAACCATCGCAGAACAGGTGACATTTGGGTGGTGGATTGTTTATTGTCGGTTCTGCAGTGACACTGATGTGGTGAGGGGGGTTTTAGTGCAGCAGTGCTGCTGTAGTTCCATTTAAACACCTCAGTGACACTGCTGGGATAGGACTAATGCACCAACCACATAAGACCTGCTCTGTGGTGGTACCATTGGGCGTCTGAGTACACAGTACATACTGTAGAACACAAACAGATGGACTACAGGATGGAATTGGAGAACTACAAAGTCCATCTTTACAGAAAGTGGAACTGAGAACGTGGAAAATAAGTGGAGCAAAACAGTATATATCATTCGTTTGCCTGTTTTCATTAGGCGTGGCCACAGTGGATCATTATTCTTCATTTCGCTTCATCCTGAGTGTCCCATAAAGAAATAAATATATGTAAATATATGAGAGTAGAAAGCAGCATCAGTCTGAACTATAACTCATGATTATAGACTTTATTTCGTCATCAAATGTGCTTCTTCTGACCAGCGGGTCATTTCAAAACTATCACAAGAGAGTGGAAATAAATTACAGGAATATATAAATAAATAAATAAATAAATAAATACATTAATAAATACCCCAACACCAAGGCAGATGTTTTAGGATGATACAAAAATGGCTTTGCCCTGATATTATACAGTGTTATACATGTGTGTAGTGCCAAAGTAGAATGTGAAACAACCGACGAGCGTGGGCGGGCACGGGATGGCATCGGTGGTTCAGTCACCAAATTTTAAAGAGGAGAAAATCTGAGAGAAATACTTACAATCCTTTAAATGCCTAAGCAGCTTCGTTGGAGCAAATATAAACGCATGTCTTTAATAATTAACGGCATGTTTTATATTGTGAAGAGCTTTAGCAGAGATCCAGCAGAAGGTTTAAACAGACTGATATTGATCAGCAGCTTAAAGCCCTTTTGAGTTTCAGGGCGTCGTTCCATTTGGAGGTGACTGGCAAGCAGGTGATGGGATGCTCCTCTGGAGGGCCGGGTGAACCCCCGGCTTCCTCAACAATCGTGGACGGTTTGGGTCGGAAAGTAAGTCCGGTAACTCATAAATGTATATCTATAATTATAATGCATTTATAAAAGGAACTGGTGTTGGTACATAGCCCTCTAGTCCCAAAGAGCAAAGCCATATGTGCAAACTCATCATAAACATGTCACTCGGTTACCCTGCGGCTGTAATTAAGATAAGCCTGTTTCCGCAAAGACGGCACAGTCGCCTGGTTTTTAGAGTTGAGGTTGCAACACTGCACAGCGCATCTGCTGCCCTTACAGACCTCTGAAGAGCGAGACAGTTTGTCAAGGTTTAGCAAAGGCATGGAGGTGATGGTTTCTGTTTGGTGCCATCACAGCAGACAGGTTTAACATCCATGGCTTAACTTCAACTGGTGCTTCGTTGCCATTACTGAGCCCACTATGGCACGGTACTTCCCTAAAAAGACCTTTTCCAGGTCCGGCAGAGGATCTTCTGGAACGCTTTGCGGAAGTCCTGGTTGAAGATGGTGTAAATGACCGGGTTAAGGGAGCTGTTGCAGTAGCCGATCCAAAAGAAGAACTTAAAAAGTAGGTCAGGGATGGCGCATGGTTCCCCACAGATGCTGTGCAAACTGTAACTGAAAAAGAATGGGAACCAGCAGACCACGAAGACCCCCATGACAACAGCCAGCACAAAGGTGAAACGCTTCTCCCGGGCTTGGGAGATCTTCTTCCTGGACATGGTGCTTCGTCTTTTCCTGCGGGAGGAAAACAGGTCAAGGGACTTGCTGCTGGCGCGAGACTTGCGGCTGGAGTTCTTGGAACTGGAGCTGTTCTTCCGGTTGGCGCGACGCTCCTTCCGGGCCACGGTCGACTCCCGTCTCGGCTCCTTGGCCTTCTCGTCCGAGGAGCTGCTGTCGTCCAGCTCGCCGTCCAGTTCATCCTCACCCTGCTTCCCCTTGCCAGGCCGGGGTGGCGAGGTGCAGTGCCCGTTTTCCCGTCCCGAATCCTCACGGCTCAAACTGTTCTCCAGACGCGGCGTCTCTTCGGGCTCGCGCCTTTTCTCCGACATGGTCCTCGTGCGCGTTTTAGCAACCTGGTAAATGCGCACGTAGACCAGGATCATGATGAGGCAGGGGGCGAAGAAGGAGCCGATGCTGGAGTACAGGATGTACCACGTGTGGTCGTTAAGCTGGCATTGAGGCTCGGGCTCATTTGGGTCGCCGGCACGGTCCATGGATATAAGCGGCGGGAAGGAGATAACCGCCGAGATTAACCACACCACCATAATCATGGCTTTCACCCGGCGGGGCGTCCGCTTCAGGTTGTACTCCACCGCCTGGGTCACTGACCAGTACCTGTCCAAGCTGATGGCACACAGGTGTACGATGGACGATGTGCAAAAGAGAACATCCAACGCCAGGTAGATGTCACACCAGGCTTGGCCAAAAAACCAGTAACCCATGAGTTCGTTGGCGAGCGAGAAAGGCATGATCAGAGTCGCCACCAGGATGTCGGCTGTTGCCAGTGACACCAAGAACAGATTTTGGGGAGGTTTAAGTGCCCTGCTGGTGAGAACAGCTATGACCACCAGGACGTTTCCAACTATAGTAAACAAGATAAGGAAGCTCACCAGACCTGCCAGTCCGATCACGGTGGTCAGGGAATACTGACTGGTGGAATTCCCAGTCAAATTGGAAGACCCATTATGTCCATCATCCACTCCGCTGAAAAAACTGAAGTTGTCCATGGTGAAGCTGAGCTCTGGCTGATGTTAGTGGCTATACGTCCGATGTCCCTTCCAAACGTCTCCACGCGTTATTACGCGTCGGCTGGTTACTTTCATCTCCTGTCCGATTTCCACACAGACCCTTTTTTAAAGCAGGGATCAGATCGTAGTGTCTGAAATCGCATCCCAAATCCTGGAGACGAACGCAGAGAAGTCGGACGCCGTCCTTCGCACAGCCGACTCGCCCACCGCCGGACTCGTTCTCCCTCTCCCTCTCCCTCTCCCCTTCTCTCTCCCTCTCCCTCTCTCTCTCTCTCTCCTGCCGTGAACAGTCTACATGCTGCCACAATGAAGTCGCTCCGCCCCTGGAAAGTCAAATCTGTGAAATTCACTGATTTATGAGCTGTGCGCTGCGCTCTGTTCAGCCGAAACCCGTGCGCCGCCGCCGCAGTCGCGTTTACGCGCAGGAACGCGCATGATGCGCACTGTCCATGTTGTCCTCTCACTCAATGACAAGCGATTTAGGAATAGGTGTCTCTAAAGCACGGGATTCTGACACACACACACACACACACACACGGCATGCTTCTTCCTCTCCTATGTATTGATTTGTGGATCTTGTGTGCAAATTCTGACAGTTGGAGAACATTCAGAGGGCATGCAGCATGAATAATAATCAAAGACAGAGTGTAAAATCCAACTCCCTTGGCTACGAAATAGGACAAAAGAGAATAAAGGCATTACTTGTAAACCCTCCGTCCATCCATTATGTTCTGCTTCATCCTCTATTAGGGTCACGGTGGGGTTCCCCATGCCCATCCAGGGGAGAACGTCTCGGGCGCTGGGCAGATAGACCCAGGACTGGGTGCCAATCTATCGCTGGGCACACACTCACTCACACAGACACACTCTATATGGGACAATTTGGAGGATTCAATAGACTTGATCCACGTTTTTGGACTGTGGGAGGAAACCGGAGAACCCGGAGGAAACCCATGTGGACACGGGGAGAACATGGAAACTCCACCCAGATGGGGATTCGAACCAGGAATCCCTAGCGCTGAGAGGAGAACGTGCCAACCACTAAGCCACCGTGCCGCCCTACTTGTAAACCCTTGGAGTAATTATTGGATCTTAAAGTATCTGTTGTTACTTCCCGGTTCGAATCCCAATCTGGGTAGAGTTTGCATGTTCTCCCCGTGTCCGCGTGGGTTTCCTCCGGGTTCTCCGGTTTCCTCCCACAGTCCAAAAACATGGATCAAGTCAATGGAATTCTCCAAATTGCCCCATATAGAGTGTGTCTGTGTGAGTGAGTGTGTGCCCAGCGATAGATTGGCGCCCTGTCCTGGGTGTATCTGCCCAGCGCCCGAAACGTTCTCCCCTGGATGGGCATGGGGAACCCCCCCCCCATGACCCCAATAGAGGATAAAGTGGAAGATGGATGGATAAAAGACATTAATTGCATTGATTTACCCTAATTGTTTGAAAGTATGTAATCTATGTGTTTTAATGGTTCATCTGAACATGTAAAATAGGAACAATGGTTTAAAACACAACTGTTGGATGTTTTGACAAGATAAATGACCGTTATCTGGTGGCTTCAGTTTTATACAAACATACCCAAAAGAAGGTCAGCCCACCTTTCGCATATATACAGAGACACGGCCAATGAGAACTCAGAGCTCTCTCGTCAGTCGTGGTTACCCGTCATTGATGATTTTTCCTGTACACTTGGTTGTTTTTTCAGTAACTCGCATTAAATCCTTTTGGAACAAAACTGCTGACTTCTGACCGTTTTATTGGAACATAAGATTTCCAAACTGTAGACACTATGTAAATTATTGGCTTACAGTACAGACTGGTATAGATATTTGCAGACATTTTACACAAAAAGTCAATATCCTAACACATTTATATACCGTGCATCAGCATCAGCATCATCTTCCAAAATTAAACTACAGCAAGATGTTTTATCTGATTGGCAGCAGTTATTCAGTAATAAACACATTTTTGTCGACCCCCCCCCCGCTGTTTTCAATACTCCATTTACTGCAAGTTTGCAAAAGGACCCGGATCTGGAACCTGGCCTGATTTGTTGAAAAGGCCGTGGATGGAACTGGAGCCTCCATTCTGAGAAGCAGCCAAACGCGTCCTGCAGAATTACTGATTATCAATAAATATGCAAATGAAAGTCAAATGCAGTCTGTCGGTCGCCCACATTCAGCCACATCTCTGTGGCCTTTCCTCACGCTCTCGCTCTTTTGTTTGCTTGGGGAATTAGAGATGGACAAATTACAATGCATGAACTCCCCCACCTCGAAAAGTTTCAGACTTAATGAAGTGTGTAGTTACTTATTATAAAAAATAATGTAGTTTTTTTTATATTGACGCCTTCTGTAAGGACTCACTGTCACTCAGCAGCACGGTGGTAATGATATCCATCCATCCATCATCTTCCGCTTTATCCTCTATTAGAGTCGGGGGGGAGGGGTTCCCCATGCCCATCCAGGGGAGAATGTCTCGGGCGCTGGGCAGATACACCCAGGACAGGGCGCCAATCTATCGCTGGGCACATGCCAATGGACACAACGCTGGGCGCACGCCAATGGACACAACGAGTGGCAACAAACTGCATTCTTCCCCAATCCATTAAGCAAGATGCACCGCACCCAGCAAAAAAAAACCAAAAAACAAAAACAATTGCAAGACAAGCATAAACCCAATAGACAGAGCAGTACCAGGGTCTATGCCCCAATAACAATAATCATTCATTCATTCATCCATTATCTCCCGCTTTATCCTCTATTAGGGTCGTGGTGGGGTTCCCCATGCCCATCCAGGGGAGAACATCTCGGGCACTGGGAAGATAGACCCAGGACAGGGTACCAATCCGTCGCTGGGCACACACTCACTCACACACACACACTCTATATGGGGCAATTTTGAGAATTCAATTGACTTGATCCATGTTTTTGGACTGTGGGAGGAAACCGGAGAACCCGGAGGAAACCCACGCGGACACGGGGAGAACATGGAAACTCCACCCAGATGGGGATTCTAACCGGGAATCCCTAGCGCTGAGAGGCGAACGTGTTAACCACTAAGTCACCGTGCCGCCTAACGATAATCAACAATTATTTATTTAATTAGCTGCAGGTGCATCTACAGGTGGAACAAAGAAAGTTACACGTACAGAATAAAGAATTCTTTTTTATCGGTGAATTGTTAGGTGCTCTTTAATGACTTAATATTTAACGCTTCGATCTCACCAGCTTTATCTTTATTGTCATCTTAATTTACCCTAATTCCCATTATTGTCAATCAGTGATTAAAGATACAGAACAAAGTTCAACTCCTTGGTTGGTTTTTAATAAGATTAAAAGTGAAACTCAAACTGCTGAATCAGCGAGTGGTGCATCTCTTACGGTGCTGAAGGTTATCGGAGTTAATTACCGACGCTACACGTCATTCTTTTGCTGCATTATTAATATTTCAAAGGCAAAGCTCATCTAATATTAATTAAAACAGTCAAGTGTCACTGCTTCCATAATTTCATTAAACAGAAGGGAGTTTACAACTAAAGATATTGTTTTTTAGTCAGATGACAAACGGAGGGAGATCCTGCTCTTCCCATCTCCATTCAGAATCAGTCAGAAGTTAGGACACGCCTCCTTTCTGCTCCCCCTATTGTCCATGTTCTCAGTTCCACTTACCGTAAAGATGGACCTTGTAGTTCTGCAATTCCAGTCTGTAGTCCATCTGTTTGTGGACTACAGTACATACTGTATACATGCCCTTTACTCTCAAATGGGGTCTTTAATGGGGTCTAAGGGTCAGGACCCCAATGGTTAATATTTAATAATGCATTTAAAAAGTGTCATTGTTTCTGGAAAATAAGGTTCATACATCATAGAATTAAATTGAAAGGCATAGAACATGTAGTGTGGCTACCACAAGGCCTTTATACTTCAGCCCTGGTTGTTGATTGCACAGAGTTTAACATGTTCTCTACATTTTCATTAGGTTTAATGTCGGCTGGTAGGACAGACACCACAGTGGATAGTTTGCAGACTCTTGATTCAGCACCGTCACCAGAACTTTGTGCTTTAAAATCAATAGTGCTTTAAAATAATAATCATTTATTGCTTTTAAAATGACCTAATGAGACATTGAGGGAATACGGCGTATAAAAAAGTTGTCTTGACTGAGCAGTGCTCATTAATTAGAGCTGCGCATTCTGGGGCAGCACTGTCTACCTGAAATGTTCAGAAAGAGATGCTGTTAGCGTGTGGGATTCAGAAGGCAAAGGAGAACATACCAGTAACTACAAAAGCATGTTTGGGAATTAAGAGAAAGTATAAATCTCATCTTATTGTTCTTAGTTTTATCCTCTTCTAGGGACACAGGGGGTTGGTGGAGGCTATTAGGGACGTGCCCATCCAGGGGAGAATGTTTAATCAGATACACCAAGGACAGGGCACTAACACTCACTCACTCACTCACTCACTCACACAGACACACTATATAGGGGAAATTTGAAAAGGGCAGCCGATTCACCTTGAATCCATGTTTTTGGACTGTGAGAGGAAACCGGAGAACCCAGAGAAGAGAAACCCCATGTGAACACAGGGAGAACTCCTCCACCCAGAGAGAAAACTCCACCCAGATCAAACAGTTCGGTTTTTAATGCCATCACTTTGAAGCCTGTAAGTGTTGACCAAAGCGAATATTTTTTTGGACAGTGCTTTCCAGGAAACAGAAGCTCTGCGTGACTCGCTCTCTGTGTTTGAACTGTTTTTATGAACAAAATTGTATTTACCTCTGTTCCTGTGGGCACCGGGTCACAAGGCTATCGTTTCATGCTCACGTATTAGAGTGTTTGTGTTCCCTATGTTCTCTGTACGCTTACTGATCATAAAGTTTTTATTTTTTTATTTTTTTAATAATCTTTTTATTATTTTTAAACATTAAACTACAACACCAAAGACATATATACATAAACAAATAATTAGAGGTATTTTAATAATTACAGAAAAAAAAAAAGACAACACACAAGCTTATAGTAACCAATAACATAAAATAATAAACGAAAAATAAAATATATATAATATAATATAATACCCATATAGAGTGTGTTTGTGTGAGTGAGTGTGTGCCCAGCGATGGATTGGCGCCCTGTCCTGGTTCTATCTGCCCAGCGCCCAAGACGTTCTCCCCTGGATGGGCATGGGGAACCCCCCCGCGACCCTAATAAAGGATAAAACGGGAGATAATGAATGAATGATATGGAAATAAATATAAGATAGAAGATAGTAGACCGGTCATCTTTATAGTACAATATGAAGACTGGAGACAAGTCACAGGGAAAGGTAAACAATAATATCTCCGCTGGTTAAGGGCAGTCCAGAGTGGAAATTTTGGTAACATAGTCCAAAAAAGAGTTCCAAACTTGGTGGAAGTTTTTTTAATGAGCCAGTCCTAATATACCGAACCTTCTCTAGTTTTAAGACATGAATAATGTCTCTAATCCAATGTGTATATGAAGGAGGTATAGGTGACTTCCATTTGAGAAGTATTAGCCGTCTGGCAAGGAGAGAGACAGAGGATATGAAATCAGCCGTTGAAGATGAAACAGATGCCAATGAGGTTACCCCAAATAAAGCTGTTACAGCATTAGGCTCAACTGGCTTACCCTACAATCTCTGATAAAGTATGGAAGATCTCAGACCAAAATGGAAACCGAGATGTGCAGGACCAAAATGTGTGAACATGGTCTGCTGGGAATCATAAAGTTCTGAAGCACTTATGACCGAAATGGATCGGACACCCATCCAGACACAGTGAGAACATGGGAACCACACCCATATCAAGATTCGAACCTGCATCCCCAACACTGAGAGGCCATTGCACCAGCGTGAAAGTGATAGAGATAGAAATGAACACCCTTCTGATAATTCCGCATGTGTGTATGTCAGAGCGAACGTCTCGGAGTCACCTGACAGGACTGTTTAGACGTCAGGCGGTTGACTCCGGGGCCGTTGTTGTTCTCTAAGCTGATTTCTATTGAGCTTTCCTGAATTGTGATCATTAAGCTTCACCCTTGGGCCACACTTGTGTCTATTTAATTGAACTTTGTGTGTGTGTGTGTGTGTGTGTGTGTGTGTGTGTGTGTGTGTGTGTGGATGATATAATTAAGGGGAGCCGTGCTTTGCTTTCGGTCTACCCTTGGCCTCGTCTTCACATCTAGAAAAACTTTGAGACAACTTTGAGATATTACTGTAAACTATTCTGAACATTAAAGTGTCAGATTTAAATCAATACACAGAGATGATATAAAGTTTTTTCTCTTATTTTTTTTAATTGTTTCTGCACATGTAACTTTAGATTCATCCAAATCAGTAACTTTTTTTGTTTGCAGTTGCTGCTTTGCAAACTATATCAGAGCTCCACCCTCTCGGTTTCCACCCGTCCCTCTTTCCTTTCCTGGGATTTCATTCATTCAGTCGATTCCGCTTAATACTATCCATCCATTATCTTCCGCTTTATCCTCTATTAGGTCGCGGTGGGGTTCCCCATGCCCATCCAGGGGGGTACGTTTCGGGCGCTGGGCAAATACCCCCAGGACAGGGTGCCAATCCATCGCTGGACACACACTCACTCACACAGACACACTCTATATGGGGCAATTCGGAGAACTCAGTTGTCTTGGTCCATGGTTTTGGACTGTGGGAGGAAACTGGAGAACCCGGAGGAAACCCACGCGGACACGGGGAGAACATGAAAACTCCACCCAGATGGGGATTCTAACCGGGAATCCCTAACGCTGAGATGCGAACGTGCTAAACCACTAAGCCACTGTGCTGCCCCCGCTTAATACCACACTAGCTTAATGGGTGGGGGGGGGGGGGTTTCCCCATGCCCATCCAGGGGAGAACGTTTCAGGTGCTGATCAGATGTACTAAGGACAAGGTGTCAATCAATTACTGGGTGCACACTTACTCACAAACACACACTATATAGGGGCACATTAGATAGAGATGATTTAGAGCAGCCAATTCACTTTAAAGCCATGTTTTTGGACTGTGGGAACCCAGAGGAACCGAAGGAAACCCACATGGACACGGGTTGAATACCCAGATTGGGATTCAAACTGGACTCCCAGCAATGAGAGGCAGACATGCTAAACACTACGCCACCGTGCCGCCCTCATGCATTTAGTGTCAATACAAATAATTCTGAGGCTGAAGGTTTTTCAGGTAGAAAATGTTGGACTTCAGGCCCCGTTTTTTTTTTTTTTTTTTTTTTTTTACAAATTAATTAGCAAAAAAATGTATTTTTATTTTGTAAAAGATGTATTTGGGAATCAGCAAGCGTGACACTTAATCACTGCACGCCTTGACCTTGTCTCAGTTTAATATTGGAGTCATGTTTTCTATCTGCACTTGAAGGTTAATCATTTTCAACCTTGGACTTATTTTTATTTTTTTTTTTTAATTAAATAAAAAGAAACTGTGGTGCTGAAACGAAACCCCTTCCCCTCATGTCCCCTTTTTCTTTTTACATGCATTGCCCTGTTTTCTTGTGGATAGTTGCACTTTTCATGTGCAGTATGTCTTATACTTTATAGTTGCCCCATGCATCCGAGAGGCGCTTTATTAGCTTCATGCCTCGACTTTAAAGCTCAAAGGCGTAAAGATTTATTAGCAAATGAAATGCACGTCCTTTATGAATACAGAACACAAAAACTCACTGTCTCGCCCTCTTTCTGGCTTTTTTTTTTGGTGGAGATAATGTCATATCAGTCTGATGTAAAGACCACGGTGACCCATGAGTGCCTCTTTTAATCGATTCAAACCCAACGACAGAGGATCGTTTATTGCCAATCAGAAGTCTCTAATGTCATCTCTAATAAGATTACATTTCATAATTAAAAATTCAGTGTGTGTGTGTTTGTGTGTGTGTGTGTGTGATTCAATCATCATGAATGCCAAAGGAAAAAAAAAGCTGGAAAGACACGAGAGGAAGAAGATGATATTTCTCAACAGTGTCTTACAGACTTGTCTCAGAGTCCATGTGGTTGCTATCAGTGAAACCATGGCAACCAGTAAAAACCTCAACAGAGAAATAGGCATTAATGACCAACCGAGCAAAAATGGCTTGTAACCTTTAAGAAACCTGTGATAGATATTTAAACACCGTTATTAAACACTACGAGGCTTGTATCTGGTTAAAACCTGTATCTGCTGTTAAGACTCATAGACGCGGCTCTGTGACAGATGTTTAAAAAAAACACCGCCGGGTTCCGATGCGCTCCACTGGTTCGCTGGATTTAATGGCAAGCCATAGTGAGTATTTGGATGATGGAATGCTTGTTGAGTGCTTAGATCTGATTGGTTAATCACTGTGTTTTGCTCCCTGTCAGTACTTTAGTGTTATGGATAATGGACTTAGCTTTGCCAACGATGTAATGCGTTCACTGAGCTTTAGTAGCAGCTGCAACGTCAGCCATTAAATCAATAAAATCATTTCATCAGTCAATACTGTTAAATTATGTCAAATGATTTGATTTTATTTATGCAGCCTATATATATTTATGTGGAAGACACAGTGGCGGAGTGTTCAGCTCGTCTGCCTCTGCTGGGGATCAAGGTTTGAATCCCGATTCGGGTGGAGTTTCCATGTTCTCCTCGTATCCACGTGGGTTTTCTCCGGGTTCCCCCCACTGTCCAAAAACAAAAAAAGTTCAAAGTGAATTGGGTGCTCTAAATTGCCCCTATGTGTGCTTGAGTGCGGTTTGGCGCCATTCTGGATGTATCTGCCTAATGTTGACCCCTCCTCATGAAGTGAAAAAACAATTTAAAAAAATGATTTGGTATTTGTGTAGTGGGCGGCACGGTGGCTTAGTGGTCAGCACGTTCTCCTCTCAGCGCTAGGGATTCCCGGTTCGAATCCCAATCTGGGTGGAGTTTCCATGTTCTCCCCATGTCCATGTGGGTTTCCTCCGGGTTCTCCGGTTTCCTTCCACAGTCCAAAAACATGGATCAAGGCAATTGAGTTCTCCAAATTGCCCCATATAGAGTGTGTCTGTGTAAAGGAATGTGTGCCCAGCGATGGATTGGCGCCCTGTCCTGGGCGTATCTGCCCAGCGCCCGAAACGTTCTCCCCTGGGTGGGCATGGGGAACCCCCCCCATGACTCTAATACAGGATAAAGCGGAAGATGATGGATGGATGGATTTGTGTTGTGGTCATCATCTCAACTTGGGTTGGAGTTTTAATATTCTCGTGTCCTTGTGGGTTTTTATTGGGTTCTCTGGTTTCCTTCCACATTCCACAGTCTAAAGACATGGTTTCAAGCCAATCAGTTGGCAGCAGAGACTCAAAAGAAAGCAATCATTAAAGAACATTAACATTAGTTATCAATACAGGGGGTGGGGTAGTGATTTGTACTGTGTCATGATTGTTTGCTACCAGACCTTTACATATAGGAGTCTCTTGATTGATTGATTGATTGTCCATGTGTTTGGACTGCGGGAGAAAACTAGAACTAGAACTAGAACTAGGAGAAAACCCACACAGACACAGTGAGAACATGGAATCTCCACCCATATCGGCATTCGACCCTGGTGCTGAGAGGCGGCCATGCTAACCACAGTGCCTCCCTGTATCTACTTCCACCACATTAGAATTATTTCAGTAAACATGCACATCATATTCTTTCTGTTTCCAAATGTATTCCGTCCACAGCACACCGCGTGCACGCACGAGTGGAGGAGTAGAAGACGCTCGTCATTTGTAATCACGACTGAAAAGCCGTTCCTCAAACCGTGTGCCATGTTGATTTCGGACTCATGGATGCCATCGGGGGTGCGATCGAAAGCGAGGTTTGATCTCCATCGGCCGAGTCCTCCGTGTAAGACGCGTGAAACCGACGATCCGTGGCGCGACACTGTTACTCACACAGGATGAAGATACACCACTGAAGATCATCTGAAGGACCTTAGATCCATCAGCCGCTGTGCATTTCTATCATAATGAACGCATGCAGATCGCGCGTGTGTGTGTGTGTGTGTGTGTGTGTGTGTGTGTGTGTGCGCAGAGATGCACTAATGACCCGCGCTCATGTGAATTTGCAGGGAAGCTTGGTGCTCAGATAGACCCGGCATGGAGGAGGAGGGTTGGGTGGAGGTGTTAATGAGGGTGGCGTGTTAACACAACAGATGGAGGAGAAAGGGGGTGAGAGTAATACAGGCGGGGTGTGTGTGTGTGTGTGTGTGGGGGGGGGGGGGGGGGGGGGGGGGGGGGGGGGGGGGGGGGGGGGGGGGGGGGGGGGGGGGGGGGGGGGGGTGTAGGAAAGCAAAGGTATACACGAAGGTCAGAGTCTCCGCGATGCTGGGATTCACCCGAACTGGAATTTATACTTATCTGCTTTTTATTAATCTTTATTCCGGACAGTTCTCACACACACACACACACACACACACACAGTATAATAAGTCATTATAATCCAGGTAGCATAGGCCCCTCCCACACATAGCTATGACAGCACATCACTACCGCCTCCACATCCTGTTTAAGCTGTCTTTATTTCGGCACTTCGTTATTTCTGACCATGCCCATCATGGGGAGGGGCACATGGGGGCGCACATGGGGGAGCAGCACACGTAGCGCCACCACTCTGTGTGTCTGTGTGTCGGCAGCAGAACGCTGTCAGCCACACGAGTCACTCCAAAAAGAGAAGTGGGTTCCTTATGCCATGCTGGCTTCTTTGCGAGTGCTGTGGGCAATCTTTCTCAGAGGTAAACATCTTTGCACATGCACAGTAGTATGAGGAGCGCCACCTAAAGTATGGTTTCGGTTTGTAGGGGTTGTAAAGGGGTATAGTAGGATGTGCATAGTATATAGTAGGAGATATATTATATTGATTTCATTATGCTTATTTTTAATGGACTTTGTGCTTTTTAAGCCCATAGTTGGCAGCATGCCCACACACACTAAATATCTTTCTCATAATCTGTTGTTAGAACAATTAAAATATTAATGATTATTCATTGTGCCTGTAAGATCAGCATCCTCAGCCATCTGAACGACGATTCCCAACGTACCTCCGCCAACAGATCCCACGAGGTGGTGGGTTAATTTGGTGAAACCGACACCTGCTCCTGCCTCTTTATAAGCCGACGGAACACAATGCCTCTCTCTCTCTCGTACCGTTGTTATATTGCCTCTCAGGCAGGTGACGGGAAAGTGTTATTAATGTAACCTCCGGCAGGTGACTCTGTTACCTCCTTGCACCAGTAACCTCCTCGGCGCCGCCTTTCCTTCCTAACTGGTGACTTTTTTGTGAGGTTCTATCCAAAAGAACCGAGTTTAGTCAGTCAGAGGATTGTTCACAGCAGCTGGAGCGCAACACGCAGAGTGTTTGATGATGATAAATAATTAATGAAGTTTACTGTCTGTATTTTGAGTGAAGCTCAGTTTCATTTGCTTTGTTTGCACGTCATGGCAGATGAAGCGATTAGACGTTTGCGTTGCGCTGAGATCTTTATCTGCATCTGATCAAAAATCCCCGCTAATTAATTACGCAGCGCAAACAAGCCGTTTGAACATAATTACCATCAAGAACACAAAATGTTCAGGAGGGTTGAGTCACTTTCTCAAGAATACAATAAAAACTCTCATCTCATCTCATTATCTTGACTATCTCATTATCTAATCCTCGACGAGGTTCGCGGTAGGGGGGTTCCCCATGCCCATCCTGGTTTTGGGGAGAAGGTTTTGGATGCTGCGCAGATACATTCAGGATTCAGGACGTCAATCCGTTGCTGGGCACACATATATATGGGAATTTAGATGGGGCGATTTAGAGCAGCCAGTATTGCCAGCATTGAATCCATGTTTTAAGACTGTGGCGGGAAACAGGAGAACCTTGAAGAAGGAGAACACTCCACCAAGATCAGGATTCCAACCTGGATCCCCAGCGCAGAGAGGCGGAAGTGTGAATCATGTCATTAAACACACTGCTGCCAATCCAAAGATTCAACCAGAAAGTATATTACGCAAACGGGAAGCCATATGTGCCAGAAAGCTTTCTGGGCTCAAAGTCATCTGAGATGGCTGTGTGGATGTAGCCTAAAATAAATAGAAGGGTGATAAATAGCCCACATGCACACACACACACACACACACACACACACACACAGTGGCAGATGGATGGGCAAAAAATCTAATGCTGAATAATTTAGCCCCCTAATAGATAATCTTGGCAGGATATCATGTGCGTATGATTCATCTTTCAACCCGACATACTCTACACTTTCAATTTTACCAGCTGCAATCGGATAGGTTCGGCATTCCAACAAAGCGTTCCCGTAATTCAGCTTTAAAACTGAAATGTCTTCGCGGTCCATGTGTCTGAGCTCTGACGGCGCTCGATCGTGAATGATGATGGAGTGCGATGAGCAGCAGTGCAACTCTGAACACACGGTGAAAGGCAACAGTGAGCCAAAGATTTGAATGACCTCCAACACCGGAGATGCATATGGAACCATTGACTCGTTCCCTTACTCACTACATAGTGAACTGATTAGTGAACGAACATCCAACCAATCATATAAATAGCTTGTCTTTTGTATGTTTGGTAATTTCATCTGTGTTCATCCTGTGTCCATGTAGGGATGTCTCTGGGTTCTCCGGTTTACTCCCACAGTCCAAAAACATGGATGCAAGGACAATTGCCTATACCTAAATTGCCTTTTTATATTGTGTGCCCTGCGATAGATTAACACCCTGTCCTGGATGTATCAGCCCAGTGCCTGAAACACCCCCGATGGGCATGGGGAACTCCCCCGTGACCCTAACGTAAAATAAAGCCAAAGATAACAGCTGGACGAATAAATTGCCCCTATATAGTGTATGTCTGTGTGCCTGGTGATGGATTGGTGCCCTGTTTTTGGTGTATCTGCCCTGCTCCTGAAACGCAACCCTCATAAAGCATTAAGTGGATGTTAATGAGATGAGATGAGATTTTAATATAAGTTTCCAAACCCCCTTTCAGTACAAGTCATTTTTTTGGGGTGTGTTATAAAGTAATTACCAGCATTGACAGATTTATACATCCTAAAATCCCTGTAGGAGTCTGCAGCTGGTAAAAAAAATATCACAAAACATTGTGTAATTCCGGATAAATGTGTGTAGTTTCTATATTTTGGACTGAGAATACCAAATTACACCTCTTTGCTCTGCAGTTGATTGAGAGCATAATTAAGCTTTGATGTTTTCTTTACCACGATGCTACGACCATATAAACCTCAGGTCCACCCACATGTCCAAATGCCTGCCAGAGTGAAAGTTTGTTGAGAGTGGATTTGCTCAGGTCGAAGATCACGATGTGATTCATGTGTGGGGTAGGATGCTGGCTTCCCGCCTGAGCACGTTCCCACGGCGTGGTGCTGAGCTCACGTATTTTTTAGAAAGTCATTTGTTCTTTATTTAATTAGTGCAATTGAGCATCTAGCTGTTTGCCGTTATATAACGGTGTAATCAAAGCTCCTGGTTCGTGAGTTAGATAATCTGAATATCTGCCACAACAAAGTTAACAGTTCAACGGCGAATGGCGTCTCAGATGCTTACAGTAAGTTTTTTTTTTTTTTTTAACATACCCTTTTTTTTTAAGACACTTACAATCATCTTGATGGTTGGGGTCAGAACACTGGGTTCACCATACAGCAACATGGAGCGTTAAGGGCGTTGCTCGAGGGCCCGCATTGACAGCTTTGGTGAACTTGGGATTAGAATGATCCAATGTTTCACCTTTCGATGGCTCCACTTACGCCCTTAATGCCCCAAATAATTATGCAAATTGGATTTAAGTGTCATGAGGTCATTTTTGGTTTCTCAATTAAAGTTGGTAATTGGTTGGCATTGTATGTCTCGGCGCTAGGGATTCCCGGTTCGAATCCCCATCTGGGTGGAGTTTCCATGTTCTCCCCGTGTCCGCGTGGGTTCCCTCCGGGTTCTCCGGTTTCCTCCCACAGTCCAAAAACATGGATCAAGTCAATTGAGTTCTCCCAATTGCCTCATATAGAGTGTGTATGTGTGAGTGAGTGTGTGCCCAGCGATAGATTGGCGCCCTGTCCTGGGTCTATCTGCCCAGCGCCCGAAATGTTCTCCCCTGGATGGGCATGGGGAACCCCCCCCGCGACCCTAATATAGGATAAAGCGGAAGATAATGAATGAATGAATGAATTCTATATTATTCCGCAGCCCAAAGATTTCAAGCAATATGGGAAAGAAAAATTAGCTCTCTGTCAAATAGTGTGATGCTTTGGACAAGGAGATATTGGTCATTAGATGGTCATTTGCACAGACAATTTATAAAAATCTGAGAAATATACAATTTCCTTTTTCATTTAAAATGTGGTGTAAATGCAGTGTTCAACTTTCTGCAGCTAGTGGGCGGTACCGTGGTGCAACAGTCTGTCTTATTCTGTCTTATGTTCATGCTTTTGGCTCATGTTCCCAGGTCCTATGTTTGAATCCTGGTTGGGTAAACAATGGTCCATTCTGTGCCTGAGTGGATGGCATGTGCAGGTGGCCATACATAGGAGAGCAAGTCAAACAAGGTTAAGACACTGAGCATAGTGGTGGGAGGAACCGGAGAGGCTATAATCCCCCTCCCCCTCTCCACTTTTGTTTTGGGGTGTGCCTCGGTCCAGCACAACAACCCCCAAAAAATGAAGTTCAGTCTATTGAATGTAACTGAGGAGCTTACCAACACCAACGGAGTTCTAGCTTAGAATAAATAAGCTTCATCTTTGCAGCTTCGTTAAGTGAAATTACCCTGATTTGTGAAATTACCCTGAGCCGTCCAATGGTTTAATGGACATTCATTAAAACAAAGCTCGGACATTCCAGCTGAGTAAGAGTGCCAGTCTGCGTTCCGTGCCAGTCGGAAGGGAGAATTCAGCTTTCTGTTCCTGAGAGCAGCGGCACTTTTCCGCTCAGCCAAGCAGCAGCGGCAGTACAGTAGTCCAACCGGCATTATTAATGAAGAGCCATGCTGAGCTGACTAGAGACAAAAAAGATCAATTGCAGGAAAAGATGGAGAGACTGAGCAGTCAATAGTCAGCACAATCAATCAGTATCAGAGAGCCAAGAGCAACGCCTCAGCCAATAACCCTTTAAATATCTCCAAGATTAGAGAGTGGGATTAGAACAGTGGGGGCTCCACATATAACATCTATTTAAAGTCTGCTCAGTTCCTTCTTCCTTCTTTCAGGTTTGTTTTTGTTCTCAGAGGCGAATTCATCTTAGAACAAGACCAGCACCTCGGGTGTCTTTATATGTTGATGGAAACCAGAGATCCTAAAGAATGGACATCTGGGTGGAGTTTCCATGTTCTCCCCGTGTCCACGTGGGTTTCCTCCGGATTCTCCTGTTTCCTCCCACAATCCAAAAACATGGATCAATTCAATTGGGTTCTCCAAATTGCCCCATATAGAGTGTGTCTGTGTGAGTGAGTGTGTGTCCAGCGATGGATTGTTGCCCTGTCCTGGGTGTATCGGCCCAGTGCCCGAAACGTTCTCCACTGGATGGACATGGAGAACCCCCCCCCCCCCCCCCCACACCATAATATAGGATAAAGCGGAAGATAATGGATAATGGACAGATGGATGTCCTTTAGAGCTTGGGTGCAATATTACACCTGCCGTGACGCACATCTGGGTGGAGTTTCCATGTTCTCCTCGTGTCTGATTGGGTTTCCTCCGGGTTCTCCGGTTTCCTCCCACAGTCCAAAAACATGGATCAAGGTCAATTGAGTTCTCCAAATTGCCCCATATAGAGTGTGTGTGTGAGTGAGTGTGTGCCCAGCGATGGATTGGCGCCCTGTCCTGGGTCTATCTGCCCAGCGCCCGAAACGTTCTCCCCTGGATGGGCATAAGGAACCCCCCTCCCACCCCCACCCCGCGACCCTAATATAGGATAAAGCGGAAGATAATGGATGTATGGATGGATGGATGTCCTTTAGAGCTTGGGTGCAATATTACACCACGTCGTGACAGAAATAAAGTTTCATTAAACTCAATTGGCATGAGAGACGGAGAAAGACGAGACCGATTGAGAGAGATAGAGATAAACAGAGAGAAGGAGACGGAGGAGGTGAGACAGAGTGAGAACAGAGAGCCGGTCAGAGAGAAAGACAGAGCGAGAAACAAAACGAAACAAGATAGAGCGAGAGACAGAGAGTGAGAAATCACAGGACATTTAGAAGAGAGATTTTCCACCTTTCATTAAATTACAGGGCTGCAAGCTCAGGCTGAAGAGGAAACACAATTAGGTTTGCTCCCACAAAGAGCTCCTCCATCCCCTCGAGCCATATTACACTGGTTACACACACACACACACACACACACACTTGCTCTCTCTCACACACAGGTTTAACCGTCTTTAAGGAACTTTCATAGAATCTTGTGCAGTCAGCTCCAGGAATATTGGAACTCTTTAGAAACAGAAACAAAAGCTTTTATTTTATTTAAAATCTCACATCGACCTTATCAGTAAAATCTGCAGCTTAGGTTTTTCATTAATTATGACACTTGAGGCTTAAAACTTCCGTCCAACCATTATCTTCTGCTTTATCCTCTACTAGGGTCACGGTGGGGGTTCCCCATGCCCATCCAAGGGAGGACGTTTCGGGTGCTGGGCAGATACACCCAGGACAGGGCGCCAATCCATCGCTGGGCACAAGCTAGGCACTCAAAAACACTCTATATGGGGCAATTTGGAGAACTCAATTGACTTGATCCATGTTTTTGGACTGTGGGAGGAAACCGGAGAACCCGGAGGAAACCCACACAGACACGGGGAGAACATGGTAACTCCACCCAGATTGGGATTCGAACCTGGATCTCCGCAGTTTCCACATTTTGACCAATTTGCTGCTGTTGTAACCAAACTAATCTTGATAGAATGGCTTGGAATGGCCATTTTAGCAATCCGTCAACTGCGTAACGCTCAGTTTGATTAAAGGCGTGTCAGTGTTTCTTTGCTGTCATGGCGACAGAAAAAGTACACCTTGCAAAAGGTATGTTCTAATTCTCTTGATTCTTGTGTGTTTTGTGTTTTATGTGCAATAAACCAGTAGGACACGTGCCGTTCCCTTTAAGAACCAGGTAGCACTCTGACTTTGGTGGATTGCTATTTGAGCGGCGCAGCTACCTGGACATAATGCGCTGCTCCATGAGGTTCTCCATTTGAGTGTGAATGGAGAACCCACAGTATAGTGTAGACTATGTATCTGCATTCTCTGTACAAATTGTTTCAATGCTCTGTTGATGATTCACCACCGAGATAGCGCTCAACGTCTGACTGTTGACGTATGGAGAAGATGTTTTCAGTCAGCAATGCACTTTGGTTTTCCATCGCCGAGATAGCAACACACCAGAAATTATGAGACGGCCACTCCCATTGGGGACATATATTCACACGCAGCGTTGCTATTTAAGAACCAATGGGAAGGTGTGAAGATAGATTGTTGGTGGAGTGGAAGGTGGTGTTTTCTGGAGAGATTTTTAGTTTTAAACCCAAACATCGAGTCATTAATTCCACTTTTGTAGCCAGTTCTCCATTTTTATCTTTTCATAATATTAAAATCTGTCTTTAGCACGCATCAGATTCCTCTCCTCTGCCTTTATTGTGCTATTTATGCTCGTTATCCATCTTTCCTTCGCTTTCTTCTTCCAGGAATCCCACTCTTGACAAGGAAAATACAAAATGGCACAGGAAGGAAAATTATCAGCGAGCGACGCTTTGATGGCATCTCGGGTGTCACATCACTCCATCATCCTCCGAGCCCCCACTCTGAGTGCTGAGTGCGTGCAGTCACACAGGGGAAAGCGAAAAGGATTACTTTGAGAATGCGGCAGCAAATGTTTGCTCTTCTTCGCTGTTTAATTCACAAACCTGCACGATTAATAAAGATCTTAATTAGGCTGCTTTTTTTCCTTGTGGTTGCTGATGAGAGTGTGAGCATTGGAATGTATGAGCCAGAGTGAACAAGAAAAGGGGCTGGATAACAGAAGTGTTAATGGAGAGATTAGAAGGAGAACAGAAGGAAATCGTGGGGTGAATTAAAATATGTTGGGAGAAGATAACAGAGAAATTAGAACCAGAAAAAAGAAAAAGAAGAAAGTCAGACAAAACAGAACAAAGACGGGGCGGCATGGTGGCACATCCGCCTCCCAGCACTGGGCATAAAGGTTGGAATGCTGATCTGGGTGGAGTTTCCATGTTCTTCTCGTGAGTTTTCTTCAGGTTCCACAGTCCAAAAACATTCAAGGTAAACTAGCCACTCCAAATTACCCTTATTTAAATTGCCTCTATATAATGTGTGTGGGGGCGGCACGGTGGCTTAGTGGTCAGCACGTTCACCTCTCAGCTCTAGGGATTCCCGGTTCGAATCCCAATCTGGGTGGAGTTTCCATGTTATCCCCGTGTCCGCGTGGGTTTCCTCCGGGTTCTCCGGTTTCCTCCCATAGTCCAAAAACATGGATTAAGGTCAAATGCATTCTCCAAATTACCCCATATAGAGTGTGTTTTTGTGTGCTTGTCATTGTAAGTGAGTGTGTGCCCAGCGCTAGATTGGCGCCCTGTCCTGGGTGTATTTGCCCAGCGCCCGAAACGTTCTTCCATGGATGGGACCCCCCCGCGACCCTAGTAGAGGATAAAGCAGAAGATAATGGATGGATAATGGATAATGTGTGAGTGTGTGTGCCCAGTGATTGATTGGAATTCTGTCCTGGGTGTATCTGCCCAGTGCTCGAAATGTTCTCCCCTAAATGGGCATGGGGAACCCCCCACGATCTGAATCTTGCCACGCCTATAATGTTACACAATGTCTCATTGGAACATGTCATGGTTTGATGTTGATGGAAATAAAAGGTTGTTTGTTATGAGAGCGCTGATGTAAATGTGTGAAATCACTGCAGCTGGACCGCCACATGAATCACATTAACAGTGAAATCTATCCGTTTATTAACCTCCTGAACAAAAGCGTAATCAATCAGACTGCCCCTGCACTGTGTCCCGGCCAGAGAGAGACGGTGGCTTTGCGTATCACGTCTTTCTTTAATACATCAATCAGAAGCTCCTGCGTGAGGTCTATAATCTGTAATCGGCCTCTAATGACCCTGTTGTCTGCTCAGATGAGACACGTTGACGTCAACTGCAGAATGTGAAAGTGAGATTTAGAAAAGAGATATATATAATATATTCTTTATATATTTTAGGACATATGAAGAAATATAGATTCAAGTAGGATTATTTATATTGTATAGCGCTCAACGTCTGACTGTTGACATATGGAGAGGGTGTTTTCAGTCAGCACTGCACCTTGGTTTTCCATCGCCGAGATAGCAACAAATTTAAAAAATATATATATATGTCCCCCCATTGGGGACATATATTCACACGCAGCGTTGCTATTTAAGAACCAATGGGAAGGTGTGAAGATAGATTGTTGGTGGAGTGGAAGGTGGTGTTTTCTGGAAAGATTTTTAGTTTTAACCCCAAACATGGAGTCATTAAGTCATTAATTTATTGTATTCTGCTGAGTGCTTTAGACTGTGCGTATTACACACCTTACAAATAATTGTATACTCCAATTGTATAGTCCACCCCCCCACCCCCCAAAACACACCCCAGTCACACCTGTGAGGCCACAAATGGGAAACATGGTTTTATATAATGATGACAATTAGGTTTGGCTGTGAAAACTCCTTACTGTGTCCCAAAATGCCAAACTGCCCATGGGTTCTGCATGGGCAACCCACAGTGAGAACATTATGGGTTTTCAGTGGGCATGGTATAATTATGGTTTGCCTGGAACTCAATAGAAGGTCCAAAAGGTCAAAAATGAATGCATTTTACATGGTCTAACCTGCAGGTCTCTCATATGGACAAGTTGTGGGCATCCCAATGTGACTTACCCTCAAAAACATTAGAGAGAAGGGGAAAGAAAATCCAAAACACATGAATGTGTGCGAGAAGATGAAGCGAGAAGATGGTGGAAAGTAGAAAGTTGTAGAAAGGTAAAGTAGAGAGTGCAAACAGGGTGATTCGGAAGGCGTAGAGTTGCAGAAGTGACCGCTATCCAACCGCCCTGTCTTGGGTGTATTTGCCCAGTGCCCGAAATGTTCTCCCATGGATGGGCATGGGGAAGACCCTTGCAACCCTAGTAGAGGATAAAGCGGAAGATAATGGATGGATAATAGATAATGTGTGAGTGTGTGTGCCCAGTGATAGATTGGAATTCTGTCCTGGGTGTATCTGCCCAGCGCCCAGAAATGTTCTCCCCTAAAGGGGCATGGAGAACCCCCCACGATCTGTGAATCTATCCAACCTAATTATGGCAGCACTACACTGTCACAATCTGCGTAGCTAAAGAAAACCCACCCAACCCTCTAGTCACGAATATCATGTTACAAACCTTTTGGTAAACACATTGATTTTGTTCTAATGATTTATTCTAGAAAGTAAAATAGGTCTGCATTTAGAACCCTATAAACAGGGTTCACATGTTAAAAGGTGCAACATACAGTGTGATGTATAATTTTCATGCGATGATCTCTTTCTTGAACAACAATCCCATGAACAGACCAAAACGTCCCGAGCTAACCGCGAACTTTATACCGTCAGATGTTCTCCGTTCACTGTGATACACTTGTAAAAGGTTTTATAATCTCTCTGCTGACTTGAAGAAAAGCTGCTATCAAAGAGACCTAAAGAGCATCATCCCTCACACATGGCATTGTGGCCTGCTATCGATTTTTCTGGCACAGCACTACGGCCAAGGAGAAAACCATAGATACGGATGTGTCATATAGATATTATATGTCAGACATAATGCATCAGCAGGATAGTACTGTTGCACCATCAAACAGCTGAAAGCATGTATGGTGTGAGGGACCTGAATGGGGGATGGGAACAGCAGGTATGGCTGGTATATTACAGTTCTGCCTCGTGTGTTCGTGTCACACATTTAATTAAAAGAGCAGTGGTAAGGTAAAAGGACAAGGATCACAAAGTCACAACCTTTCAGTATCTATACAGCACACACTTCACAGTTCCTCTTATACCATCCATCCATTATCTTCCGCTTCATCCTCTACTAGAGTCGCACTGGGGGGGGGGGGGGGTTCCCCCTGCCCATCCAGGGGAGAACGTTTCGGGCACTGGGCAGATACACCCAGGACAAGGCGCCAATCTATCACTTGGCACACACTCACTTACCCAGACACACATAGACACACTCTATAGGGGGTTTGGAGAATTCAATTGAGCTTGATCCATCTTGTAGTCCAACAAGATGGATCAAGCTCAATGAGGAATGAGGAATGAGGAAACTGGAGAACACGGAGGAAACCCACGTGGACACAGGGAGAACATGGAAACACCACCCAGATTGGGATTCGAACCGGGAGGTTATACCACACATACATCAAATGTCCTTGTGCTGTTTACATTGAAAGTCATATTTTGAAAATTACAATGGTACGTGGCCAAGTGGTCAGCATGTTCTCCTCTCAATGTTGGGAATCCAGGTTCGAATCCCAATCTGTGTGGAGTTTCCATGTTCTCCCTGTGAGTGCCAGGTGCTCAAAACTCATTTTAGATTATGACTGTAGACTCCCAAAAAGATTCCCAATGAATGCAGATCAACATAATGTGAGTAATGTCCTTCAAGGTGTAAAGCCAAAATCAAGCATTCACCTAATCAGTGAGGTTTTCAAAGCATGCCCCCTCTCCCCGGACATGCTTATAAAGCATGGTAATAATAGAACCATAAAGAAAATGCTCCTGTTCTCGTCTTCGTTTAATTCATTTAGCTCTTTGCCACTTTTAGTTGAGGGACCTTTACACGGGGTTCGATAGCAATGCCATTATTGAAAGGTCAATACAATTAACAGGAGTCTGGATGGAGCTTTGATTGCACACAACAAAACAAACAAGAATTAAAAAAAGGGACCGCTCAGAACATGGGGACGGGTCGAGGCCGAACCGTTTCCGCAGGGCATGCCGGAATGTTTTCCGCCCCGCAATAAAAGTGGATCGATGCGGAGCAAGTCGGCGCACACGGAAACAAGCACGTCGTCGTGGCTTAATGTCCGAGTTAACGTCATTCTGCTGCTTGCTGTGAAACTGGGGCTGATGTACATACACTGGCCTAACACTTTATTAAGTATGTGTTGAGAACGTGTGACTGTAGAGATCACAGAGAAAGTAATCCCCAGAATAAAGAAAAATGAGATGGAACATGTGCTGAGACATACCAGAGAGACTCGGTTTCAGCAAGACAACACCATGGATACATGGTGGATAGCACATCTTCCTCTGGTGGATCCAGGTTCCAATCCCAACTGAGTGGAATTTCCATGTTCTGGATGTGTGGGTTTCCTACAGGTTCTCCGGTTTCCTCCCAAAGTCCATAAACATGGATTCAAAATGATTTTGCTGCTTTAAATTGCCCCTATGTATTGTATTTTTTGTGAGTAAGTGAGTGAGTGTTTGCCTAGCAATATTTTGGCGTCCTGTCCTGGGTGTATCTGCAGTTCCCTCTGGTTGGGCACAGAGAACCCCCTGCGTAAACCTAGTAGAGTATTAAGCAAAAGCTAATGAGATGATATATATTTATATATTGTTGGATCTTTTTGATTTTTGGAAAGGCAGAAAGAACGAGCCAATGCAAAATGGTCGTCTCAACTTGTTTATTGAGAACAAAGAGAATTCTTCATGAACACCGTCAGTAAATAACGCAGGCCAGCGGGTCGGCCTCGTTCAGCTTTCAGGTGCTAAGGTTTTACCTGTGTATACTGTATATCGTTATGTCTAGTTCCCGCCCCTAACTGCCTAAGCCAATCACAGATTACCGCCCTAGGTTTTAAATCAGCCAATCCAAGCCCAGGGTTTTGGTTCAAATCTAGCTTTGCCCACCCCACTTCCCAATGGCGGCAAAAACACAGAAGAGTCCTTTGTTTGAATACAAACTTTCGCCCATTTTGGAACTCTTATTATGTGCAGGTAATTTAAAATTTCAGCGATGGATTGGCGCCCTGTCCTGGGTGTATCTGCCCAGCGCCCGAAACGTTCTCCCCTGGATGGGCATGGGGAACCCCACCGCGACCCTAATAGAGGATAAAGCGGGAGATAATGAATGAATGAATTTAAAATTTCTGACAATATTTACATCACAGGCAACAACAAAGTCATTTACAGTACCATCAGCTGTTATTTAGCAACATTATAACGATGGGTGAACGATCTGCCAATTAAAAAAAATCCAGTGATGGACAATAACATATAAATAAAGCATAATTATTTACCACAGAACATGATTAAGGTGAAACCCTGTTCACTTTTGCATTAAAGCCATATAAACTTGCTGTGTTGCATATGAAATGATGATGCATGCATAATTTTGGGAACCCTGGGTGATGGGTGACCCTTCAGTAAATACTTGGGGAAAGCCACCTTGGTCGTGCCTTTTCATCCAAACACATTTAAAAAATTCGAAACGGCCTTAAAGCCAGCCTCCTACAGCAGCAGCAATCTCATCTCGCACTTCGCAGTTCCTCGCCCGGTTCCAGGGCTCTCCATCACTACCTCGTTTGTTCCCCGCCACTCTTCATCACTGCCCTCAGCCTGTCCGCCCACCCTCTCCTCCCTCGCCTCCTCGCTGGCTCTCCCTCACACGTGAAATCCATTCTCCAGGTTCATACGTGGATGGCCAGGTAAAGCAGAGCTGGCGGCCGAAGCCCGGTGTGCTGGGATAAACACACACGTCTGTATTCCTGTCGTTCTGGAAACGTTCGTTCGTCTCACTATTCCACAATGATGCACGCCTTTAACCGGGCTTCTGACCCCTGCCTTGACCTGACCTCAAATCAACTGTGTTAATAACGTCAGAAACACGAAGAGCTTTCTTATCACGGCCAGCCCGGCGCACTCGCAGTGCACTCGCATTGCATTGGCAGTGCATTCGCAGGTCCCTACATGGAGATGAAAGGATGATCACACACAGGTGGAGTTTTAATAAATGCTGCAGGAGTTCGTGTTCGATAGCCGTGTTGGAATGAATAAACTATTGGATTATTGTACGTTGTACATCGAGTGTAGGGGTGGGGTGGGCTGGTGGGGGTGGGGGGGTGAAAGGCACGGATGCTGCAGAGGAATCAGCATCTGTGAAAGAAGTGCTGGGTGTTTACACTAAGGGTTAAACCTCCAGAACATACAGTCGCACAATCTGGGGAGAATTGGTTTTAACGTCAAATCATTGGTCAGGAAAGAAACGAAAATAAAGAACGTGGCTCCGGAGAGATGAGCCACCTTTTGCTTGAGGCTCCCTGAATATTTAATTTACATACTCATCTTTTATAAAACAGGCAGTTGTCCTGGGTGAACCTGCCCAGTGTCTGAAACTTTCTGGGGATGGGGTGGGAACGTTGACCCCTCTCTCCACGACTTTAGGGGATTAAATGGAAGAAAATGAGATGCTAATTGCATGTTCTTTTTGTTTCCTGCTGCCACTCTCGCTATAACTTTTAAATCTCCATCTGTCCGTTTCTGCATCCGTCCGTAAGCGAACAAGCCGGCAGTATTGAAGCGGACATGAATGGAGACTTCGTATCATTTTACATTTGACACGTTTTCCCTCCTCCGAGGCCCGTGTTAAGATAGAAATTCAAAAATTGTGCTTTTCACCCAGTGGGAGAATAGATGACAGGATAAATGAGATGGAAAATGACAGCGAGAGAGAGAGATGTAAAGGCCGGAGGAGAGGGATGATGGACAGAGTGCATATTGTGAGCACTTATTATTACTGTACCACAGCAAACGAGTAAGGAAAGGAGAAAAGGGCTGCTGGTGAAATTGGCTCCAGTCCTGCCGATGCTTTATGAGGCCGATGTAAAGGTGAGGCAGGACAGCAAACGAGAGCGGGAAAGAAAGAAACACGAGTGGAAACCACATTATGCATGCTGCCCAAAGGCCTGGACGCTCTTATTACATTTCCAGCTGGCCATAAGCAGAAGCGGCATCGGAGGCTCCCCGGAGAAAACGGAGACCGGGTGAGAAACAATACATTACACATATTGTGGGGCTCCCTCACATTCTCCGTGATCCTGTATATCATTTCGGTGTTCATGCTGCATTGTTATTTCGCCATCTATATTACAGAGAAATGCCCCCGAAGGATGCTGAGATCAAACGTACTCCTCCACACGTGCAGGCGAATGGGTTCGCTCTCGGCATGCATGATGAAATGTTACCACATGCTGTAAAAACATCATCTGGACGTACATAAGGAATGTTCCTTATACGGGAGAACCGAAACATCACAATCTACTGCACCTGAGACCTGACCGGAGTTTTGGTGGGATGCCGGTTGGGGGGGGCTGATCTTGCATGTGTTAAAGGGAGGTTTGATCACTTTTTTCTTTTTCTTTTAGAAGCGATCGATGCGGCCGCTTACAAACGCAGCAATATATTTAACCAGCTGAGGTATTATTAATGTTTTAGTGGATATTACTGTTATTAATAATTCATTGCTTTTCACTTTATTACTTAAGACGCCACCACATCCCATATATCAGCTGCAGCTGCCCCCCCCCCCCATCCCTGCCTGAGACGGGCTTCGTATGTGCATCCACCAACATACATTACATGTGGCATACTTTCCTTATATTCAACCAGCGTTCTGCAGGGAGAACAAGCAGGAGAATTCCTCACTTTCCAAGTGATGGGGCCATGAACCCCAAGAGAATCAAATCTCTTGATTGTCAAAATGTTTATAATCAGTGGCTGATGAAGTGCTTTAGTCCTTAAGTAACAGTTTTAAAACAGCAAAATCATCGTATTAGAGGTAAAAGTCCTGGAGGTGCCTGCATGGCTCATGGTGTACTGCTGAGGATGCGCTTTCAGCAGTCAGTGGGGAGCATCCATGGCTATCGGCGCTCCGCTTCCAGAAGAGTGCCGACTTTCTGTGCGTCGTCCAACCTGGGACCATGCACTGTTAGGGTGGTCGAGTAACATTTGTAAATTTGGATGTTCTACCCCATGTGCCAATGCGGGAATGCTATAACCGAACTCATGCAATGGATGCAATGCAACATTACATTACATTACATTTGGTCATTTATTGGACGCTTTTATCCAAAGCGACTTACAAGGAGAGAACAGGGGTCATCACAATGCCCCTGGAGCAATGAGGGTGAAGGGCCTCACTCAATGACCCACACTGGTAACTACAGTGGTCCTGGGATTTGAACCCCCAACCTACAGCTTCATAGCCCAATGCCCTGACCCCTATGCAACGTCCCAGTCCTGACTGTGGTCGCACCATGCACCCAATAATCAATCTACATGGCTTGCATACATTACAGTTACTCATTTTGCAGAAAGTTTTATCCAAAACGACTTGCAAGTATCCCAACTTAATTTTTAGGGCCAGCCTATAGGGTCAGCAATAGGTGAACCCAGAATTTAAAGCCACTAACATCCGAACTAAAAGTATGTGTACTTTATTTTTACTTCATAATTGAAACAGGTTTCATGACTGACAGCACACTGCCTACACAGTATGGTGTTAATAACCACTCTAGCACGTTAATGTGTCAAATATGCCACATAGAAATCACCCAGCAATCAGACTGACTGTCTATACGAATAAAAGAGTAATTATCCTTCATGCTTTATACTGGAACTGTGTTAATTGAGAGTGTATAGGAGATGTCATACAGAAAAAGCACATGGCAGAGCATCAAGTGAATGATGAGCATACAAAGAGTTGGGTGGCGTCAAAAGGTTCCGTCTTTTGTTCCGCCAGTGTCTGGACACAATAAAACCCACTGATGACATTTAGAAGAGGCTCGCGGCGCTCCGAAGGAATCCTGTGCTATCCGGACAAACTTCCAGCAGGAGACGAAAAAGAGAAAATGGAGAGTGGCAGCGAGAAAATGAGAGCTAAACACTCCAAAATGCGAGAAGAGACGGACGAGATAGAGGTGCTGAGGCTGGATTTTCACTTCTGTACTCAACGGCAACTTTTTTTTAAAGAAGACGGAATTACAGGTAGAGAGTTCTGCACTTACCATATAGATGGACTTTGTATTTTTGCAATTCCAGACTGTAGTCCATTTGTGTTCTTTGTTTTTGTTAGTCCCCTGTTGGTTCTCTGTTCTCTATTGGACAGGACCATCACAGAACAGATATTAGAAGATATCTACTTTTTGTTAGTCCCCTATTGGTTCTCTATCACAGAACAGGTATCATTTGGGTGGTGGATTGTTTATTGTCAGTTCTGCAGTGACACTGATGTGGTGAGGGGGGTTTTAGTGCAGCAGTGCTGCTGTAGTTTCATTTAAACACTTCAGGGACACTGCTGGGATAGGAATAACGCACCCACCCAATAATCCCTGCTCTGTGGTGGTACTGTTGGGGTCCTGACCATTGGAGAACAGAGTACACAGTATGTACTGTAGTCCACAAACAGCTGGACTAGAGTCTGGAATTATAGAACTACATCTTTACAGTAAGTGGAACTGAGAACATGGGTGATAAGTGGGGCAAAAAGGTTTGACTGATACGGCAGCTGATAAAGCGGTTGATGTGTGTAGCAAAAACCCATCCATCCATCCATCCATCCATCCATTATCTTCCGCTTCATCCTATATTAGGGTCGCTGGGGGGTTCCCCATGCCCATCCAGGGCAGCTACACCCAGGATAGGACGCCAATCCATCGCTGAGGACACACTCACTCATACAGACACGCTCTATATTGGGCAATTTGGAGAACTCAATTGACTTGATCCATGTTTTTGGACTGTGGGAGGAAACCGGAGAACCCGGAGGAAACCCACGTGGACACGGGGAGAACATGGAAACTCCACCCAGATGGGGATTCGAACCGGGAATCCCTAGTGCTGAGAGGCGAACGTGCTGACCACTAAGCCACCGTGTGTAGTAAACCAAATTACATATTTTCAAAGATTCCCCTGAGAGGTGTGTCTTCATCATTACTTCCCAGGAGGATGCCAGGAACCAAGTGCTGACTATGCTGGATTGAAGCCTGAATGTTCGTCACGGAACAAAAGTTTATTAATACGGATTATAAAGACATTTTTCACTGCGCGTAACAGAAACCTGCATGGCCTGGAAGAAAGTCCACTCGGTAAAAACATAATGATGCTGTCCAGCAAACGAGTGCAGTATTGATTATACCTGCACCCTCGAGTATTCGTGCTAGAATGAAAACACCCCGAGGTCGTTTCTAAAGCCGGGTGGTGGAGGCGGGGTTCTGATTGCAGCGGGCTGGGTGCAGGACTGTTGCTAAATTGCATGCTGTAATTTATAGATCTTCTTGGTGTTCATTAAATGATTTTTACTTGTAAATAATTATTTATTAGCTTATTAGGAGAAATATTGGCTTTTACCGAAAAAAGCTATTCGTCTGCTGAACTGCTGTTTACTTAATGTTTTGTTTACTGCACCATTTTAAAAGCAATAAAATTTGGGCCTAGTGAAGTCAAAAGCACAATTGTGACTGCGGCATGATTGTTGGCACAAGACAGAATGCTTTGGGTATTTATATAAATGCGTAAGTCTTGGGATTTTTACAGTACACTGATGTGGTACAGTATGAGGCTCAGTGGGTGTGGTGTTGGTGTATCAATCAGAAGGTTGTGGGTTCAACTCCCAGGTGTACTGAAGTTACCAATGTGATCGTTTAATATATATTGGGGCATAATAGATTTTGCCTAGCAGATGCAGCATCTTCACAATGGTGATTTGAGCAACAGAGACAGAGAAGTCAACCAGTGAAAACAACAACTAATGACGAAATCTGAACCAAATCCTCTAAATAAAAGTCAGTGATGTCACCTCGAATAATCAGGGCTTGAGATACCTCAATCTACTGTTGGAGGAAGACTTGGTAAGCAAAAATATAACGGCTGTATGAACCCCTCATCCGAACCCCTCATCAGCTTTAAATCAGAAGGCGCGATTGGCATTTGCAAGAAAATCAGTACGAAAAATGAGACAAATAATTCAGATCTAAGTTCCAGGGATGCTGTGTGACTTCTAACTTACAAATCCATCCATCTACTACCTTCTGCTTTATCCTATACAAGGGTTGCATTGGGGTTCCACATGTCTGTCCATCTGGGGAGAACGTTTCGGACGCTGGGCAAATACACCGAGGACAGGACGCCAATCTATTGCTGGGCACATTCACTCACACAGACACTCACACTATATAGAGGCAATTTAGAGCAGCCAATTGACCTTGTACAACAGCAAACGAATAAAATGTCTTTGCTGTTCTAATTCTTTTTGGCAGGGAATAAAGGAATCAGAACCCTACCTTTTGTGGGACAGGGATATTTAAGAGGTACTTATTACTTAATTGAACGGGGTTTGTGTGCCCGCTTTGGTTGTTGTATCCCAGGAGGGAGGTTTGTTCTGATACAGATGGATTTGGCTGATTACCATGGGGACTGTCTGAGACGAAGTGCCGGGTAATTTATTCTGCTGCTGTTCCTGTGAGCTGCTGTTTACACTCCAAGTACATGATAAGAAAGTGCACAGCATGTTCGGCGCGATAAAGGGCAAGGTACTGAATTGCTTTCTTACTTTCCGCTGCCCTATCCCAAAGATATGTAGACACCAGCCGATACTTGTATAAGCCTCATAGACATCCCATTATAAATGGTTAATGATAAAAATACGGGGTGCTGTAAGTAATGTGATGTTTTGAACCGTATATTTTTCTAGAAAACATTTTAAAATCCAATCCATTACGCTGGGTGGGTTTTAGTCTTGTAACTTTTTGATTAAGAGAAAGTAACTTTTTCATTCATTCATTATCTTCCGCTTTATCCTCTATTAGGGTCGCGGTGGGGTTCCCCATACCCATCCAGGGGAGAACGTTTCGGGCGCTGGGCAGATACACCCAGGACAGGGCGCCAATCTATCGCTGGGCACACACTCACTCACACAGACACACACACACTCTATATGGGCCAATTTGGAGAACTCAATTGACTTGATCCATGTTTTTGGACTGTGGGAGGAAACCGGAGAACCCGGAGGAAACCCACGCGGACACGGGGAGAACATGGAAACTTCACCCAGAGGGGGATTCGAACCGGGATTCCCTAGCGCTGAGAGGCGAACGTGCTAAACCACTAAGCCACCGTGTAACTTGATTTAGAATATTCAGCAGAAAGCTTTATTCAGTCTAATAACAGTATAGTTCAAGCAATTACTGGATACGGAGCTTGTTAAAGGTTCCAACAATGGCACGTCTTCTGTGGATTGTGTATACTCTTATCTTTCACCACGTAGAAAGTGCTGAAAAAGCAAAAGTCAGAATCTGTGGGGACGCGGAAACAATTACTCAGCAGAACAATGGAGAACATTGTTATTGTTCAAACACAATGCTAATATTTTCAGTCTTTATTTGTAACAGAACTCTGGGTTTTATTATTTTTGCCCCGGACCCCTTACAATGACAGAAATTAAACTGAGGAGCTGCTTATACATATATTTGGACAAAAATATTAAGACACAGCTACAAACGACATTATAAATTTGGTTATGTAGCAGACGCTTTTATCCAAAGCGACTTATAAATATACCAACTTTGGTTGGGATCAGAACGTAGGGTTGATACAGCATCCCTGAAGCACTAAGGGTTAAGGGTCTTGCTCAAGGACCCACATTGAGAACGTCAGTGGACCTGGGATTTGAACCCACAACCTTCAGATTGATAGCCCAACACCCAAACCATTGAGCTACCACATCCTATAACATTATAACATCCCATTCTACACAGGTCACCCATCTGCTGCTTCAAGGGTCTCAGCTCTTCTATAAAGGGTTCGTACAAGATTTTAGAGTGTATCTGCTTTTGACTTGATCTCCACAGCAGAGATATTCCACATTCTCGTCTTGCCGCAGTATTACGCTAGATGCAGCTCTAGACGAAACCCGGGTTTGGGCTCCGCACTACGAGTGCATATACATATACAGACACAGGGAGGACATACAAACGCCACACAGAAAGAACCTGTGTTTGTCTCACTGGGAATAAAACCTCAAAACATGCTGCTCTGTACAGTGTTAATGTCCCGAGTTGAATATAAAGATCTTCTCCTAATAGGTTCCTAATGGGAACAGACAAAAAGAAGGAAACTATATACAGTAATCTATCAATCCACCCATTATCTTCCACTTTATCCTATATTAGGTTCGCGGGGGGGTTCCCCATGCCCATCCAGGGGAGAACGTTTCGGGCGCCAATCTATCGCTGGGTACACACTCACTCACACAGACACGCACGCATACACACTCTATATGGGGCAATTTGGAGAACTCAATTGACTTGATCCATGTTTTTGGACTGGATCCGGGAGGAAACCAGAGAACCCGGAGGAAACCCACGCAGACACGGGGAGAACATGGAAACTCCACCCACATGGGGATTTGAACTGGGAATCCCTAGTGCTGAGAGGACAACATGCCACTAAACCACCGTGCCGCCTACAGTAATCTAGTCTTTATATCTGATCTTTATAACTGTCAATGTAGCATGAACAATGGCTTTTGATGGATATAAGAAGCTTCAACAGGTAGAAATAAAAATGTTATTGATGGCCATCTTTAAAAATGAAGAGCATCTGCAATAAGTGTAATGCATTTACTCTCCTATTCAGACATTTAGATCTACGTGACCCTTACGCCGCAATAACCAGTGGATCAGATATTGGCTACTCCATCCAGATTCTGCTTTTATCAGTGAATAAAGTGCAAGTCTCATTTGTTATGTTCACTCAACCCAAAATAAATTGGATTGCCCCAATTGATTTTCACTGTGCTACCCTGCTTTTGCACTCCGTTACTTTTTAATGAAATAAAGAACTGTGGATGGTTCTAGAACGCCTGTTAAAGAACAAAACAACTGTTGATTCACAGGAGACATCTTAACTGCCATCGCTGTTTAATGACTGGCAACCAATCACAGTTCCCTTGCCGTCTCCGCGGAACGAGCCATGCATTTCACATGACCGGCCAACATACGAACCCTCCTCATAAATCTGCATCCAAACCTGTCAGCGCCGCTCCGTCCTTCCTCGTGGACTAAATAATTCAATTTAGGTTAAATTATTAAACTCAAGAGTGCTTTGATTTACATAGTGCCATTTTATTTAAAGCCTTTGGATTTTTTGATTACTTTTTTTTTGCAGTAATCAAATTCTGGATCTTTACAGACTTTATGCATAAATTTGTATTATTCATATAAAGTACCACCGATTGGTGGTTCCACTGTATGTTATATTAAACCAGCCCAATTTAATGTGGACATGACAAATCTGTGTCCTATAATTTAATAATAACCAGAGCCAGTAATATTTAAAGCTGTGGATATGATTATGTGAACTGTATTAAAGTAATTAAAAGTTTTAAAGGTTGTAAAAAAAAAAAAAAAAGCTGACACTCAGGAATATATTTCACAGTGGGATCTTGTTATTGCTTGGCTTCATTAAGCAGCGACTTTCCTCCAACACAAACCAAAACAACTATAATAAATATGCGCTGCCCTCCGTTGTGGCCTCAGTATTGTGGGGTTTAATCAGAGTTTCGTGATTTAGACTCCGGAGACATTAACGATGACACCAGCTCCGCGCTCAGCAACTGATTCTGAGGCTAGAACTTTAACAAATACCAAAGTTCATCCTGTAATTGTTTGCAAATCAATAATTGTTTAATGCTAATTGTGCAGAGGACGAGGGATTATAATCATTAAACCACGCAGTGCATATTTTATTCTTTTTCTCTCTTAGTTATGTCATAATGTGTAACCCATTCACTCAGTTACTGCGTATAGCAGATTATCATTGATTAAATTGTTTTTTTTTTTGTGTGTGTGTATGTGTGTGTGTGTGAACAACGGCCGTTATATCTATGGTAGTCCTTCTCATTATCAACAGCTGTAACAACTACTATAATCCTTCATAAACAACAGTTGCCAAAACTACTATACACCCTCAAACAACAGTTTACCAAAACTATTAATTCCTCTTAACCAGTGGTTGCACTTCTACTACAACCCCCACTAACCAGCATTTGCCATTTCTACTATAATCTAAACAGTGGAACTTTTATAATCCCTCATAAACAACAGTTGCCACAACTGCTATAATCGCTATATAAGGCCAACAGTTTACCGAAACATTCTCATTGCTTCATAAACCAAGGAGTTGCCAATGCCTCTATATTCCGTCTAACCAGCGGTTGCCTCTTTTACAAAAACCCCTAAACTGGCGGTTGCCACTTCTTCTATAGTCCTACCCGAACAGCAGTTGTCACAACCAATATAATCTTTTTTACCACAAAGGTAAAGAATTTATGCTCCTATCATAGTTTTGATGTGCTTTCATTCTTGTAAAATTTTTACAAGCATTTAAACATTTACCCTTTTATTGTGGCCACTGTCTATACACTGTGTGTGTGTGTGTGTGTGTGTGTGTGTGTGTGTGCGTACATGTGACTTTCATCTTGAAAGTCAGATATTTGATTTGTTCTGTTACTTTGACCACATAATGAGAAGAACCAATTCACTGGTGAAGACAGTCATGATGAGAAGTGTTCAAAGAAAAAGAGGACGAACTGAAACAAGACGGATGGATACAATCAAAGAAGTAATGATTACTCTGGAGGGATTCTAGTCATTTGGTTGCCAGGAGTCTGAAACGACCTTAAACGAATTGCCTTCATAAAAAGTATTACATTAATACAATTTTACTTATGGGAAAATGTCCAACAACCCTACGATGTAGCAAATATTTAACCTTTAATTCATCAGCCTCATCAATTCATTCATTTCGCTTGAATTAAACTCTGAAAAAGTCAATAAACTAGTAAACATTGATGTCTTTTAAAACTTTATCCGGAAGTGTAGAGCATATTCCTACATTTAAGAAATAAACGCCGACATGTGCACTTAAAAAATGGTGACTCAGCGCTTTGGCGATTATAGCCGCATCTGAGCACAGGTGAGCAATGCAGCATAAATGTATAAAAGCAGATATATTCTGTCAGCAGGAAAATAGAAGCTATTGTTGCCGAAGTTTGTTTATCCGATTGGGTGGTTGGCTTCGTATTGTGCACGCAGTAATTGGGTTCCTGATTAAAAGTTGCTGTTTTGACAACTTGACAAGTCTAAACATGACAAGGCTCAGTTCGGAGGAGAGCACAATAGATTTCAGTGGGCCGACTCTAAAATGATGTGACATCTAATTTAGAAATCCAGGAAGGCTGCAACAACATTGTAAAGGAAGTAAACAAAAGTATGCAGACACCATGTGATCGCACCGATATGACCTTGGACATTACATTCCAGAGCCATGAGCATCAACAAGTACACGGATCTCGTAAGAAGTTACATCGCCATTATTGTTGGAGCTAATTTAGTCATTTATAATGGTGATTCTGTAACGTATCCGTGGCTTCAGAATTCAGCAACCATGGCTCATTGCACCTGCAGCACTCAGCACTCCCAGCGCTGAGCGCTTAAAAGCTCAGAGCATCAACGCTGGGAGATTGTTGCTTTTTTGCTATGTCTCAAGGGGTACATTGGATCCTCTTGCGATTTTTAGCACTTCAGCTTCAACTTGAGCAATGCGCCTTCTGCCCCGTTTCCTCGGTCCGTGCTGGTTGACTGGCTTAAAGGGCTGTATGCTGTTTATTCTCCCTGGTGTCAGCTGGTAGCTGGGGGACATCAGTTGTGCAAGTCAAGTCATTCAGCGGTTTGTGGATAGAGCAGCTGCAGGTGCAATGAGCCATGGTTGCTGGAGTCTGAAGTCGTTGTTGGAGTGCTGTAAGTCGCTTACTTTTCTGCCCGCTTTTACGCACTCAGCGCTGGGAGTGATAAAAAGCTTCAGGTGCAATGAGCCATGGTTGCTGGAGTCTGAAGTCGTTGTTGGCGTGCTGTAAGTCGCTTACTTTTCTGCCCGTCTGTAAACTCAGGGGTGACTCAGGTAAGTTTGCTCTGGCGAGCTCTCTTCCCTATTTGCTGAGAACTTCCCTGAAGCTCCTGCACAGATGGAATTAACAGAACTCACTGCAGGTGAAGTAATTACCTCCCATTATTTCTTTGGCTCTGCCTTTCATTCGCCAACTGGTGTTCCATTAACAATGACACGGAATAATCCAGTAAATGATGTTTAATCTTAAGGTCAGTTAAAAAAAAATACTTAACATCGAAGCTGTGGAGATTATCTAAACATAAGATTTTAAGTTAGCAATTTTGTTTTTTTGGGGGAGCCCGATTTTAGCGAGTGGGCAACCATGCACAGCATAGCTGGATTTAGGGCACGTCAGTGTCTCTTTGCTATCTCAGTGACAGGAAAATTACACATTGCCTGGCACGGAAAATGTCAAATGAACGGGCAATTCATGGGTGTGCTTTGGACATAACGTGCAATAAACCAATCAGCGTGTCACTTGCTGTCACCTGTCTGGCTAGAGCGGTCAGCGGTGCACCTGAGTTTTCCATTTTTCCATTTTCAAGCTTGCAATTTGCCAGAAATGTGCCTGAACGCACAGAAATGTGCCTCCTTTCGAGACGGCCACACCCATGAGGGTTGATATATTCACAAGCAGCATTGCTATTTAAATGGCGCACGAGGAAGTCATTCCAAGATTGACTGTTGGCAGGGTGTAATGAGCATCGTGACGAGCCTTCTGCAAGGTGTAAGATAGGAACCTATGCGTGTGTGTGTGTGTGTGTGTGTGTGTATTCCTCTCAAAGCAGCTCCAGCACTCCAGTAATGCATATTAAAGGCATGACTGCAGTTCTGCTGCCCATCGTTTTAGCTCTACGGTAAGTAATAATCATCCCACCAATTACTGAACTGTTTTTGTTTGTTTTTCTCAACATAGTGAATAATTTATGTTCTTAAATAGGATTATTACACACAGTTGCATTTCTAATGTGTACTCGTATTAGGTGCTGAAATTTGCTGTGTGTGTAAATTATTCATAAATCAGTCATTTCAAACAGTGATTGCCATTTGCAATATTAATAATGTTCTGGCTGTATGTTCAATTCACTGTAATGCACTCAAGTGTTCACTTTGCATACACACACACACACACACACACACACACATTGTACTTGGCTAAACATTTATTCAGAATGTAGATTAACAAACTCAGTCAGGAAAAGCCATTGTCACATGGTGGTGGTGGTGAAGATATGGAGAATCAAGTGAATTGAATCCAGTGAAATGAACTGAACACTATTAAATCTGTACAGAGAATGCAGATCCATAGTCTACACTGTACTGTGGGTTCTCCATTCACCAAAGTCAGAGCGCCATCTGGCTCTTAAAGGGAACACAAGTGACATGCTGATTGGTTTATTGCTCGTTATGTTAATTACACTTTAGGGCATGTTAGTGCGTCTTTACTATCATGACAACATGATTTATGGGTGTGTTTTGGGCGTAAGGTGCAATAAACTAATCAGCACATGATTTGCTGTTCCCTGTAAGAGCCTTGTGCACTCTGACTTTGGCGGATTGCTCTTTAACAACTTTAACAATATTTGCAGGAAATCAGACATTACAAAACTCGAGGAAGGCTGGCACGAGAGGGGGGGGGGGGGCAAGTATTCGATAAACGTAATCTTGATCTGTTCATTCCTCAGTAATTCTGCCTCTGATCATCTTTATGTGCTGTCTGAATGGAAGTCGTACTGAGCATCATTACCATAGACTCAATAACATCTCTTTTTCTGCAGCAGATGATTAGATCTGGTTTTATGAGACCGCTATTTTCTATAAACAATCCAAACCGTCCAACAGAGGAGATGTGTTGTTTACAACCACGAAAACAAGTTCCTATTGTTACAGGTTATCAGTGCTTGGCTGGCAAGTGGGATCCATTATCGCCCTTCTTTTGCATAATATCTCTCTGCAATAATCTGCAGATCAGTGGCTCGGCTCATAACCTCATGCCGCTGTGTCATTTTCTTAATACTGCTGGTGAGGTGCAGCAGATGTCCTCAGTAACGTGAACGAGTGACTGACAACTCAATCCGTTTAAACTATCGGACTTTATTTCTTACAACAAGCTGAGCGTTTGAACAGACCCCGAGCCAGTTCCAAAAGTGCGATATTTTGATGATTTATTGTCAAATAATTGATCAGGAAACAAGAATTCATTAATTCATCCATTATCTCCTGCTTTATCCTCTATTAGGGTCACGGTGGGGTTCCCCATGCCCATCCAGGGGAGCTGGGCGCTGGGCAGATACACCCAGGACAGGGCGCCAATCCATCGCTGGGCACACACTCACTCACACAGACACACTCAATATGGGGCAATTTTGAGAATTCAATTGACTTGATCCATGTTTTTGGACTGTGGGAGGAAACCGGAGAACCCGGAGGAAACCCACGCAGACACGGGGAGAACATGGAAACTCCACCCAGATGGGGATTCGAACCGGGAATCCCTAGCGCTGAGAGGAGAACGTGCTAAACCACTAAGCCACCGTGCTGAAGGAAACAAGAACTTCAAAATGTCGAGAAAATATGGGAGCCCTTATATTTGATGTTCTTAAAGTCCTGGGAGTAAAAAATATATTTAAATAAATTGTTTTAATGTAACATTTGTGATATTTACATGATACATATATCACTTAAAAGAAAACTTCTGAATTTTCAGTTCTCATTTGCCCCTTTAACCGTTTACAGCAGCATAAGCAATAACTAAAAATATAGTGGCTAGGAAAAGACTCAATAATACATACATTTTCACACCTTCCACCTGCTTCATTAAAATAGCAATGCTGCATGTAAATAATATCTCCCCCGATGGGCGTGGCCATCTCGAAATGAGGTGTGTTCAGGTACATCGCTCTTAAAGGTAACACTTTTAAAATGACACGACGATTGGTTTATCGTGCATTACGCCCAAAACACACCCATGAAGAATTAAGAGAATTATCACACGGCTTTTGTGTGTTTCGAGCCATCGTTATGACAGCAAAGCCACATTTACACGCTAAATCAAGCCGCAGAATTTGCTAAAATAGGTCCCATTAAACTAGAATAAGAAAAAACAAAGCACAGAGAGGTATAACATTTTAATATCAGGGAGGAAAACAGGAATATAAAAACCTGGCAGTGTGATTAATATTAATAAAAAAGAAAATGAAGAACAGTAAATTGGCTGCTATAAGGCAACTTATCTAGAATTTGTGACTCATGAGGAATGAATTTATGAATGCTACTTCTTGAAATACAAAATAATAATAAAGCACAGACACAAAAGAGCATTGGAGTCGTGTCACTAAAACGGGGATGGTTTGAAAGCTAAAGTATATCTTCTTCTTATTAAATGGCACTTCAGCTCTGAGTGCTCAATGGAAGTCGAAAGCAGCACTCTACCTACAAAAAAGCTCATTTCTTCATTTAAAGAATCAACGTGGCTCCTTCTAACCTGCATCCTACAGATAAAAGCTTCTGATTCGCTTTTACCCGCCGCTTGTCTTGACAGCCAGCACAAACTTCTCCTTGAATTCAGGTGCACAGTGTTTTCCACTCAAATACCCCACATCATTCACATACCCCGAGCTGCCCTTTATTTTCCTGAGCAAGCGGGGGAAGCATCTGGTCTAACCGAGTCGAGTACATTTCCATATCTTTAATGAAGGCCATGTAGCGTTCTTCAAGCCAGATCCGTTTCATCTTCTTTAGTGTGACAGAATTATTCAATCAAGTTGCGCTAACTATGTTATTATTTCCATCTCCAAACCCACCATTAGCTCATCCAGCAGTGACAGGAGTGCGATTTAGGGGAGATCTGGCATCTCCAGGCCAAGTCTGGGCTCGACAGGTCAGTCCTTTGGGCGCCGAGTCGCAGACAGAGCGATCAATAAACTTGTAAGCATGAAAGGACGATCTCGCAACCATGCACTAACTTGCCGTCTAAGACGGAGTGAGAGCTCCCTTAAGTAGAGCTTCAAACAGCAGTAAACGCTGCAGCAATTTCTAATAATGATAAAAATGTGGGTAAAGGCAGGATATATCTTTTTTTTTTGTTAAGAAATAAGTGAGCAGAAATCCCAGAAGGTAAAAAAAAACCCACTAGAAAGCTTTGTGACAAGTTTACATCAGCAGAGCCTTCAAAAGAGTTCACAAGCTCTCAAATAGGTTTTATATATTTACATCACATGTCGGGACACTGGGCGGGACGGTGGCTTAGTGGTTAGCACCTTCGCCTCTCAGCGCTGGGGATTCCCGGTTCGAATCCCCATCTGGGTGGAGTTTCCATGTTCTCCCCGTGGTTTCCTCCGGGTTCTCCGGTTTCCTCCCACAGTCCAAAAACATGGATCAAGTCAATTGAGTTCACCAAATTGCCCGATATAGAGTGTGTTTGTGTGAGTGAGTGTGTGCCCAGCGATAGATTGGCGTCCTGTCCTGGGTGTATCTGCCCAGCGCCCTAAACGTTCTCCCCTGGATGGGCATGGGGAACCCCCCCCCCGCGACCCTAATAGAGGATAAAGTGGAAGATAATGGATGGATGGATGTCGGGACACTGTTGCTATTTCACAGAGCCAAACGTCAAGGGCCCTATCTTACACCCTGTGCACAGTGAGTTCCCGTATACCTCTTTTAGCAGTTTTAATTATCTTAAATTGGTTTAGTGGTAAGCACATTCGCCTCTCAGCGTTGGTGATCCGAGTTCCTGATCTGGGTAAAGTTTCCATGTCCTCGTGTCCGCTTGGGTTTCCTCCGGGTTCTCCGGTTCCCTCCCACAGTCCATAAACATGGATTCAAGGTAGATTGGCACCCTGTCCTAGGTGTATCTGCCCAGCGCCCAAAATGTTTTCCTCTGGCTTGGCCTTATCTGCAATATTTAATCTCCTTGGTCGGTCGAGGTGTTCGGTTAGCAGGATGGAGTTGAGGTATGCAATTTGTTTTCTGCAAAAAGTCCTCTAGAGAGGCCTAATTGGCTTCCTGAAGCTTTCCAACAACAGGTATCCTTATCCAGCATAAAACCAGCATGTATAATAAGAGTGGATCTTGATCTTGTTTGTAGTCCCATCAGAGAATGGAGCTTAATCGCGGAAAGAATTACTCTGAGAGAAGAATAATCCAAACTAGCATTGGGCAGATTTAAGAAAAAGCATTTTAATAAAGCTGAGGTGAGCCAGCTGAGGTGGTTTAAGCAGCTGATTAGGATGTCACCTGAAGATATACCAGGCCTGGCTAATTGGAAAGAAGTTTTACATTGACACGCTATATTTTTAGTGGTACAGATCATGAAGTTCCAGCAAAACTAAATGACTGATATGAAAACGGACCCGCCTTTAATTGCTAATTTAATTAAATTCTAGAAACATGCCAATACATGAGCAGAACCCGCAATCATCAACTTTTTGTTCCACATGTTTTGCTCTTTTGACCCTCCTGCAGCTAATCGCTAGGCTAAACTTAGCAGGAACATCAAAGCTTTGATTCAAGACCAACAAGATTCAAACTCATTTTATCTCGTTATTTTCCACTTAATTCTCTATTAGGGTCACCCATCCAGGGGAAAAGTTTTGGGTGCTGGGTAGGTACAACCAGGATAGGGCGCCCATCCAATGACTGGCACACACACAAACACTATGTAAAGGTAATTTAGAATGAATCCATGTCTTTAGACTATGGAGAACATAAAAAACTCTACCCAGATTGGCATTCGAACCAGGATCCCTATCGCCGAGAGCTGGACATCTTAACAACTAGGCAAAACAAACAAACTGATGATGGAAGTTCATGTATGCAGATGTGAGGAAAACTAAGCAAGATGCAACTCGCGGGATTTTAACAGCATGGCCAGATTTAGCTTTAAGGATTTTTAGAGCCAGATGGAAAACCCAGAACCCATTGGTCAATATTCTTGTTTTCTTCACAGTTGCTTGTGCAGCATTCAGCCTCAGCTTCAAGCATTATTTGTTCATTTCTCTGTATATAACCACTTGACTCCAGGCTTTTGGAAGGCTTCCTCACATGAACCACTCGCTTTTACTGTCTGGTCCAGGCTTTATCTCGGACATTCCTAAAAAATTAACTTCATTCCCATTGAACCATTCTTTAGAAGAAATACATGCGCTTCGGGTCATTTTTGGTTTCTTGCTTGAGATTCAGTTCACAACTAAATGTCCAGCTCTTTAGACTTTGCTGATAGAATTCAGATTCTATTGTTATATGAATTATAGAAAGCAGGTTCTGGACAAGATGAAATAAATCAACTATGACGCATTAAACCCCCGAGTGGAAAATCCAAAATCTGAGGCCTTAAATCTCCCAGTTGACCTTCAGATGCCTTCAGAGCTCCCAGAAGGAGCTGGTAAAGGTCACAAGGGACAGACATGTCTGGTATATATATATAAAAAGTCAAAGTGTTTGTGTGTGTGTTCCCTATAAAAATCCACATTTGACATACTTACACTCGGTTTATACTCTCGTTACAGCCACCAAGAAGTGACTTAATGACCGCCAACTGCGCCTTACCTCGTCTGATTTAGGGCGTATCAGGGTGTCATTGTTATAGTGTTGGCATGATTCATGGGTGTGTTTAGGACGTAGCATGCAATAAACCAGTCAATGTGTCACTTGCCATTCCTTTAAAAGTCTAATGCAGCCTGACTTTGTCAGATTGTGACCAATTACGTGTAAATTAATGTTTCCACTCTTTCATCTAACTTAATCACAAACCTCGGATCAACCTAAGCGTAGGCTCAGAAAAGAGGTTTACCAAACCAAATCCAACATTGACAACATCGTTCCGCATCTCACCTTCTCAAATACCTGCACACACACCATTAGCGGAACTTCTGGCAGGTGCGTCAATTATGTTCTTAACTCCGCCTCCCCTTCCCCAGCCAGTGTCTAATTAGTAATTAGCAATCTGTGTTAACTATTCCATTTCCAAACATTGTCATTTGTGTTGTTAAATATTTGTCTTGTATCTTAGGATCAAAGTGTTGCTGGGCCACAGGGTTGGTTAATTCAAAGATGTTCAATTACTTAAGTTGCTTTCCTGATACAGCTAGGTTTGCTGGTAAAGACAAAAGATCTTCAATTATCCTTCACTAGAACAATCACTCATTGTTTACTAATTAAGTGGGATATCCATATTGAGGTCTTTATTTCTTTCTACAGAAGAATTCAGTCTTTCATTTTTATATTTACATGGTAAACAAGAAAATAATTAAAGCCTGTCAGGATAATTAAGTCTCCAGTCTTTGGGTCTTGTCCCATTATATGCCACACTTAATGGGTTATATTTCACCGCACATGGTCTGATTCACCCAATCAGTTTTCTGCTGCCCTCTAGTTGACCTGTGTGTTTGTGTGGTCTTTTTTCCTTTCCTTCTTTCTTTTAGCACTTCGGCATCAAGGGATTAAAAAAAAATACAGCAATGCACTGTGGGAACTGGCTACAGAAATGACCCATGATAAAGACTGGCTGTCTGATAGCGAGCAGACAGACCCCTAGTGAGAGCTTGATGGCATCCCGCAGTTTACGAACAGCAGGCATAGTTATCCAACATGAAGTTGTAAGTTGTGTTAAGGTGGATTTTAATCTTCGGTGGAGCCTGGCTAAAGGCTAGCACTTTGTCACAGAGTGAATTACTCTAAAAGACAGATGATCAGGGCTGGTGTTGGGTCTCACACATGAAAATATCACCCCAGGGCATGGACATGAACAGAACTGGTAAATGAGTCAATACTGGTACAGCCCTCGCCTGCTGTTGATTTACTCAATTTTCACTTAGATTGTTTCCTTTAGTGCCAGACCTCATAAATATTCCCCGAGATCTTTTAACTGGCATGGCGTCAATTATTTGTGCAGCATTCGGCGTGAGCTTTAAAAATTATTTTTTTATTTCTTTGTATATGAGTCAGGGATGTCGGAGAGCTTCATCACATGAGCCACTCACTTCTGCTTTCAGGTCAAGGCTTTTACTCAGACACGCTGCTTTGACCGTTTTTTAGTAGAATAACACGCGCATTTGGTTACTTTCTTGCTTTTTGCTTGAGATTCAGCTCACAGCCGAATGTCCAGATTTTAAGACTCTGCTGTTGGAATACAGAATTTGATGTTTCTTCAATAATAGAGAGCAGTTCTGGTCCAGATGCACCCAAACAGCCCCAAAGGAGAATACTACCACCACCTTGCTTTGGAAATGAAAGAGGGTTATCATGTTGTACAAGCAGTGAACTCCATCATAGAACATTGATCCAACATCCTACACTGTTGATGCTGCCCGGCCGTTTAAGGAGGATGGGTCTCCCACTGAGTCTTGGTCCTTCCACCTCTTTGGGGGTTTAAAGGCTTTTCATACTGTAAAGCTGCTTTGTGACAATGTACTGTTGTAAAAAGTGCTATATAAATAAATTTCTTGAACTTGAACTAGAACATAAAACATTTTCAGAGCCAGCAACCCATCAAAAAACGGATTTGGCAAATAATTTGGCAAAAAAGGAAACAATAAAGAACATCAATGTAGAAAAAGGCATTATTTATTCTCCATAAATTGTGTTTTTGTTTGTGTTTTGGAGTATCTAGAACAATTTAATTGAATTTATATTGATTTAAATGGAAATAGGTGCTTCAGTTTTAATTGATTTCGGATTTCGTTTGTGAACAGATTAGCAATGAAAACAAAAGTCCTCATTGTAATTAATTAACAAACTTCTACAATAGCGTTCTCAAGCCAAAGTAAATATACAGGTATTGAGTTACGTAGATATGCCGCTACCTTTGAAAGCATTCGTGTGGTATGACACGAATCTCTTGCACCATTTGAGTTTATTTAATATTTGGTATTTCAGTGTTACCCACCACTGCACCATTGTGCGGCTCAGTATCATCCATGTGCAGATCTTTTAGCAACATACTGCAGAAGATTTTCACTTCTTCAGCTTGCTGGTTCATGACCTTCAACTCTTCACCTGTAGGTGTCTATTACATAAATAAATTCAGCAGCGTGAGACGTTTTTACTCCCCTAAGCTCTGTGCTTTCAGAGATATGTGGAAATTGTCTTTTAATGTCTCCTTGACGACTAGGTCAGCAGGTAACAGAAGCGGAATCAGTAAATATCCAGGGTCATGAGGAGACCTCTTTAGAAGATGAAGAGAAGTTGCTCAGTGGTGATGTTGGGGGGGGGAAAGTCAGTAGGTCTGAACAGACAGAGTGATGCATAGCACCCATATGCCACCCATACATTACTGTGATTCATAATAAATGAATATGTATTAAAACACCCACAGAACCATAAAATTTCACTTCTGCAGTGCAAACTTGAAGCATTTTTTTAAGCCAACACAGGTCTGCAGCTGATATTCATGTTTCAAGAGGATCATTTACACCTATAGATTTTATCCTACACAAAGTCCAACTGTTTTTCATCAGTCACATCCACTTGCTGCTACTTCAGCCTATAAATATTAATGCACCAAACTTTGTTACAGAGCCCACAAACTTTACTCCAAACTTCACTCCAAACAACAAGTGGACTAAGTATATGGTTCTTAATAAATTCTTAACAAAACAAGGAAACTGCAAGGCAGCATACAAAGAGGATGCTGAAACATAAATAAAAAATAATAAAGTCATCCCATCACTTTGGTGTTCCACTGATGGTCCATATGCAAACAAAAATAAACATTGCCATTGTCATCTTTGGAAATATTTGTGACAGTAACTATTGTTTAAAGCATGAAATAACTAACGATTTTAGACAAACCTCACAATGCCACTTGCTCCACGTTTATTGTGCAGTCAGAAATAAATTATTCAGTTATGGTTCAATGCAACACATCCTTCTCACTGAGGCATGTGGGGAAGGTTCATGTCTGCACTATATACTGTAAATAATAATAAGCGTACATCTTGTTTCCCACTATTTAATTCCAGACAGTCAATGCACATCACCTCCTGCGGGCTCGTAAACTTTTGTTAAAGAGCCCGCAAACTTTACTCCAAACTTCACCTCAAACAACAAGTGTACTAAGTAAATGGTTCTCAATAAATTCTGAACAAACCAAGGGCACTACTTTAGCAATTTTTCAGAATCTGTCCAGCACGCACTCATTCATTCATTCATTCATTCATTATCTCCCACTTTATCCTCTATTAGGGTCGGGGGGGGGTGGTTCCCCATGCCCATCCAGGGGAGAACGTCTCGGGCACTGGGCAGATAGACCCAGGACAGGGCGCCAATCCATCGCTGGGCACACACTCACTTACACAAACACACTCTATATGGGGCAATTTTTTGAGAATTCAATTGACTTGATCCATGTTTTTGGACTGTGGGAGGAAACCGGAGAACCCGGAGGAAACCCACGCAGACACGGGGAGAACATGGAAACTCCACCCAGATGGGGATTCGAACCGGGAATCCCTAGTGCTGAGAAGCGAACGTGCTAACCACTAAGCCACCGTGCCGCCCCAGCACGCACTGTGCAGCTTAATTTAGGGCGTGTCAGTGTATCTTTAAAATCATGACGTCGGGAAAATTATGCCTTGCATGACACGCAAAGCACAAAAGGTATGTACTATTCTCTTAATTTTACATAGGTGTATTTAAAGCTTAATGTAGAATAAACCAATCAGCGTATTACTTTTTCGTTCCCTTAATGAGCGCAGGTGGCACTCTGACTTTGGTGGATTGCTATTTAAGTGGTGCAGCTACCTGGACTCAATGCATTGCTCTATGAGGTTTATTTGAGTATGAATAGAGAACCCACAGTATAGTGTAGACTGCATTCTCTGTACTAATGCCGTTTTCATAGCGTTCGGTTTCCTTCGGTTGTTTAGTGGAGTCCATCTATAATGGCTCGTGAAGAAAACAGATAATGGAGCAAGAAGGCGGTGTGTCCAACTTTTGACTGGTTCTGTACATGCACACAGACCATTAGCAGAACCTACAACAAATGTGTCAATTACTTTCCTCATGCTGTCAGTTCGGCCTCCTCTCCCGAGCGTCCACAATTAACCATGCATTATTATATAGCTTTAAAACAGGGTATAATTAATAACGGCCAGCTTTATATGCTATTACGAAAAACATAAATGATATTTACTCATCTTTAATAATCGCTGTATGTGTTTTTTCAGCTTCCACTGATGACAAGGCAGCATACAAAGAGGATGCTGAAACATAAGTAAAAAATAATAAAGTCATCCCATCACTTTAGTGTTCCACTGATGGTCCATATGCAACCAAAAAAAATGTTGCCATTATCATCTTTGGAAATATTTGTGACAGTAACCATTGTTTAAATCACGAAATAACTAACGATTTTAGACAAACCTCACAATGCCACTTGCGCCACGTTTATTGTGCAGTCAGAAATAAATTATTCAGTTATGGTTCAACGCAACACATCCTTCTCACTGAGGCATGTGGGGAAGGTTCATGTCTGCACTATATACTGTAAATAATAATGAGCGTACATCTGTACATCTTGTCTCCCACAATTTCATTCCAGACAGTCAATGCACATCACCTCGTGAGATTCTGCTACATGTTGTGATGGATTGCTGGAATGTCCTCAGGTGCTATGAAGGATAAACAGCAGCTTTGCTTCAGAAATCATCAGCACCTTTGTTTTTGACATGTTTATGGCAGTCTTGATTGATGTATGGTGTATGGAAGCGATCGGTCTAGTGCAGTTTGGGATTAAAAGATGTAGTATGTAAAATATGTAAGCAGTCACTTCTGCACGCAGGATGATCTGAGGTTTCATTTCTTTAGCTTTACAGCATCGCTGGCTGTTTTAATTGACAGGATATGATACAATCAGAGGGGCAATTAGAATCTCCAATGTACCTGTCAGCATGTCTTGGGTATTTGGGAGGGAGCAAGGTACAAGGAGAACATGCACACAGAAAGGACCTTTGTTCACCCCCCCCACCCGTGACCCTAGTTGACGATTAATCAGAGATGATTCAACCACTGACAGCAGAAATAACTAGAACAGCTCATCCAGAACCAATTGATTTACTGATTTAAATTATGAACTATGATAAGAAAATCATTTTGTTCATTATGATCATTTACTTTCATTCATTCATTATCTTCTGCTTTGTCCTATATTGGGGTCACGGGGGGGGGTTCCCCACGCCCATCCAGGGGAGAACGTTTCGGGCGCTGGGCAAACACACCCAGGACAGGGCACCAATCTATCGCTGGGCACACACTCACACAGACACGGACACATACACACTCTATATGGGGCAAGTTGTAAAACTCAGTTGACTTGATCCATGTTTTTGGACTGTGGGAGGAAACCGGAGAACCCGGAGGAAACCCACACGGACACGAGGAGAACGTGGAATCTCCACCCAGATAGGGATTCGAACCGGGAAGTGCTGAGAGGTGAATGTGCTAACCACTAAGCCACCTGATCATTTACTTATTAAACAAATTTCTAACTGGGAATCTTAAATCCCAATCTGGGTGGAGTTTCTCCCAGTGTCTGCATGGGTTTCCTCTCATAGTCCAAAAACAGGGATTCAAGGTAAATTGAATGCTCTAAATTGCCCCATATAGTGTGTGTGTGTGTGTGTGTTTGAGTATGGATGAGTGTGTGCTTAGCAATAGATTGGCACCCTGTCCTGGTTGTATCTGCCCAGTGCCCAAAACGTTCTCCCCTGGATGGGCATGGCGAACCCCCATAAACGAATAAATGAATAAATATTACTAACTAAATGATTCAACAAAAGTGATTAATTTATTCGTATTAATGTCTTTTTATATTTTATTGATTCAAACCATATATATCTGAAACATGTAAAGCATCATGCATCACTAAATGATTCCCTGGATCTCAGTGTGTCACTTTTCTTTGGTCTGTTTGTAATAAACCGGCGACCGGCCCACGGTGCTTCCCTGTCTTTCGCCCTATGTGCATTTGGGATCCAAATCCCGGAAAGGTTCCAAAATCTTTTTTCCTAAAGAATAAAAACTTGAATCATTTCGCTTTTGAATTCAGTTTTTTAAGATTTCATCTCAACGCCTTGTGATGACAGTCCAGTTCATACGCTTAATCATTTCCAGCTCTATGAGTTGGTGTGCAATAATTTACAACATAAATTCTACCGACATCATGGTAATCATGGTAAGATCTATTCATCAGACCTCCGAATATTTGATTTACTACTCAAGGTCATGTCCTCAGTAAAGTATAATTAGGTTAGAAGTGCAAGAGCAGGCAATAAATAATGACCCAAGCATTTGAGAGTGGGCGAAAAGTAGAGTGACAGGACACAATGTTGTCCAGAGAATCCCTCACATGGGCAGATCCCCTCATTTAAACGCATAATTAATCTGATTAAAATGTCCCTGAACTCAGTGGGTGGTTAGAGATGTTTTTTAATTGAGATATAAATCAGAGTGGTTTATGATTTGATTCTTGACCAGCTGCTTTGTATTTGTTTACCTAGTGTACATTTTGCCCTATTGGTGTTGGGATAGGCACCAATAGTTCTCCTCTCAGTGCTAGGGATTCCCGGGTCATATCCCAATCATGGTGAAGTCTCCATGTTCTCCACGTGTCCGCGTGGGTTTCCTCCGGGTTCTCCGGTTTCCTCCCACAGTCCAAAAACATGGATCAAGTCAATTGAGTTCTCCAAATTGCCCCATATAGAGTGTGTCTGTGTGAGTGAGTGTGTGCCCAGCGATAGATTGGCGCCCTGTCCTGGATGTATCTGCCCAGCGCCCGAGACGTTCTCCCCTGGATGGGCATGGGGAACCCCACCGCGACCCTAATAGAGGATAAAGTGGAAGATAATGGGTGGATGGATGGATGGATGGACAAATTTCACAGTAGCTTCCTGAATATTTTTATTTAGGAAGATTTATTTGGTTTTAAGTATTTTATCAACGTGATGGAAAAGCAGCCCTTGGTCCAAGACTGATAACAGTGCAATGAGTGAATGATTTAGGGTCCTATCTTACACCCTGCTTAAGGCACATCATGATATTTATTGCTATCTTTTCATGTGTCATTTAAATGGCAACCCTGCATGTGAATATAGCTTCACCCATGTGGACATATGGTTATCTTAGTGGCGGAAAACCCAAATGCAGCGCTGACTAAAAACAACCTCTCCAGACGTCAACGGTCAGACGTCGGTCGCTATCTCGGGGGTAAATCATCAACACAGACGTGTGTCCAACGCAACTGAACTCTGAAACAAACTGAACGCTATTAAATATGACTGCATTTGTACAGAGAATGCAGTTCCATAGTGTACACTATACTGTGGGTTCTCCACAGTCAAATGGAGAACCTCACGGAGCAGCACATTGGGTTCAAGTAGATACACCGTTTATATAGCAACCCACCAAAGTCAGAATGCCACCTGAATCTTAAAGGGAACACAACTGACACGCTGATTTCATGTTACACCCAAAACACACTTCACTGTCAACATGACATTTCTGCGTTTCACGTATTGTTTCCGTGACTGCAAAGACACACTGACACGCCTTGAATCACGGCATGCTAAGGATCGCTAAAATAGGGCCCTTGATCTTTTAATAACAATTGTCAAAATCCCTTTTAAATCATGTTACCATTGCCGTTTATTGTTAGTTTCTCTCTTTCTATCTCGTTCTTTCTATTTACTGCATACTGCATATTATGACCAGGACTTAATGCGCTTGCAGATTTTATTGTCCATCTTGTCCTCAGTAAGTTCAGTTTGTGTTAAACTTTACCGATAAGAAAAGATTCTCGGTTTAGTTCAAAGTTTCTTCTGCCCTTTGTGCTCGGTCATTGTCTAACTGCAGTCCACTGAGTTCTCAAGACTTAGGTTGGATTAGAGCAGTTCACCTTCACTGCACACTGTTGCCCTGATGCAAGCAGAAAACCTGTCCCTTACCAAAAAAAAAGGTGCAATAAATAAACCCAAGAACACAGCAAGGAAGACAACCATTTTTAAAGCTGGTTAAAATGCCACCAAAGTCGGCGAACTTGGTGTGAAATCATCTCTGGATGCACTCAGTCCTGAGGAAGGCCATCAATCTGCGCGGCTTTTTGCTTGTAAACAGTAACGGATTTGACGGATTACCCCACGGTGCGTTCGTATCGCTCCAGTCCATCTCTCCACTGGAGCCCACATGGTCCAGATAAAAGCCGTGTTAGTTACATGCAGTTCGATATGAAGCAATATTGATGTATCATTCGCTTCCCAACCAATCTAAACACTATTTATCTGGTCTCGATGTAAAAGCAGGCACACAATGACCTCGTGAAAAGACAAGTCATTCTATTTAAGTTAAATGTCTATAAGTCTGAGCTATTTATCCGACTCTGGGAGAACATAAAGAAGTTAAATCTTTACGGAACACACTCCCACATCTCACCCACCGTGCGCTGTGTTTTTCATGCTGTCTGCACCTTCTGCTCCTCTGCAGTTCTGCAGGCTGTTGGCCGGTGCATTACCAAGTTCCAAAAGGCCATATGACTTTGGTGCCAGGAGAGTCGTAGACTGGCGCGCTCTCTCTGTGCACTGCAGCTTTGGGAACAGGTGCCGAATCTGAGTCCACACTGAATCACAGCCCGGCTTTAGAGATAGACCGAGACCGTCAACAATCCCATCCAGATCTATTGACACAGATCAGCTTAATGATCAAAGCGTATCAAAGTGTTTATCTGGTTAGCTACCACACGCATTACCGTTTAAAATCCACAGGGATGTGTGGACTCAGTGGATTAAACGAGGTGGCGTTTTAATACGGAGCAGTCGGGGGCTTGTTTGGAAAGATTATGCTGAAGAGATGAAACTGATGCACAGTTGACAGATTAGTGCAGCTCTGTGTTGGTTTCTCTCAGGGTCAAACTTATCAGATATTTTTAATGTGTGATACTGACACACAAACGCTATAAGGGCAAAAGTGAATGCATATAAAGCCAATTGAGTATAAGTTTTTTGAGACGTTGCTTTGTATACATTGTGTTTTTTGCTTGGGGTGCATCTCATATTTAATACGCACCACTGTTGCATGTATTGCAGTCTTAGACCTGTTCCCTGTCCCTGTTTCGACCCCACCAAGTACTCTGGCTGAAGTGCCCTTGGGCAGGACCTCTTAATACAACTGTATGTGTCCAAATTAGCAGACACAATATGGAAAGCACTCTTACTTTTCCTGCAGTGCACCAAGCGAAGTCTGTAAAAACACGGCTGGGTGAGTTTAATGTGGATGAACCTGACTGTCCCCTGCCCTAAAATCTATCAAAACTAGAATGGAGCCCTCTCAACCAACATGTCTAAATTCACAAATTCTCTTTGGATGAGCAGGAATCCCACAAACACACTCCAAAGTTTTTCCAACTTTATATTTTTATGGAAACGGACCGTTATACCAGCTCCTGTGAGTGTGATGTGGATGCGTCCCCATACTTTTGTTCATATGCATGAGAGAGTCTGAGAGGAGACTGCCAGAGTGCACACACTGCTGACGAAGCAGAAAACCCTGCACTAAGCCCCAGGCCATGTGGCAATGCTGACAAGTTCACCCTCTTCAGCACCTTAATAAAATACTAAGCATCTTTTTTTTTCAAAAAAACATACTGTATGTGACATTTTGTATATGAAATATATATTTAGTACAAGAGTTCTACCCAGTGGCCAAATGTGTATGGACACCCGTCCCGTCTGCCGTATAAATGTTACACTTACGCTCCGTTGTGTCCTTCCTGTGGATGACGCATTACATATTGACAAACAAATATTTTGTACTTGAAAAAGCATCTTATTTTTAATATATTTAAGGGCGTTTAAGGGTGCCATTGACATCATGATGAAAGATATGCCTTGGAAGGCACAAAATATGCAAAAGTCATACTTATTCTCTTAATTGCGATAAACCAATCAGTGTATCTCTTGCTGTTCCCTTTAGAATCCAGATGGCACTCTGACTTTGGCAGATTGCTATTTTAATGGCACAGTGCGACCAACTACGAGGAAATTACCAAAAAAGTCGTCACAAGTGTGTAGTTTAATCAAGTATCAAGTAAAACATACCACATTTCTTGTTATAATTCAGTGACAAAATGTCTTTTTACCCGATTTCGTTGGATTTTCTTCATTGGTTCCTCATGCCCATCCAAGGGAGAACATTTCGGGCGCTGGGCAGATACACCCAGGACAGGACGCCAATCTATCGCTGGGCACACACTCACTCACATAGACACGCACACATACACACTCCATATGGGCCAATTTGGAGAACCCAAATGACTTGATCCATGTTTTTGGACTGTGGGAGGAAACCGGAGAACCCGGAGGAAACCCACTCGGAAACGGGGAGAACATGGAAACTCCACCCAGATGGGGAATCGAACCGGGAATCCCTAGTGCTGAGAGGCGAACGTGCTAACCACTAAGCCACCTTGCCGCCACCGAAATTATTCATTCATTCATTCATTCATTCATTCATTATCTCCCGCTTTATCCTCTATTAGGGTCGCGGTGGGGTTCCCCATGCCCATCCAGGGGAGAACGTCTCGGGCGCTGGGCAGATACACCCAGGACAGGGCGCCAATCCATCGCTGGGCAGCCACCGAAATTAGCTCCACCTATTCGCTTCCTGCAATCGACTCGAACTCGTAAAACTCATATGTCTCACGATAAGAACTGAGGTTAAAAGGCCCTGAAACTTTTTCTGAAAGACAGGTGCAATATCATTGGTGAATTAAAAAATAAACTGCTTTTCATCCGTTTGCTATCCTCCGAGGGTCCCGCGTGTCTCTCTCAGACCGAGTGGAATGTTCTTTTCAAAGCAATCCTGTTTCCTGCAATTAAAACTTTTTGCTAACGACACACTCCTCCTCGACTCGCACGCTTTCTTCAGTCCATAATAAGAGAAATCTCTAAAACACTAAATACTCTTCGCTCAAGGTAAAAAAATAAAACGTACTAAACGCTAATTCCAACTTTAATAATTCGGTGTCAGTCACGAATGGATGGGAATTTTTGATTTGAACATGTAGTTTATTTGCAAAGCCGTATTTACATTCTCTAAATGCCTCAGGTTGGAGAATCACAGCGGGTCACCGAGGCTAATTTCCATTTTTCATTTCGACGGCAGCGTAAGCTGTAATCGCATGTTTTTTTTTTACCCCGTATCTCAGAATGTGATGAGTTGTTAAAGCCGGGAGCAATTTTTCCATTTATTCCCCACTGTTTCGACAATAAGCAGCTTCTTTATAACAAGTGCGACCTGATTTAAGCCGACACACATTCCGTCTGTGAGCTTTGTGACATGGAATTAAATTATTGTTCTGTCATGGAGATAGATCCAGATAAATAAATCTGCATAGAAATCATATGATTGGTAAGAGCGCTGCCCGCTGAGCATGTAATTAGACACATTATGTAACAATGTGCCTTTTAAGAAATAAAGCCTCATTAAAGAGCATTGGTTGCAATTGTACAGCAATTAGTTTTTGATGTATGATATGGTCAACGGGCGGCATGGTGGTTTAGTGGTTAGCATGTTCGCCTCTCAGCACTAGGGATTCCCGGTTCGATTTCCCATCTGGGTGGAGTTCTCCGTGTGTCCGCGTGGGTTTCCTCCAGGTTCTCCGGTTTCCTCCCACAGTCCAAAACCATGGATCAAGTCAATTGAATTCTCCAACTTGCCATATATAGAGTGTGTCTGTGTGAGTGAGTGTGTGCCCAGCGATGGATTGGCGTCCTGTCCTGGGTGTGTCTGTCCAGCGCCCGAGATGTTCTCCCCTGGATGGTCATGTGGAACCCCACCGCAACCCTAATAGAGGATAAAGCAGAAGATAATGGATGGATGGATATGGCCAACGGTTTGTACGACTCAATACCTGACCACATATACTTAAAACATGTGGGTGATGGATGATTCTCAGCACTGCAGAGAAACTGAAAGTAGTGGTGTCTCACTTGAAATCTATAAAAGTAGATCAAAAACACACTTAATGACTTTTGCATTTAATTAATTCCTTGTAGGTAAATGTGTAGATCTCAAGTTAAACCGTGTTTTAGTTCGGCTGCTCTAGTCCGTTATGCTGGAGGCACATGCTGCACTGTTTGAAAATTTTAAACTCTGTCTACTAATGAATTTCTGAGCTAAATAAGCTCTAATTGATTTTCAGTATCATCAGCTCTTTATCCATAATACTGCCAGAGCACCTCGGCAACAATTTCCGCAGCATTATTAAAAAGATATGTTGATGCTGCCTCCAAAGCACATGGTCCTCCCATCCATCCCTCCATTATCTTCCACTTTATCCTCTATTAGGGTCGCGGGGGGGTTCCTCATGCCCATCCAGGGGAGAACGTCTCAGGCGCTGGGCAGATACACCCAGGACAGGATCTATCACTGGGCAGACACTCACTCACACAGACACACTCTGTTTTGATCCATGTTTTTGGACTGTGGGAGGAAACCGGAGAACCCGGAGGAAACCCACACAGACATGGGGAGAACATGGAACTCCACCCAGATTGGGATTCGAACTGGGAATGCCTAGCGCTGAGAGGAGAACGTGCTAACCACTAAGCCACCGTGCCACCATGGTCATCATCAGTTAATAATAATAAAATTTTTAAAAACGGGATTTTTGTCTTTCCGCTGTTGCTTCGTCTTGCTCTTTGGGGGTTCAGGCTCAGAACACTGTAATGCTGCTTTGTGACAATGTACTACTGTAAGAAAAATAAATAAACCCGAACTTGAACTTGGTGTGTAACGATGTGCGCGATGTTAACCACTGTCGCCACTAACTGAGCATCTGGTTATACACATCTACCTCATTGCTCCACCTTGTAGATGTTCAATACGAGACAGTAACTCGTTTGCTCTACAATTTGTCCGCCTTTAATCAGAGAAAGCTCTGCCTGCAGGATGCCGTTTGGAAATCATCATTCGGAACGCCCGATGAAATCGCCTGCTATTTTGGCTGATGGTTTGTTTGTATCTCATTTTCCACTTTGAACTTCAGCACCTGTGATCTCTTGCCTCTCTCTAAACTGTCTCTCTCTTTCTCTCTCAGACATTACATGCATTCTTTCATGCCGCCACACAACGGGAGGATACATTAAGCGTCCACTGCACCATTTTGCCTTTGTTCCTCGCGCCTCCCTGTTTTCTAAACCATCTCTGCTTTTTTATTATTCTACCTGGGATTGTCATTTTGCCCTGTGTGTGGTGGGGAATAAAAACAAGTCGGCGTCTGTCTAAAGCCTTCCGTCCACATAGATCCGTCTCTCTCAGTCTCTGATATCAAGGCTTTTTTAATACTCCTCCGAGGCATCCATCCATTTGTATAAATCAACAGCTTGTGCGATGCCATCATCTTATGGATGCCCAGTGCTGAAGAAAGCTTTTCAGCTGGTCTGTCACCACCTGGTGTGGTGTTAAGTATTATTACTTATAGAGAATAACATGTACAGAGAAGTACACATCTAAGAACTGAGTAAGCAGCCTATAAAAAGAGGCATATAAAAGCATAACAGCTGACTGTCTACAGTCGCTTTTGAAGTTATTTCGTGTCGAGCCAGTGTTGTAAAATATACAATACACACACACCTGCTTCATGTCTATATCAGTACATGGTTTGCGATTTAAATAGGGGCTACTTACATACCGTGATTTTGCAGATGCTTTTATCCAAAGAGAATTACAGGTATCCCAATTTTATACAGCATCCCTGGAGGGGTTAAAGGCCTTGCTCAAAGACCCACACTGGTCACTTCATTAGACCTATGATTTGAACCCACAACCTTTAGATTGATAGCCCAACACCATAAGCACTGAGCTCCCACCACTCCTTTTAAATATCTTTAAGAAAGGTATATGCGGCAGGGGTGTGGGCAAGGGGGACGTGAGGGTGATCGGTTATTAAAGGTAAGTAACGCACCAACCAGAGGCTCGGCTGAATGGTCTGTTAAGAGGTATTTAGGTACGGGGTGAGACTGGAAGCGTGGGGAGAGTTTACCAGACATTGTATGGTACAATGTGTTAATAAATCCCTTTCCTTAGTTTAAGGAATCCTGTCTCCGGTCCTCATTGTGTCCCGGTGTGTGACTGACTGGTGACCTTGCACTGACCCTCAGGAACTCTGAGCATTAATACGCACAGCAATACTGGGAGCAATACTTGACAACTAATGCTTAGAACCCCCACAGATCATAGTATTTGGGTGGTGGATTGGTCTGAACTATACAGTGACACTGACATGGTGCTGTACATTTTGTGCAGTGTCGCCTAGGTAATCAGATCCCCTTCAATGATCCATATTTTTCCAATATCCATATGTAATATAGTACAGACGAACGCCACTCCTGTTGGTGCCTCTGGTCCAATCAGATATGGCTTTGTGCTATTTTTGTGCAGCTTATTTATCACTATAAATCATCCAAGAACTTCAAGTGTATCATCAAACCTTTTTAAAATTCCACCCAGCGTTCCCATTACATCTGATTAAAACCCAGAAACCACAACTACAGGTGAATTAGTATGGATGAATTCACGCACTTCAGGGAAGCTTCTAATGTCCAGGCCAAGAAGCAATTTGTCTACGGCATTGTGACGGGAAGCCGAGTTATTAAAATCTTAAGTGGATTCACACTCGGTGCTCATGAAAACTCATAAAGTTTTATTTTTCTTTTTTTCAGTCTTTTGTCAGAGCAGTTCAACCTCTCGCCTTTACCTTTCCAAATGTTAATAGAGTTTGGACGGACCGGCGAGGAGTAACATGTAGGTGTAGGTTTGTGATGCTGATAATGCTGTATTCTGTTAAATAAAATGCCAATTAAATAAACTTGGGTTTAATTTGCTCAGATTACAGCTGTTCTGACATTGCTGGGTTTTGCATTTTAACTCAATACTGAATCGACTTTGTGTCTTTCCTTCCCAGAGGTACGCTGTATGGACTGACGTATTGGGGCTCACCTTTTAAATATTGTGTTTAAGTGTTTAATTTAGTATCTTTATTACTATTCTGTACAGCTTTTAATTGATGCCACAATGTATCAGCTCTGTTTCTATATACTGTACAATACCAGTCAAACTTTTCGACTGGTTCTGTATAAGTAAGTTCAATTAGATTCAATTGAATCTCAAAGCTTAACTTTTTAAAGCGCAGCCAAAGTGACAAATCCAGTTACTTTACTAGTTTTTCCCCCAACATTGTGTTATTGAAATAACAGTGTGAAGGAGCAAGTTTTTGTTTAAACATTGTGGTTGCACTAAACAGCACACCCCGGGGTCTTTACGAGAATGAGCGCTGTTCAAGGAAAACTTAGGCCCACTTATTGAATCAGAGAAGGCTGAAGCGAGGAAAGAGGGTAAACTTAAAGGTCACTCCTGGGGAACCTTTTGAATAAATATTGAAACAAGCATCGGCGACTGCCTTCGGGCCTCCTGCTGCAATCTCACATTTTACTCAAAGTAGATTATATATCGCTGCCGGACAGCATGGGGTCAGTTGGCACTGGGAACCTTATGTTGTAGGAATCAACCTTACCAGTGTTTCTGAGAGAAGCTGTTTTCTGGGAATTAAAATAAATGAAAATTAATGACATGACGTTGTTGGGGTCGACAGGACTGAGCTGCCTCTGGACTTCTTGCTCCCTCTCATTTATATTACAAGATGCATTAAGTCGGGTTCCCACCATGCGATAATCGGTCTGATAAGCACCAGGTGCTTGGCTTAACACTATATCTAACCAAAGTACTGACCCCGTAATCAGTGCAGATTTATTTTTCATTTAGTCACTTCGCTGTCACATAGCAATGTGTTTGTGGGTAATTGTATACTCCCAGCATTTAGAAAACAGTTTAGGGAAGGCTGTTTTGTGTTTCAGCATGAGTGTCTCAGATGAGCAATGCAGAGTCTCACTCAACAGACCCCGTTAATTAAAGGTCTTCCACATCCCTTAAAGTTAAAGCGGTATTATGTGTACTGTGCTTGAGGACAGAATTTGTCCTCCACATTTAACCCATTTGTGCAGTGAAACACATATATATACACACACTAAGTGAAGTGAGCACACATGCCCAGAGCAGTGGGCAGCTTTCTATATGGCGCCCAGGGAGTAATTGAAAAATTGTACTTGGTGGGACCGGGATTCGAACCGGGGTCCTTAATGGAATTACCAAAGGTTCAAACACCTCCTGCTGAAGAGCATCAAAAGCCCAACAGAGATCTTAAGGGTTGAGCTGAAGAGCTTTGTCCTTCACTGTATGAACCAATTTATTACACAGAATTAAAGAAATTTATTTCCCATTGTCTGATCTTCTCCTCTGACCTTTAAAAGTGTTTGCGAAAAAAAAATCCAACGGCTGCGCCTCTGTTTCTTTCCTGATTATATGAAGATTTATGTGTTGGGGACAGCGGCATGTGTTCTTGTCAGATATTAGATAAGATGTCTGAGACCTTAATGACTCTGTTTGTGTCTAATGTCTTTGATTGAATAGAGTCATTAATGCTCGCTGCAGTCACTCCGGCATCCAGTAAGAGAACGCGTTTAACAGGGTTTTATGATGAAGTATTAGAGGAGTCTGGAGGAAGAGCAGAACGAGCAGACACAATCCTGCATAAAACCAAGCCAAACAAATTCAGTTCTGCCTGAAACATCCATCTCGTTTTTAATAATGCCAAAGGGCCGCAGATGGGTTTTGAGTCGCAATTCCGAAACCTCGGCTATAAAGGAAACATTTTACGAGACAAATGAAACATACCAGCTGTTGGCCATGATTTTCTCACCCAGCAGGGTTTTCATAATACTGTAGATTACTCTAAAAGAGGGGTCCCTGGACCTGGAGGGAGTCCCTGAAACTAATCCACGGGGTCAATCACAGGGTTATCTATATTATTTATTTTAAAATTTGCATTTATACTCTATAGATTTTGTAGATTTTCTACAATTGCAAACTGTAGTCTGTCTCTCTGTTCTGTTCTCTGTTCTCAATGCACAGATCCACCACGTTACTTTAAGGTTCAAGTTCCATCCATCTGTCCATCCATTAATCCTAATTAATCCTCTACTAGGGTTGAAGGGGGGGTTCATCCAGGGGAGAACGTTTTCAGCGCTAGGCACATACACGCAGACGCCAATCCATTAATGGGCAAACATTGACTCACATACACACACACACACACACACACACACACACTAACACTACATAAGATCAATATAGATTGGGGCAATTTAGAGTGGCTAATTCCATCCAACCTTGAATCCATGGTTTTGGATTGTGGGAGGAAACCAGAAAAACCCAAAGAAACCCTTGTGGACATGAGGAAACTCCACCAAGATAAGGATTTCTATCCTTCCATCCATCCATCCATCATCTTATGTTTAATGCTAGGGTCACAGGGTGTTGAATGTTTTGGGCGCTGGGCAGATACACCCAGAACAGGGCGCCAATCTATCACTGGGCACACACTCACTCACACAGACACACTCTATATGGGGCAATTTGGAGCATTTAGTTTGATCCATATTTTTGGACTGTGGGAGGAAACCGGAGATCCTGGAAAACATGGAAACTCCACCCATATCAGTATTATGTGTATGTGTGTGTGTATATCCATCCATCCATTGTCTTCCGTCCTCCACTAGGGTCACCGGGGGGGGCATCCAGGGGAGAACGTTTCGGGCGCTGGGCTGATACACCCAGGACAGGGCACCAATCCATCGCTGGGCACACACTCACTCACACAGACACACTCTATATGGGGCAATTTGGAGAACTCAATTGACTTGATCCATGTTTTTGGACTGTGGGAGGAAACCGGAGAACCCGGAGGAAACCCACGCAGACACGGGGAGAACGTGGAAACTCCACCCAGATGGGGATTCGAACCGGGAATCCCTAGCGCTGAGAGGCGAACGTGCTAACCACTAAGCCATCGTGCCGCCGGAGGAAACCCACATGGACACGGGGAGAACATGGAAACTCCACCCAGATTGGAATTTGACCCGGGAATCCCTAGTGCTGAGAGGAGAACATGCAAATATATATATATGTATGTGGGCGGCACGGTGGCTTAGTGGTCAGCACGTTCGCCTCTCAGCACTAGGGATTCCCGATTCGAATCCCCATCTGGGTGGAGTTTCCATGTTCTCCCCGTGTCTGCGTGGGTTTTCCTCCGGGTTCTCCAAGGATCAAGGTCAATTGAGTTCTCCAAATTGCCCCATATAGAGTGTGTCTGTGTGAGTGAGTGTGTGCCCAGCGATGGACTGGCGCCCTGTCCTGGGTGTATCTGCCCAGCGCCCGAGACGTTCTCCCCTGGATGGGCATGGGGAACCCCACCGCGACCCTAATAGAGGATAAAGCGGGAGATAATGAATGAATGAATGAATGAATGAATGAATGAATGTATGTATGTATTCCCCATGTAGTCGTTTTTCACATATATTCTCACATAAACGTTTGACTTTATTATATAAACCACACAACGATGATAATAACTGTCTTACTCGTTTAAAAAACATCAGTTATTAAGCTTTAATAATATTATATTAATTAAAAAATCTTTTATGTCGTAACTCCACAGTTTCCCGTTAGTTTCATTGCGTGGATTTTTTCTATTTGCCAAAAAAATCTGAGGCGTCCATTAGCGCCGCACGCGGATGTGGGAATTGTAGTCTTTCTCATCCGAGACGGACTTGTTGTTCAGTGGGTCGAACTACATTTCCCAGTTTGTACCGCGAGGGAAGTGGCAGGTCCGGTGACTGTGGTTACAGAGCCTGCAGTGTTGTGGAAACGTTTCTGTTTGCTCTTCGTCTTTCGTTCCTTCGTTTTGAACATGAAGGCGCGCTGTTTGCTCCTCTCTCTGTGCCTCAGCGTGGGGGTCATGGCGGGCAGGTACTCGAGAGAAGTCAACGAGCAGAAGCTTTTAAATGAAGACACGAACGAGGTGGAGTTCCGCATCGCTAAGCTGAACCAGGTCTGGGAGAAAGCGAACAGGGTGAGTGAGAGCAGCAGCCATTCAGATATAAAACATTCAAATATAAAACATTCAGATATAAAACATTCAAATATAAAACATTCAGATATAAAACATTCAGATATAAAACATTCAAATATAAAACATTCAAATATAAAACATTCAAATATAAAACATTCATTCATTCATTATCTCCCGCTTTATCCTCTATTAGGGTCGCGGTTGGGTTCCCCATGTCCATCCAGGGGAGAACGTCTCGGGCGCTGGGCAGATACACCCAGGACAGGGCGCCAATCCATCGCTGGGCACACACTCACTCACACAGACACACTCTATATGGGGCAATTTGGAGAATTCCATTGACTTGATCCATGTTTTTGGACTGTGGGAGGAAACCGGAGAACCCGGAGGAAACCCACGCAGACACGGGGAGAACATGGAAACTCCACCCAGATGGGGATTCGAACCGGGAATCCCTAACGCTGAGAGGAGAACATGCTAACCACTAAGCCACTCCCATTCAAATATACAACATTCAAATATAAAAACATTCAAATATTATCTCCCGCTTTATCCTCTATTAGGGTCGCGGTGGGGTTCCCCATGTCCATCCAGGGGAGAACGTCTCGGGCGCTGGGCAGATAGACCCAGGACAGGGCGCCAATCCATCGCTGGGCACACACTCACTCACACAGACACACTCTATATGGGGCAATTTGGAGAACTCAATTGACTTGATCCATGTTTTTGGACTGTGGGAGGAAACCGGAGAACCCGGAGGAAACCCACGCAGACACGGGGAGAACATGGAAACTCCACCCAGATGGGGATTCGAACCGGGAATCCCTAGCGCTGAGAGGAGAACATGCTAAACCACTAAGCCACTCCCATTCAAATATAAAACATTCAAATATAACAACATTCAAATATTCATTCATTCATCTCCCGCTTTATCCTCTATTAGGGTCGCGGTGGGGTTCCCCATGCCCATCCAGGGGAGAACATCTCGGGCGCTGGGCAGATAGACCCAGGACAGGGCGCCAATCCATCGCTGGGCACACACTCACTCACACACACACTTTATATGGGGCAATTTGGAGAACTCAATTGACTTGATCCATGTTTTTGGACTGTGGGAGGAAACCGGAGAACCCGGAGGAAACCCACGCAGACACGGGGAGAACATGGAAACTCCACCCAGATTGGGATTCGAACCGGGATTCCCTAGCGCTGAGAGGAGAACATGCTAAACCACTAAGCCACTCCCATTCAAATATAAAACATTCAAATATAACAACATTCAAATATTCATTCATTCATCTCCCGCTTTATCCTCTATTAGGGTCGCGGTGGGGTTCCCCATGCCCATCCAGGGGAGAACATCTCGGGCGCTGGGCAGATAGACCCAGGACAGGGCGCCAATCCATCGCTGGGCACACACTCACTCACACAGACACACTCTATATGGGGCAATTTGGAGAACTCAATTGACTTGATCCATGTTTTTTGGACTGTGGGAGGAAACCGGAGAACCCGGAGGAAACCCACGCAGACACGGGGAGAACATGGAAACTCCACCCAGATTGGGATTCGAACCGGGAATCCCTAGCGCTGAGAGGAGAACATGCTAAACCACTAAGCCACTCCCATTCAAATATAAAACATTCAAATATAACAACATTCAAATATTCATTCATTCATCTCCCGCTTTATCCTCTATTAGGGTCGCGGTGGGGTTCCCCATGCCCATCCAGGGGAGAACATCTCGGGCGCTGGGCAGATAGACCCAGGACAGGGCGCTAATCCATCGCTGGGCACACACTCACTCACACACACACTTTATATGGGGCAATTTGGAGAACTCAATTGACTTGATCCATGTTTTTGGACTGTGGGAGGAAACCAGAGAACCCGGAGGAAACCCACGCAGACACGGGGAGAACATGGAAACTCCACCCAGATGGGGATTCGAACCGGGAATCCCTAGTGCTGAGAGGAGAACATGCTAAACCACTAAGCCACTGCCATTCAAATATAACAACATTCAAATATAAAAACATTCAAATATTATCTTCTGCTTTATCCTCTATTAGGGTCGCGGTGGGGTTCCCCATGCCCATCCAGGGGAGAACGTTTCGGGCGCTGGGCAGATAGACCCAGGACAGGGCGCCAATCCATCTCTGGGCACACACTCACTCAGACAGACACACTCTATATGGGGCAATTTTGAGAATTCACTTGACTTGATCCATGTTTTTGGACTGGGAGGAAACCGGAGAACCCGGAGGAAACCCACGCGGACACGAGGAGAACATGGAAACTCCACCCAGATGGGGATTCGAACTGGGAATCCCTAACGCTGAGAGGAGAACATGCTAACCACTAAGCCACTCCCATTCAAATATAAAAACATTCAAATATAACAACATTCAAATATAATAAACATTCAAATGTAATAAACATTCAAATGTAAAAACATCACAAGCTCTTAGTTTATGTTTTAAAGTTGGTGCTTTTTATTATTCTCTAGATCCATGTATACAGTTTGGCCACGCCCCTTTGCCCCTTTTATTGTCCATGTTCTCAGATCTATCCATTATCTTCCGCTTTACTTGGGGGGGGGGGGGGGTTCCCCATGCCCATCCAGGGGAGAACGTTTCGGGCGCTGGGCAGATAGACCCAGGACAGGATGCCAATCTATCGCTGGACACACACAGACAAACACATTCTATATGGGGCAATTTGGAGAACTCAATTGACTTGATCCATGTTTTTGGACTGTGGGAGAAAACCGGAGAACCCGGAGGAAACCCACACTGACACTGGGAGAACATGGAAACTCCCAAATCCCTCTGTGTGTACAAATACAGTAGGCAAAATAGATCACTTTATTACTTTACACAATACAATTAGTTTTCACAGTATACACTAGAGCAAGTAGGGGGTGTGTCCAAACTTTGTGTTGGTACCTTATATGAATACATGGTCCACTCACACACACCATGTGGTTTAGTCTTGTCACTCTGTGTTATGCCTCATTACGTTCCTCATACACCTGACCTTGTTTGCTTGTTATTTAACTCCAACAGATGAAGCTCCCTCCTGTACGGCTGTCTGAGCTCCACAGTGACCTGAAGATCCAGGAGAAGGAGGAGCTCCAGTGGAAGAAGCTGAAGGCCGAGGGATTGGATGAGAATGGAGAGCGAGAGGCCAAACTCAGGCGCAACTTTAATGGTACGATGGGTTCTGTCAGCTGTTTCTCACATGTACCATACGCCTGCAGTCTGTGGGTGGATGTTTTGGTGGGTTTTGAGATGATACTGCTGTCAAATGTATATCAAATATTGATTTTAAATAGCAATAAATCAATAAAAGGTCCAGATCCTTCAGACACTCAATGTTTCAAATTAAGTGAACCATCTTCAAAATTAGAGTTCTCAGTTCCACATACTGTAAAGATGGACTTTGTAGTTCTACAATTCCAGACTGTAGTCCATCTGTCTGTGGAATACAGTACATACTGTGTACTCTGTTCTCTAATGGTCAGGACCCCAATAGAACCACCACAGAGCGGGTATTATTCGGTGGGTGCATTAGTCCTATCCCAGCAGTGTCACTGAGGTGTTTAAAAATTAAACTACACTCTGTAATTATGGACTACAGTCTGTAATTATTGAACTACAAAGTCCATCTATATGGTAAGTGGAGGAAATGAAGAAGGGAGCTTGTTATACAATTTCTGTTATTGTATAACAAAGGTGCTAATTATTTTTGATGAGTCTTGCTTACAAGGTTAACTGGATTTAAGTTGTCTAGTTTATTATTAGTTCCTGTTAACTGATTTCTTAAGTGTAGGCTGAATAATCAGTAACCCTTTACGTGACTCCCATGTAAGAAATGATTTAATTCTGGGTTTTACTAAACTTATTTTTTTTACTAAACTTATTTCACCGTCTAAACCAAAGCAGGAAATTATATATATATATATATATATATATATATATATATATATATATATATATATATATTTATATTTATATATATAAACAATTTAAGGGTACATTTAGCATTATATTATAGAGTATATACAATTGAACTTGGATTCAGCAAACAAGCCATTATGTTGTTCTTATTTCATAGTGATTCTGGCCAAGTTTGGAATGGATGGCAAAAAAGACAACCGTGCTCTGGACAGCAACAGCCTGAAAGACCACGATGTCCATGAGGGAGAAACATTCGAGGACCCCAGGCTTGACAAGCTGTGGAACAAGGTGAGCATACCAGGAGCCACTGTTGGTTTACCACTGGTATCACTGAGGCATTGGTATCTGATTTAGAAAACACCATTATCTCCCGCTTTATCCTCTATTAGGGTCGCGGGGGGGTTCCCCATGTCCATCCAGAGGAGAACGTCTCGGGCGCTGGGCAGATACACCCAGGACAGGGTGCCAATCTATCACTGGACACACACTCACACAGACACACACTATATGGGGCAATTTGGAGAACCAGAGTGGGAGGTAACCAGAGAACCCGGAGAAAACCCACGTGGACACAGATGGGGATTCGAACCGGGAATCCCTAGTGCTGAGAGGAGAACGTGCTAACCACTAAGCCACCGTTCCGCCTCGGTTTTTAGCCATATTGTTTTTAATTATGTTCTGCTCTGTCTGTTATGTGCAGGCTAAGAGCTCTGGGAAGTTTTCAGAGGAAGAGCTGCAGAGTCTGCACCGGGAGTTCCAGCATCACAAGGACAAGATCCATGAGTACAACATTATAATGGATACAGTCAGCAGAACTGAGGGTGAGCTTAAAATGCACTTTAATTGCACCTTGCTTTTACCTTTAACAGGGGGTTTTTCTCCTCAAAGGCACAAGGAGCCCGGTCACCCCACGGGGTTCTGTCTTTTCAAGGAGTTTAATCTTTATTTCATGTAGACTTGGCTTTAAGTCCTAAAGAGCTTTGACTCCTACATGACTGTCATTGTCATTTTTAAAAAAAGGAAGACAAATGAACAATGATGTGACCAAAAGTTATACGCCCGCCATAGCCCCGCTTTAGCGTCCTGATGTCAATTCATTGTGTAGTAACATTAGACTGCATCCTAAGATATTCGTATGACGACTTTGGAAAAATTCATCCATTATCTTCCACTTTATACTCGATTAGAGGGTCGCGGTGGGGTTCCCCATGCCGATCCAGGGGAGAACGTTTCGGGCGCTGGGCAGGACAGGACGCCAATCCATCGCTGGGCACACACTCACTCACACAAACACACTCTATATGGGGCAATTTGGAGAACTCAATTGACTTGATCCATGTTTTTGGACTGTGGGAGGAAACCGGAGAACCCGGAGGAAACCCACGCAGACACGGGGAGAACATGGAAACTCCACCCAGATGGGGATTCGAACCGGGAATCCCTAGTGCTGAGAGGCGAACGTACTAACCACTAAGCCACCGTGCCGCCGACTTTGGAAAAATGATTATCTAAATACAATCAGTTATTTAATAAAATGTTATAAGACAATAATAATAAGACATCTACTTTATTTAATAAGACATTTACTTTATTTAATAAGACCTCTAGTTTATTCTCTTGAATTCCCTGGTTTTGCAATTGCTTAAAAATAACGTGGATAAAAAGATCGCGATAAAGTTTCATGTCTAATCTTTTATCCCTCTTCCAGAAATCCATAAGAATGTCATCTCTCCATTGGAGGGCGAGGACAAACAGCACGTCCTGCATGAAAAACATGCCGATCTAAAGCAGCGCATGAGGAACCTGAACCAGGGCTTCGAGCGTCTGCGCAGAATCACTCACGAAGGCTTCAGCAATGACAACGGTGCTTTATTTTCTGCTGCTGACATCATTTTCTTCTCTTTATTCCTTTCTGTAATGATCACAGTACCGCCGCAGAGCAAAGATTATTAAGGTGGTGTGGAATTTGTATCACGGCGCTGATGCAAACGCAGTGTGGTGTACATTTTGTATTATTCTGTCACATGTGCTCAAACTTTTACATAGAAGTGAATAATTTCCACTTGGAACGCTGAGGTTTTGAAGTAACTGAACTACTTTATTAGAATTGATTACTAACATAAAGCTGTAACACCCCATTGACTTTCTCGGTTCACACTCGATGAATCATGATTCAGTTTTAAATGATTCCGAGGCTTTGTTAGGTATTCTGATGTTCTATGTATGTCTTTCTCTCGGTTCGGTTTAGACTTTAAGGAGCCCAGAGTGATCGACCTGTGGGAGATGGCCAGAAGATCAAACCTCACTGAGGATGAGCTCGAATCTCTAAAAGTACGTTCCTCAGCACTCACATTTATAAACATGCATCACCGATACACAGCACCACAGAGATCTTCAAAAACTGTATACACTGATTTTTATTCATTCATTCATTATCTCCCGCTTTATCCTCTATTAGGGTCGCGGTGGGGTTCCCCATGTCCATCCAGGGGAGAACGCCTCGGGCGCTGGGCAGATACACCCAGGACAGGGCGCCAATCCATCGCTGGGCACACACTCACTCACACAGACACACTCTATATGGGGCAATTTGGAGAATTCAATTGACTGGATCCATGTTTTTGGACTGTGGGAGGAAACCGGAGAACCCGGAGGAAACCCACGCAGACACGGGGAGAACATGGAAACTCCACCCAGATGGGGATTCGAACCGGGAATCCCTAGCGCTGAGAGGAGAACGTGCTAAACCACTAAGCCACCGTGCTGCCCTGATTTTTATACTTTTAATATTAGTAGTGTGTGTTTGGCCACGCCCCCTTCCTTCACTTACCATATAAATGGACTTTGTAGTTTTACAATTCCAGACTGTAGTCCATCTGTGTTCTTTTTTTTTTGTTGGTCCCATGTTGGTTCTCTGTTCTCTATTGGTCAGGACAGGTATCATTTGGGTGGTGGATTGTTTATTGTCAGTTCTGCAGTTTTAGTGCAGCAGTGCTGCTGCAATTTCATTTCTCCACCTCACTGACCCTGCTGAATCCGGATTCATTGCTATTATTGTTATATAATAATTAAAATAGTATGATATTGTAAGAAATATATCAATGTTCCCTTTATGTATGCCTTTCAAAAGGGTTTTCAAACAGGCTGGTGGCAGCATGGTGCATCTGCAGGATGTGTAGTAGGAACGTAGGGCTGTATTCATCTAAAGATTCTCATAGTCGAATCTGATTCGTCAGATTTTCCCTATAGTCGACTGATAGTCAAATCAGTTAAAATTTCACCACAAGATGGCGCTATAAGCGTGGTTTTTAATTTTTTTTAATATATATTTTACTTGTTTTTCTAACAAAATAAAACCTTTTTTTTTTGTTTTTGTTTTTTCTTTTTTTTTTCTAGAAATTAGGATGATTTTATTTGACAAAAGGCTATATATATATAAAACGAAAACAAAGACATTTCATGTAAAAACTAATGCTTAGCAGCAGCCATGGGCGCCCCCATGTGGTCAAAATGGTACATTCGACTATGAGGTTCATAGTCGACTACGGTTCTCCGAATCGAATCGTCGAATCAGCGAATATTGCAGCTCACCCCTATAGGAACGTGATGGATTTTGTGATTTCAGGAGGAGCTGAAGCACTTCGAGACGAAGGTGGAGAAGCATCAGCACTACCAGGAGCAGCTGGAGTACTCGCACCAAAAACTGCAGCACATCGAATCCATTGGGGATAAAGATCACATCATGAGGCATAAAGAGAAATACAACACTCTGGCTGAGAAAGCACGCGAGATGGGTTACAAGGTCAGTGGTAATTAGGACTGAATGAGTGAGTGTAATAACACATATATACTATGAGTTAAAAAATAATAATAATTAATAAAACCATATAAAGAAATAAAAAATAGATTGTTCAAGCGGATAGAAGTACATAATGCATTCCAAGCTAAGATAATAGAATATAATAATGATTTTACGTTATGGAACTCGGCTCAAAATACTGAAAACATGGAGGTATGATGATAAACAAAAAATAAAACAACCCAACTTACTGGATGAGTTTATTCCCAGAATGCTGAAAACTTAATGCGTCAACTTTAAGCTGATTTAGCTTATTTCCACTACTGATAGTAAATCCTTTTTAATGTGTGTGTGTGTTTGTGTGTATTTGTTTTTGTTTGTTTGTGTGTGTGTGTAGATGAAGAAGCATTTGCAGGATCTAACCAACAAGATCTCGCAAAATGGGCTGCGGCATAATGAACTATGAGAACTTTCTTTTCTTCTTGTTCTCCATGGCAACCGGCAGAACCCTCTGTTCTCATTGATATTTCCACGAGGTCATCGTTTTTTACACAGTGGCATAAATCAACTTTAGATTCCACCTTTGAGATTGTTTACTAATTCACAGCACTGAATAATGAGAATATTATTGGATGTTTCGTGACGGATCCAAGGCAGTGAGGAACGGCTGATTCTGGTACGAATACAGAGTCGGCTCCAGGAATCAGATTTTTTTTTTTTTTTTTTTTTTTTTTTTCTGGAGCTGACTCAATGTTGTATTTTTTACATATTGGAATAATGTTTGTGTTCTGAATGGAATGTGCAGGTTGGATGTGATGTCTGTAGTATTTTCTAGAGGAGTAACTTTATACATTGTGTTTTTTTTTTTTTTTTTTTTTATTCCATAAAATGTAAATAAATAGTTGTTTTAACAATAAAAGATCATGATTACAAATGACACTCTTTTTATTTTATTTCATCAATTCTTAGGGGACATTATGTAGGGCTGAACAGAACCATTCAGTAAATAGTGACCACACCGCAGCACTGCAAAAAATTGATGTCAAAAGATAAGAAAAATAAACAAAAATCAAAAAAACATACATGAAAAATTGCCAATATAGTAAGTACATTTGTCTTGTTTCTTAAAATGAGAAAGGTTCGTTATCTTACAAGGTTCGTTACACATTTCAAAGATTTTTTTTTTTTGCAGTGTGGATCTCGAGCTGCTGTACAGCGTGGATCTGCTTCATCACATTCTCCACACTTTTCTGCTTTTCAGCATCTTGTAGACTTGAAGACTTGTCGCTCATCTTTGTTTTTTTTGTTTTTTTCTTTTTTCAGAGGCCGATTTCTGCCACTTTCTCACACGTTTTGAGCTTCTTCACATTCACGTCCACATCTTCCTCTCCTTTTTCAGAGTTTTCAGTTGAGTAGCTTATTCAGACAACAGTCCGTCTGCATCACCAAGGCTTTAAGGGTCTCACACTTCTCTATTCTTCTTCTTCTTCCTTCCTCAAACTTTCAATCGTATATGAGCTTATATACAATTTCCATGTCCTCCAACTGTTTTTCAAAATCCATCCGCAGCCGATCTCTCTCCATCTCAAACTCCTGATTCATTCTTTTTCTTTTTTTAATCCATTCTTTCAACTGCTCGTTGTTTTGGTCCATTTTCGTCGTCACGCTTACTTTGGCTCTCTCCTTTTCTTGGTGTATCTTATTGGCTTGTTCCACGAACTCCGCGAACCCTGCCCTTCTGATCTGCTCCAGACGTGCGATCTCCGTGCACAAGTGTTCCCTCTCCGAAGACCAATCAGTCATGTAGTCTTTCATTTCCTCCTCCAGATTCTCATTATTTTCCTTCTCTTCCTTCAGTTCCTGCTCCATTTTCTCAATCTCCTTGAGAATCTGCTGTATGGATATTTCCCCTGGTTCTGGATTCTGCAGGATAAGCAGAAACATGAACAGACTTTCATTCTCTGTTTAGAAAACAGTTCTGGGTGTAAATTTGGCTTCATGTATGTAGGTTAACTAGAGAACTGTAAACCCATCAGATATAACATCATGTTTAATAGTTATTATGATAGTGAGACGGGACGTATTATAATCTCAATTCTTTTGGATATATTACTTACATGGGGCGGCACTGTGGCGTGGTAGGTCTCACCACCGCTTGTCATCATTGTGGATGGGTCAGTTTCTGTTTTCTTCTCCTTCAGTTCCAAGCCAGGGGTGTGTCTTTGTAAGTGTTTGTCCAGCGATGGATTGCCACTTTGTCCTTGGTCTATCTCCCCTGCATGTGGAACTTTCTCCTGTGGATCGGCATGGGGATCCCCACCTCGACACTGGTGTGGGATATAGGATTAAGCAGAAGATAATGAGATGAGATGGTCTGTGTAAACTGTGTAACGCCCCCCAGTGATGAATCTATGTCATAATATCGCTGTCAGTGGGAATATTGTAGTCACACCCTCATTCAGGACATTAAATGGACACCCAGCTACAAATTGAAGGCTTATTTTTTAATCATGGAGTCATCACTTACCGAAGGGTGGGTCATTCTGCGAAAAAAGGCCCTCAGTCTGGACTTCAGACCACGTCTATTATTTGATGAAGCCATGGTTCCTCTGTCTAAAGCAAGCCTTTATACACAGTGAGAAACACAGTTTATCCACAGAAATAATTTTACTTATAAAACCTAAAAACATTCATTCATTCATTCATTATCTCCCGCTTTATCCTCTATTAGGGTCGCGGTGGGGTTCCCCATGCCCATCCAGGGGAGAACGTCTCGGGCGCTGGGCAGATACACCCAGGACAGGGCGCCAATCCATCGCTGGGCACACTTACTCACACAGACACACTCTATATGGGGCAATTTTGAGAATTCAATTGACTTGATCCATGTTTTTGGACTGTGGGAGGAAACCGGAGAACCCGGAGGAAACCCACGCAGACACGGGGAGAACATGGAAACTCCACCCAGATGGGGATTCGAACCGGGAATCCCTAGCGCTGAGAGGAGAACATGCTAAACCACTAAGCCACCTGTAAATATAATAATCTACATCATTTCTGAAACACTGACCATTGAAACATTTAAACTGACATGTTTTTAGGTTGCGGCACGGTGGCTTAGTGGTTTAGCACGTTCTCCTCTCAGCGTTAGGGATTCCCGGTTCGAATCCCCATCTGGGTGGAGTTTCCATGTTCTCCCCGTGTCCCCGTGGGTTTCCTCCGGGTTCTCCGGTTTCCTCCCACAGTCCAAAAACATGGATCAAGTCAACTGAGCTCTCCAAATTGCCCCATATAGAGTGTGTGTGAGTGAGTGTGTGCCCAGCGATGGATTGGCGCCCTGTCCTGGGTCTATCTGCCCAGCGCCCGAAACGTTCTCCCTTGGATGAGGACCCCCCACGACCCTAATATAGGATAAAGCAGAAGATAATGAATCAATTACAGAATTCATTGTGTGTGTATTTAACTCAAATAAAATAATTAACATCTTCATATTTAAATGAACATTATCTCTCAGTAAAAAGTCTGATATTTCAGTGTTAAGACTCTGTTCTCTTACCTGAACTTATTTGTGGACTCTTAAACGATCTTGCTCGTGTTAATGAAGATAATTTGCAGCAGTTCTGTAACTAAACTCTGTAACTAAAACCGACACTTAGTCCAAACACAGCTGATATGACGTAGACGTCAAAGAACGCGTCTTTTTGTTGCTATGGAAACCACCACTAGCAATGTTCCATAGTCGTTGCGAAAGTTCCACTATACTGTATAGAATGTTAAAAATCCTAAATCATGCAGCTTTAATGTTTTAATTTTTGTATTTGTGTTATTTCCCATGAAACGAGCACCGACGTCTGACCCAAAAATCAGAATAATGAAATAATAATAAAAAACCACAGTTAGTTTGATCTGTTTATTGTACTAGAAGCTAAAAAAAAAAAAACCTGGGAAATGAAAACATATAAAAAATACTGCCTTTTAGAAGATGTACATTCTAAGTTGTAAATGTACAGCGTTGGTCACCTGAAGGAAATTATTTACAGTTTTAATAATATTAAAAGCACTAACATGCCAATACAACAGAAATGCTGTGATGATATGGATTATATTTATGAGATGAACTTTGCTAACAGATGTTCTATTGGTCTTAAAAATGTTATGCAGTTTCTTTGATTTAAATAAATGTTAGAACTTTGTGGATTTAAATCCAGCTAGAACACTCCCATTAAATAATCGGGATTAAAAAAAAATAAGAATAAATACTTAGGCAGACGAGAAAGCCTTTTTCGTATGAATATCTTTAAATATGTGCAGAAGGTGATACAGAGAACGGAATTTAAAAAGAGAGGATCATCAATGTGTTACATATACACTCAGCACCTCCACTGAGGTGATACAAATACAGAAATACAGAAAATGACATCATAAGCTTTGACCTCTGAAAACCAGACATTTAAAGCATAAAAACTGCCATGTAATATGTATTTGTTTGATATAACAAAAGCATCTATTCATTCAGGGGCATCCACATATTAAAATTCTGTGCCTTCTTCCCAAATAATTCAGCGTCGTAAAAGGTAATTAGCGAATAGTGACACAGACGCTTTTAGAAATGCATTAGCTACATTCCTGCTAATTTACCGCCTTTGTAAAAGCTTTGTTTTGCTATTATAACCTTGACTTCTTTTCTAATGGAGAATACATCAGATTTTCTCAAAGTAATTGCGGGGTTGACTCGCGGGGAAAACAGAATATGCAATGTACAAATGTGAATGTGAAAAATGCTGTTTGAAGTGTGTGTGGGATCAGTTCAGTGTTCCTCTGCGTTTTTGCTCCAGCTGGTGCAGCCCATCCTCACGGCCCTGTGCATGCTGAGCTCCCACTCTCTGAGCTGTCTCGGTCGCAGCGATGTCAATGTGAGCATATTTTGTACTGGAAGACCCTACACACACACACACACACACACACACACACACACAAACACGTTTTTATCTACTTTACATAGACATGTTGTGGAGACTTACCCTCTACCTACCCAAGCATTAATCAGAACCTTACCCTTGCTATTGACTAACCGTAACTATAACCATGCAACATGATTTCATTTTTAAAAACTGTTACATTGTGGAGGGCGGCACGGTGGCTTAGTGGTTTAGCATGTTCTCCTCTCAGCGCTAGGGATGCCCGGTTTCGAATCCCCATCTGGGTGGAGTTTCCATGTTCTCCCCGTGTCCACGTGGGTTTCCTCCGGGTTCTCCGGTTTCCTCCCACAGTCCAAAAACATGGATCAAGTTAATTGAGTTCTCTAAAAAAAAATTGCCCCATATAGAGTGTGTTTGAGTGAGTGAGTGTGTACCCAGCGATGGATTGGCGCCCTGTCCTGGGTCTATCTGCCCAGCGCCCGAGACGTTCTCCCCTGGATGGGCATGGGGAACCCCACCGCGACCCTAATAGAGGAAAAGCGGGTGATAATGAATGAATGAATGAATGTTACATTGTGGAGGGCGGCACGGTGGCTTAGTGGTTAACACGTTCTCCTCTCAGCGCTAGGGATGCCCGGTTTCGAATCCCCATCTGGATGGAGTTTCCATGTTCTCCCCGTGTCCGCGTGGGTTTCCTCCGGGTTCTCCGGTTTCCTCCCACAGTCCAAAAACATGGATCAAGTTAATTGAGTTCTCTAAAAAAAAATTGCCCCATATAGAGTGTGTTTGAGTGAGTGAGTGTGTACCCAGCGATGGATTGGCGCCCTGTCCTGGGTCTATCTGCCCAGCGCCCGAGACGTTCTCCCCTGGATGGGCATGGGGAACCCCACCGCGACCCTAATAGAGGAAAAGCGGGTGATAATGAATGAATGAATGAATGTTACATTGTGGAGGGCGGCACGGTGGCTTAGTGGTTAACACGTTCTCTCAGCGCTAGGGATGCCCGGTTTCGAATCCCCATCTGGGTGGAGTTTCCATGTTCTCCCCGTGTCCGCGTGGGTTTCCTCCGGGTTCTCCGGTTTCCTCCCACAATCCAAAAACATGGATCAAGTCAATTGAGTTCTCCAAATTGCCCCATATAGAGTGTGTCTGTGTGAGTGAGTGTGTACCCAGCGATGGATTGGCGCCCTGTCCTGGGTCTATCTGCCCAGCGCCCGAGACGTTCTCCCCTGGATGGGCATGGGGAACCCCACCGCAAAATTAGGGAATAGAGGATAAAGCGGGAGATAATGAATGAATGAATGGATGAATGTTACATTGTGGGCACTAACTTGCGTGAGGTCAAAATTACAGGAGGTCCCACCGAGTGTGAAACACGTTTTGGTTATCGGATTGTTATATATGCCTGGTAAACACACACACACACACACACACACACTCACACACACACACACAAATGGAGATGTTTACAGAGTACATCAAGGGGCTGAAAGCAGATAGATTGAAGCTATTCATGGTTCAAAGTTGTTTTCAAGTCAACAAATGTCAGCGAATCAATTCATCACTCCATTTAACTTTGTGAGCAAATAAACACGACACACAAACACAAAAAAATGGAAGGTTTGAGAGAAACATTGCACCTCTGATGGGGTTTGCCTCCGCTACATCCTGCAGATCCAGCTCCATGTAGTTCAGATGGTGCTTTGATACAGGACTGATGGGGATGTTAACATAGTTGGAGTCGAGCTGCACTCGGTCACCTCCCAGTGTACCCACTGAGTCACCTAAAGCTAACAATCTGCCTGTTGAATGTGACAAACAACATGATGATGTAGCTTTTACATCCACAAGATACAGAATTAACACGGCGGCACGGTGTTATAGTGGTCAGCACGTTCGCCTCTCAGCGCTAGGGAATCCCGGTTCGAATCCCCATCTGGGTGGAGTTTCCATGTTCTCCCCGTGTCTGCGTGGGTTTCCTCCGGGTTCTCCGGTTTCCTCCCACAGTCCAAAAACATGGATCAAGTCAATTGAATTCTCAAAATTTGCCCCATATAGAGTGTGTCTGTGTGAGTGAGTGTGTGCCCAGCGATGGATTGGCGTCCTGTCCTGGGTCTATCTGCCCAGCGCCCGAGACGTTCTCCCCTGGATGGGCATGGGGAACCCCACCGCGACCCTAATAAAGGATAAAGCGGTAGATAATGAATGAATGAATATAATTATTTGTGCTCATGGTGCTTGTGTTTGTCTTGTGATGAACAGATGACCTTTCCATGGCCTTGCCTCGAACCCCATATGCACCCTCCACCCCAAAACCCAGCCTGAGAACCTACTCAAGTGAGAGGTTTAAATAAATAAATCCTCATTAATAAACATCATTGATGGGTTAGACCTTCTCGCGGTATGATGATCTTTAGCCATTCTGAAACCGACTATGTACAGGCGAACGTACTAATCACTAAGCTACCATGCCGCCCACTTTCAAGACATTTAAAACAAATTGTCAGTAGGATGGCAAAACATGTGTTTGTTTTTAGCGCAGGGTAGATCTAGTTCTTTGAGTTTGCATGTTCTCTTCATGTCTGTGTGGGCTAAAACCCACAGTCCAGAAACATGTTAGTGGACGTGAAGGTACTGAATTTCATTTATTATATAATTATTTGGGCGGCACGGTGGCTTAGTGGTTAGCACGTTTGCCTCTCAGTACTAGGGATTCCCGGTTCGAATCCCCATCTGGGTGGAGTTTCCATGTTCTCCCCGTGTCTGCATGGGTTTCCTCCGGGTTCCACGGTTTCCTCCCACAGTCCAAAAACATGGAACAAGTCAATTGAGTTCTCCAAATTGCCCCATATAGAGTGTGTGTCTGTGTGAGTGAGTGTGTGCCCAGCGATGGATTGGCGTCCTGTCCTGGGTGTATCTGCCCAGCGCCTGAAACGTTCTCCCCTGGATGGGCATGGGGAACCCCCCCGCGACCCTAATAGAGGATAAAGCGGTAGATAATGAATGAATGAATATAATTATTTGTGCTCATGGTGCTTGTGTTTGTCTTGTGATGAACAGATGACCTTTCCATGGCCTTGCCTCGAACCCCATATGCACCCTCCACCCCAAAACCCAGCCTGAGAACCTACTCAAGTGAGAGGTTTAAATAAATAAATCCTCATTAATAAACATCATTGATGGGTTAGACCTTCTCGCGGTAAAGGTTCTCAGAAAGCCTGACCTAATAAATAATTTAAATGGCCTTGAATTATAATTATGCCTTGTGAAGTACTGAGTTTTTAAAGTTTCTAAATTACACACAGGGTTTTGAAACGATTTGTTCATCAAGCTCAGACATGTGTGTTGAGGGACGTCCACATGCTTTTAAGCACGAATGCAGATATAGAGAACTCGAGTTACATGTGCAACAGAACACATTAAACCAGATCCAAAAATGATTTCACACTGAGGAAAATGAGCCTTACCGGATGAGGAAGGGGATGAGGATGAGTGTCTGAACAGCCTGAGCGAGCACCTGGGGGACGTGGGGGTCTGTAATGAACACCCTGATGGGAAGAAAATGAAAAAGACTACTCCGTGTTCACGTGACCAGAAAGAGACAACACTGCACAATCACAAAACTCACCTTCAGTCTCCCAAAAGCCTCTCTGCTGTGAATGTCTGCTCATGAGCTCATACCTGCTCATCAACTCCGTCTGAGAAGAACAACAATCTTTACGTCTTAATATAAAATCATTAAACCATCGACTACGTGGGCAGCATAATCGCCCAATGGTGAGAACGCTCTCCCAACATTCTGTGTTTCATTCCCAGGTAGGGTGGACAAAGAAAAATTGTTAAAAAAAGGAAAATAAATTGTTAAATTGGTTGGTGATGATACTAATTGTTTTAATTTAGTATCAAAAATTGGATTTTTACTCATTAATCTAGAACAGTGGTTCGCCCATTATCAAGCCACAACATCCAAGTACCTTCTACTCATGGAGTGACATGGCAAAAATGCGTTTATTGAATGCAAAATCGTTAATAAAATGGACTTCTGCAACGTAATCTAGTCTGTTTTTTTAAATGTATGCTGATAGCCAAGTAACATGTTTCCAGTTTCACTAACAATCCAATACTGCCATCCAGTGGCCAAGTTAAAGTATGCAGTTTATACAATACATCGGGAAAATAATGTATTGTATGTCCATACATCCATACCAATATATGTACTGTGTAATTATTATTATTATTATTATTATTATTATTATGTTATTATGCTTTATACTAAACTTGGCTTGTGATGGCATTTCCTGCAAACAGTGTAAACATTCATTAATGCCTAATCAGTTGCTCTGCACCATTAAATTAACCAGCCCCGACTCTTAAGGGGAATGGGGCAAGTGACACAATTGGTTTATTGCGTAAAGACACACTGACGCACCCTAAATCAGATAAGATCAATAAAATAAAGCCTATTAAGATGCTTCTTTGTGGTTGTAAAATCTGGATCTCACCCATAAGGAGAACATGCAAACAACATACCAAAAAGACTTACTTAACCCTGCTGATGAATCCAACTTTCCTGTGGTTACCATTGAGCCACCCTTAAAACCTGATCTAAAATTGTTTACTCTCAAAATTAACTTTATCTTTAACCCTAAATCTACTGTAGAGTTTAACTAAAATCTCACAGTGCAATAAAGAACATTCTTAAATCCTTATTAAATAAATAACTGGTTCAAGATATTTCATTGATGTTCATCCTATTAGACTTAGACTTTTACAGCTAGACATTTAAAATGATGGCCAGCAAATTTTTTTTTTTTTTTTTTACAGTGTTCTTTTTTTCCCCAGTGACAAATAAAAAAAAATACCTCTGTGTTCACCCCTAGGTTGATTGTTTCCACAGATGGAGGTCCTGTGGTGTTGTTCATTTTAAGATTTGTTTTTTCTGCAAACATCACAGAGGTAAAAAAAAAAAAAAAAAAAAAAAAAGTGGGTTAAATAATTATATACAATTATTATATAATATTAAAGACTAATATGTAATAATAACTGATAGCCTAATACACTAATGTAATAATTTTAATTAATATTATTTTTAGACTAATATAATAATTAAAATTTGTATGTAATTCGGTATGTAATTAAAATTTACATACCGAAGTTCTGCCTCTGATCTTATTATTAGAGTCAAATTCATTTAATATGAAATATATATATATATATATATATATATATATATATATATATATATATATATATATATCATACGATTATATATTATATACATAGTCTATATATATAGTCTGTATTTAGTCTGTAAATATTGGACATAAACACTTAATGAAGTGAACAGTAGACGTGAGATTTTAAATAGAAATTTACATTAAACATAATAATGAATTAATAAATGATGTTCATAGATTTAATGCTGTTTGAGTTTTACTAACTGATCTGATGCCATGTGGCTGTGGATATTTGATTGTTTTCACCTACCTCTGTGTACAGATGCCGAAAATAAATCCATACCCAGTCCTACTGGAACCTGAGGGGGGCGTGTGGGTGTGGAAGGTGTTACCTGAAAAGAAAATCAATACATAATTTAAAAAAAGTGCAAAGAAAAAGAAATTGATTAAAAACGTGATACCTTTTCTGTTGTGTACTTGTGTGTTTCTCGAGTACGTTACTGGAAACTTAAATATTACTAATATAAGGAACTACAGGGAACTGTTAATGAAACACTGCGGTATCAGATAAAGTCATCAGGGCTTACATTACACCCCCTCTCCCAAAAAACTGCTAATGTGCCTGACATTAAATTAAGACCAGAAAAGTTAGCAGACGTGATCATGTCTCACAGCTGAGTTTAATGCCTTGTTGCTGTTGGCATTGGTTCATCGATGGCTTTAGTGTTCCAGTGATAAGTGCTCTCTGGCATCACAGCTGTTTATCATAAACAACTCTTTTAAAAACCCAGAAACTTGCAGATTACCAGCTTTAAATAGACTTTACAAACTCATAATGATGATGAAGCTTGATCATGATGACAACAAATCGATGCTCTGGTGTCCATACTGAGAATGTGATTCAGATTGGTGTGTTTAAGGAAAATAGTGTTTACAATTTAAAAAAAGGATAGAACACTGGAACATACAGTACCAGTCAAATGTTTGGACACACCCCCTATATGCTTCACATAGTGTCCATGTTCTCAGTTCCACTTACTGTATAATTACTGAAGGACTTTGTAGTTTTACAATTTCAGACTGTAGTCCATCTGTTTATGGACTACAGTACATATTGTGTACTCTGTTCTCATTAAGATTTTCTAATTATATCCTATCCCAGCACTGCAGAACTGACAATAAAACAATCCACCACACAAATGATACCTGTTCTGTGATGCTCCTGACCAACAGAGAACAAAGAACCAACAGGGGACTAACAACAACAAAGAACACAGATGGACTGCAGTCTGTAATTATAAAACCACAAAGCCTACCTGTATAATAAGTGGAGGAAATAGACCATCAGACAAAGAAGGGGGCGTGTCCAAATGTTTGATGGTTAGTGTACAAAAAGTCTGTACCTTGGCCATTCAGAAGCAACATAATCTCAGTTATTAGACGGCTGTAATGTAGCTGTACATCCCCATCAGTGGTGTGCGCGGTGCTGTCACCATGATGGAGCTCAGGTGCTTCTGCAGGTGGAAGTGATTTGCAGCACCATTAATTAGTCCCCTGATTTGAAATACAGACGCTGGGCTATTGTCATCTATACCTTTCGTTTGTTATCTTTAGCGCCACACTTATTTTAATATGAGGTACTCACACCTTCAACCGGCCTTATTAAAGGGGCATATGGTTTAGGTTCTAACATCCTTGAACCATTGGAAGCATCAAGATCTCAAATTGTTCCTCCGTTCCATAGCCTGCGAGTTAATTGTGTCTCCTAATAAAGCCAAAATGAACAAACTAAATAAACATTGTACAATATCCACTTCAGGTCCCTAACCACATCGAGCCACTAGCCTGCACTGGAGTGCAGGGATATGAGAAAAGCTGGGTTGTTGAGGCAAAGTCAGTGGAGCTGAAACATTTCTGCAGCTAATTACTGTGTTGTCAGATCATTTAGAGGCTGGCATGGAAAAGCACGACGACTAATCAACTGAGATTTACGCAACGTCTGTTCCGCTTCACCTCCTGAGAGACGGCTAAAAGCACTTTCAATCACCCGAACTGATGGAGTGTGGAGTTGAAACCTTTTATTGGAATGCTGGTAACGCTGGGTTTAAACTGATGCGCCATTAAGGTGCTTTGAGAAAGCCTTCTCCACGATCAACCACCGGAATGATCTTGAAAATTTTCTTCTTAACACCCAACCATCCATCCATCATCTTCCAGTTAATGCTATCCTATCGCTGGGCACACAATCACACACACTATATAGGGGCAATTTAGCTCAAGCTCCACCCAGATTGGCATTCAAGCCTGAATCGTCAGCGCTGAGAGACGAACATGCTAACCACTTTGCCATCCTTCAAAACAACCAGTACATTACAAACACATGGTGTTTTAGAGGTTTGTCAGAAAGGGGTCCCCTTGGAGAAGGGGAAACATGACATTAACATGACTGTCATGACTATATCATGAGTTAGTCGTATTGTCACTGCTAATAAAGCATTTATCCGTGTATTTTGGACAACCGTATGCTTTCAAGTTTGTGAAAATGGTCTGGGAAAGGTCTCTGCTGTGTCATCATGACTGTGCTTTAGTTCACAAAGCAAGTTTGTAACCAGGGATGTACATGCATCAATGCAAACTGTGAATTATAGTGAGAAGCATGTTTGTGCACCATTTTCATTCATTCATTCATTATCTTCCACTTTATCGTGTATATTAGGGTCGCGGTGGGGTTCCCCATGACCATCCAGGGGAGAACGTCTCGGGCGCTGGGCAGACAAACCCAGGACAGGGTGCCAATCCATCGCTGGGCACACACTCACTCACACATACACACTCTATATGGGGCAATTTGGAGAACTCAATTGACTTGATCCATGTTTTTGGACTGTGGGAGGAAACCGGAGAACCCAGAGGAAACCCAACACAGACACGGGGAGAAAATGGAAACTCCACCCAGATTGGGATTCAAACCGGGAACCACTAGCGCTGAGAAGCGAACGTGCTAACACTAAGCCACCGTGCCACCCTGTGTTTTGTTTGTCATTTTAGGCTATGGTAATGTACATAGTCAGGCTTTAAAAGAAACGGCAGACTGAACGGAAAGTAAAAAATGAGTTTTCATTACAAATAAATGAGAACAAATGGAAAAACCTTACCCTCATTCCTCCACAGACTGGACAGAGATTGTGTTGAGGTGTGCTGAAGCCGGGCAGAACATTTACTCCATCACTGCTACCACTACATCTGACTGGTACAGTCATTTTAATCCCAGCATGACTACCTAATGCTCCCAACACACCTCCCTCAGCTCCGGGAGAGGAAGGAAATTGGACAAGCTTACGAGGAAAATCATAATGCTGCAAGAGATGCGCCGGCACCTGGTACTCCAAATCCGGTCCTTCAGGTGCAACATTGATGGAGCAGAAGCATGGTTTCATGCCAGGTGCCATGGAGGTGGAGCTTGGAGGTAAAGTAAATACCGGGACACTTTGAGGTTGTGGTGTTATTCTGAGGCTTGTATTGTCATGTGCCAAAGGAGTTGAGGGACCTGTGTTAGAGTTCAGAGTAAGACTTATCACTGACCCAAAGTCCTCCACTTCCCCCTGCGTAGTGTCCAAGCTGCCTGTATAGGAGGAGAAACTTCCAGAATACGATGAGTGGCTTCCTGTGGCAATGCCGCTGTCGGTCGAGTTTTGCCTCCCTGCCTCTTGAAGTCCTCTGGGATGTGGCGGTTTGGAAGGAGGCCGCAGACCTCTTCCAAGGTGCTCTTCTCGATGTCTTGATGCCAATACCCCTGACGGCGACAACAGTGGCTCTAGAGGGGTAGGGTATCTCGGAGGTTCGGACCACGTGGCAAGTCGGCTGCTCAGGCTGACATCCGAGTGACTGGTGTCTGAAGAGGAGCTGGAAATGCTGCGGGCATCTCCTGCCAGAGATGTGGTGGAACTCAAGTGGGACACTAACCAATAAAAACAAAGGAAACACTAAAAGAAGGGTCTTGCACACAATGCACACTGTGACTCTCTGCATGTTTAGGTCAAACTTATGTGGACACCAGACCATAAAACCAACACATGGTATAGAGACTGCACAACTGCTAGCATTTGCACGCGATAACAAGGTGCCATCTGTCTTTAATTTTTTTGACTGTGACAGTGGTTTAAGAATGGGAGGAGTAGCCAAGGAAACAAGGCAGGTTTCCCAGACTTTTGGCTGAGATATAGCACTGCTGGTCCACTGGAAATCTGAGTTCAGCACACAGTGGTCCATACATAAACATTTACAGTACATGTCCACATGTCCCAAAACACACCAGGTCCACTTTTGACATCCTTCTTCCAAAATAAATCTTATCCTTCCTCTGCACAATGCCAAACAACGTCAAGCTTATCTCCCCTAATTGGTCCCTAAAAATTCCCACCTGTGCCATAATGGTAATAAACCCTTTCCCAATTCTGTCCGTCCTCATAACATCTGAATTCAGTGATTAAGACATTTGTCCCAATTCTTTTGCCAATATAGATTATATGCAATAAACAATTATCTGAACAGTAAACTCTTACTAAGTAAAATAGTTCAATTATTAAGAAGAAACATTGCTTGCTCTTGTCAAACAAACATATCAAGAACTAGTGTTTAAATACTTAGTTTGGCAATATAACTTAAGGAGAATCGCTCCACTTATGACCCTGCCAGCACAGAGCAGTGCTGTATCAACAAAATCCATCTCTAATAGTTCTTCTTGGTGCCAATCTTAAAATAGGAGCCCATAAAAAAGCCTGGGGCTATGCCAGCAACCACAAAAAAGAGTCGCTCAAAGAGACCCAAGGGCATAAACTGCATTTGACAACATTCTTGTCTGTTTGGGATTGGTCCAAAATGGAAAATTTGCCTAAAACCATTAAAACGATAACCTTGGGCATCAATTGTAGTAATGGTAGTGCTTTTGGTAGCATTGCTACCTTACACTAAGAAGGTTCTGGGGTCAAGGTGTTTCTGCATCTGATCTGTAATCACTTAGTGACCTGTTTAAGTACTGGGATAACCTCCAGCTATATAAAGACGTTCTTCATTAGATGCATTGTTGTTGGAACCATAAAGAACTGTGTTTTTCAGTGTGTTCTACCTGTGCTGCTCTGCTGGCTGCAGACGGACAGCATGCTGAGACGCTTCTCCAGCTCACTGGCTTCCTGTGTGATCCTCTCCTCCATAGAGGACGATGACTGAACACTCAGATCTGAATCACAAAAACAGCCAGACAAATAAATTCAAATCTTGCTCTGTCATAGGGGCGTGGTAGCTCAGTGCTTAGGGTAATGAATGAACTCTGTGTTCCCCAACCATCAAGTTGCCATCAAATTGCCCCTATAAAGTGTGTGTATGTCTGTGTGGGTGTGTGTGTGCCCAGTGTATGTACCCAGTGTGTGGGTGATTGGCGCCCGGTTTTGGGTGTATCCAGACATTCTCCCATGGATGTCCATGGGCACCCCCACCCCCCCATGACCCTAGCGCAAGATTAATTCATAGATATGTTATTGTAAGTGTGTAATCACCTGTAATTGTAAAATGTATATTAATAAGCTTGCATTAAGTCTTAAATTACAATAACAGCAGGTTGCCTTTAGTGGCTGCCCTAGTTGCATTGCTATATTTGTACCTTTCCTGCAAGTAAATGTTATGTTATTAATAACCTCTCTAAGATTCAGATTTTAAATGCATTTTCAGGATGTTTAATTAGAAGTTTGCTCATGTCTGTACCAAAGAACTTGTTCCACCTTGAATTTTCTGCTTAATTTAGTGAAATGATTCTGACAGGATGATAGAATCAGTGCTGAATGGTCCAACCTTTTAGTCACAACGCTGCTGTAAGTGTAACTCCAGGAATATAAACCATTTTGATCTGATTATGCCATTTTAAGATATTACATTAAAAGCTAATATTAGTGGTATTGGACGCATACTGCACATGGTTTGTCCAGAGACATTTAGTAGCGTTGGCATTTAGAACGTGCTCCTGGTTGAGTGTGCGGAGCTCCGTGAGGTATTAAAATAAAGTTTGCTTCTTGATTTACAGATACTGATACAGCTGAGCTCCCGGGGTCTAATTCAGTGCACATTTCATTCATCAAGTCATAAATCCGTTCCTACAGCTGCCAATCTGCTAATCTGTCAAAGAACCTGAGATGATCCCCGGCCTGATAACACACCTCTGCCTACGCCTGGGTTCCTCTGGGCTCCAGTGGCCTCGCCGAAGAAATTCTGGATTTAACTTTACACATGACACTATAGCTATCCATCCATCCATTATCTTCCGCTTTATCCTATATTAGGGTCACGGTGGGGTTCCCCATGCCCATCCAGGGGAGAACGTCTCGGGCGTTGGGCAGACAAACCCAGGACAGGGCGCCAATCCATCGCTGGGCACACAGACACGCACACAAATACACTCTATATGGGGCAATTTGGAGAACTCAGTTGACTCGATCCATGTTTTTGGACTGTGGGCGGAAACCGGAGAACCCGGAGGAAACCCACGCGGACATGGGGAGAACATGGAAACTTCATCCAGATGGGGATTCGAACCGGGAATCCCTAGCGCTGAGAGCCGAACGTGCTAACCGTGCTGCCCTATGAGCAATATATTTAATATAAACAAAAATAGTACTAAATTACGAGCAATAGTGTCAGTTCCTTTACTATGTAGATGAACTCAGGAGTTTTACAGACTGTAGTCCATTAGTTTTACTCCTTTCTCTACTCTGTTTCTAATGATCTTGACCTTTACAGGACAACTATGAACAGGTGTCATTTGGGTGGCGATGATTTTAAGACATAACCGATAGAGTGTACAGTGAGAGGATACTGTGTTGGGTAAATTGGTCTCACGGCAGTGCTGGAAATGATCCACTACCCCAGTAATACCTACTCTATGGGGCGTCTCAACCATAACAGGTAGAAGGGGACAATGTATGTGTGAATTGTCTAAAGTACATCAATGCGGTAGGTGAAAGTAATAAAGTAGATAGTAGGTGTATCTAATAAAAGCTGAGTGCACATAGTGCACATGTTAATCAGGATAAGAGTGTTGTGGCTGAAATTGGACGTAAAGGTATAAACACCGTGTCCTGAGGCACGATTAAACTGTAAGCATGTGCATGAATCATTTCTTAGATTCTCAGTGGAATGAAACTGGGAAACACGGTAACATGTCAATTCATTAGCATTCATTATCAGTCATAATTAATTAATTTGATTTATCAGGACAGGGTTGAAGCAGCCTGATAACCCACCACAGGCCATCGCAATAAAACGGTAATTGCACCAGCTTTTAACGGCTGAGAGCAAAGGAAAGAGAAACAGCCTGATGCTTGTACATGCTGGGAGGAAAATGTATTATGTGTATTATGTACAGTGACAAGCCTAAGAGTTAGATTTTTTTTTTTTTTTTTTTTTTTTTTTATTCATCAAGAATCTTTGGTCTTTTCTGGAAATGGGATGTTTACTATTAAGTACATTTACTATTAATTAATAACAATGAAATGATGCCTAGTGATGGGGATGGACAAGATTAGGAATGAGTTAGAGGGACAGGACAGGTAGGACGTGCTGAAAACAAACCGAGGGGCGTGAGATACAGGGGGTTTGGAGATGAGGAGGGATAAGGTTTATATTGGAGGAAGGATGCGGATGCTGAGGATGGAGCCTCCAGGCAGCAGGAGGTCATGGAGGACCTCCTGCTGGAGGCAGAAGGTCATGGAGGAGGATTGCAGATATGGTGAGGGAGATCATGAAGGTGGTCAAGGTGATGATTTGTGAATTTGATATCTGCACGAATGAGCAGGTTTGTCTGTACTTATGAAGTGAGTGCTGCATGGTTTTTGGAACCCACACTAACATTCCCACCTGGTAAAGAGGGTCGCAGTCCGAACACAGTCCGGTTTGGAGAGATGCCTCGAGCGATGCAGTCAAACAGAAAGCTGATCTGATCTCCTTCTGCACAAACCAGAAAGAAGACCCCCGTCCCTGTAAGTGAGGGAAAGAAAACAGAGACCAAATAATCAATTAAACCAGTTTTAAACTATAACCTTGTGATGCTGGTGCACTGTAAATAAGATAAGATAAGATAAGATGAGATAAGATAAACCTTTATTTGTCCCACAATGGGGAAATTCACAAATATGCTGAATCAGCACTGGATCAGGGAGCAAAGCTTATAAGTACAGTATAAATGTATTATCTGTGTTCACATAATCATGTTTCTATAATTGCTTTTCCACACTTTGCTCTTGGTACACCGAAGAACATTGCACTAGGTACGACTACAAGATTGCAGATTTCTTTGGCCATTTTATATGTATATCATTTTATTCATAAATTAGATGCATGTCATTATTTCAACTTCAATTTCCATTTAGCAAAAAGTAAAATCACAGACTGTACTCCCACAGAACCATATATATATATATATATATATATAAGTTGGGCTAATATAGTTCCTTTCTAGTACCCAAGAATGCTTTGCACATATAATAATTGAATAAAATATATAAGACAGAGGGAGGGGAGAGGCAAAGAGCTTCAGGTAGGCTAAGTTTAAGTTAAGGCCATTATAATCTGCCGCCAACAGTGACCAATTTGAATTTCGGGACCGCCAAGAAGCCAGTATCAGAGGGCCGGAGTGTTCAACTTGGGGTATATGGATGCAAGAGTTGTGATAAATAGTCAGGAGCCAGGTCAGTAAGGTCTTTATTTGGGTGATTCTTAGTTGTACAGTCTGTCTGATCTAATTGTCTCAGGGCAACACACACTAAGAGACCAACTGTATGTTAAAGTTGAATAAATATGTTGACTGTGACATAGTTGTTGGCAACAGGTGGGTAGGTTGGAATATTTCTAAACCTGCTGAAAAATTTATGTAGACAGAAACTTGATGAGAGAAGCTGAATCAGCAGCATAAAAATATCTGACTGTAAAGCTACAGTATCTATGATAATTCTCTAACTTGTCCTTAAGGAGGATGGGCTACAACAATACTTCGATTACCAAACCGGCTATGGATTAATCACCTCTCATGGATGTTCAGGCTGAGATTCACTGTTCAGTCAGAACATGAGTCAATTATTTATTTAAAGACCTTAAATCCTTAAATCTGGTTGTTGATGACATCATGCTTAGAACTGAGGAAAGACCAAGGTCTCGACAATGATGCAGTAAAGTACAGTACAAACATTTTTATTGTGGTTTTAGGACTTTCTGCTGACATGGGTTAAGAACACACGGTACTTACTGTACAGTCAGAGGGTCAGGTGCATTTACTGCCCTGTTTTTACAGACTCAACAATGTGCCAGCGCTTTGAAATACGAAACTGCACATGCTTGACCCGGCTGAAGATTATTTCATCACATACAGTTTCAACACCTTCGGGGGATTGACAAAGACAACAACAGGGTTAGCTAGTGAGTATTTATGAACAAAAAGATTGGGTGGTTGATGGTTTATTGTCAGTTCTGCAGTGACACTGATGTGGTGAGGGGGTTTTAGTGCAGCAGTGCTGCTGTAGTTTCATTTAGACACCTCAGTCACACTGCTGGGATAGGAATAATACACCAACCAACCAAATAATCCCAGCTCTGTGGTGGTACCATTGTGGTCCTGACGATTAGAGAACAGAGCACACAGGAACACAAAGAGATTTGTAGAACTACAAAGTCCATTTTTACAGTAAGTGCAACTGAGAACATGGAGGCGTAATATTTAAGTATTTTGTGATTTTAATTCTTTAACTTGAAGTTCTAAACAAATGAGCAATTGAGTAATTAATTATGGCATAGAAGAACAATTTGGATTTATTGGTTAATGACAAAAAAAATGTCACAGTTCCAGTTCTCGGAGTTCCCAGTCTCTCCGATTCTCAGTATGATAACTCACTGCGTTCCTCTCTCCTGAGCCTAATGAGGCCTCGAGCTCCAGCGCTCTCTGATGTGGTAAATATAGCTGTTTCAAATCCCTCGACGTCACCATGGAGACAGAAAGGCCTCCACCATAAGAGCAAGAGGCTTTCACGAAAATAACTAAAGCACCTGAGCGAGTGACAGGTTTCATAATCTATCAACAACTAATATAAATGTATACGAGCGAGCGAGCGAGAGCGATTTAAACAGAGACGGATAGAGATGAAAATAAAAAAGATAGAGACAGAGAAAAAGTCAACGGTAGAAAGTAATAGAAAGAGAAAAACGGAATTCCAACAGGCAGAACCAGAGACAGAGACAGAAAGAGAAATAAATAGAAGAAGACAGAGAATAGAGATAGAGAGTGAAACAGAGAGAGACAGAAATACAGATGGAGAGGAAAAGACAGAGAGAGTTTGTACATTGGGCAGCTTGTACCCCTCTCCTGCCTCTATACAGGGGACAGGCAGTGGGCAGTGAGAGTACCAGAGAGCATATAGCAGGTAGATATATGGATAGTGAAAGGTCAAGTATGAAAAATGTTTTTTTATTTATAAAACTAAAACATTGGCTGCAGCAGTAGAGTGAAACCTTTTTTTAACACCTTTTTTATAACCTACAAGAAGGTATAGAGGGAAAAAAATGTGTGGATTAATTTTATAACAGTTTCCATGACAAACATTAACACCAGTGTTTAAGGTGTGGAATTTGGAATCTCTCTCTCTCTTGCTCTCTCTTTTCAAATAAATTTATTTTATTCAATTAGTTGTTGGTAGATTATTTAAGGCTTTAATTTTGATTACATCACACATGCGACGGGACATCGTTGAGCTTCTGCAATGTCAAAAATTTGTTTCTGTCTGCATTCATTCTCCAATGTCTTAAATTGAAAAATGAGCCAATGATCCAAGGATTGAAGAAGTTTGGAGGAAGTTTGCATTTCTCCCTTAGTCTCATGGAACTCTGATATTCTCTACATAGTTCCACAGCTTACTCTGGTGAAGTGAAGACACTAAATCATGGCAGTTTCTGCTTTTTGACCAGTGAGTACAGGGATAGGATACAACACGTTACAACCATGATAAGTAGATGACTAAATAATGGATGGTACATCAATTTTCCCACAATTCAAAGTCTTGAATCTATAATTCCAAGTGCACCCATGAACACACAGCATGACAAGACTTGAGGCAGTCGGGCTACATCTGGTAAATTCCACCACTGTTTGAAAGGATTTTCTAACAAAGTGTTCAATATAAATAAAGTCCTGGTTATATAAAGCATGGTATTGTGTGCTACTCAGTCTGATACTCTTTGTCTTGTGGCGTCTGGCATTTTTTTTCACAAAGAACAACAGGACAAAGAAGCTTGAGAGAAAAAACTAAGCTGCTTCCAGATTAGCAGAAGCAGATAGAAAAATGCTGTTTGGCAATCGGTAATGTAACGTCTGCTGAACAGATAAAGAATTGGACAAGAATGCGACTCTGTGGACTGAAGTTTGGACACAAATCTGGAACAAATGGTGTGATCACAAAGAGTAAGGCTGCAGCATTGAGTACTTTTAACATTGTGTGGTTTTAAGGTTTAAGAACAAGTGCTTTGGGGACAAAGCGATATAATCGGAGTCACTGTCAGAGCATCATCATGGCACTTTATAATCATGTGGGATGACTGGGCTGTTTTCGTCACAAACTTAACCGATACTCTAAACTATATGAAAGGGACATAAACATTACAGCAGCCAATAAAATTGCACTACGCTGTCTTGAGATTAAATTTGTTCCCGAGGACAACTCACCCAAAGTGTACCCTCTAAATCAAGGGCCCTTGTCCTCAGCCAAGCCAAGAGTCCTCAGAACAAAACAACAGAACAGTGAAAGAATGAAAAGCAGAATCACACAGTTAGGGGACATGAGAACTCTGAGGTCATTCATTCATTCACTATCTCCCGCTTTATCCTCCACTAGGGTCGCGGTGGGGTTCCCCATGCCCATCCAGGGGAGAACGTCCCGGGCGCTGGGCAGATAGACCCAGGACAGGGCGCCAATCCATCGCTGACTCTGAGGTCAGTTATCATAATAAGACAAGATAACTTGAAGAGAGCTTTATTGGGAACAACTGAGACGTTCCTTTCTTTCTAGTAAAACAGTGGCCTTGTGAGTTTCTTCCGGTTTCTTTGGCTTCCTCCCACCGTCCAAAAAAATGGATTTAAGTTGAAATGGTTACTATAAATTGCCGCTATATAGTGTGTGTGTGTTTGTGTGTGTGAGTGTGTGCCCAGTGATGAATTGGCGCCCTGTCCTGGGTGTATTTGCCCAGTGCCCGAAACGTTCTCCCCTGGATATAGGGTTGGAAATAAACTCAAAATTTGTACCACATAATGTTGCCCTGCTGCATGATGAATAGGTAAGTTCATGTTTTTATTGAAATATTCAGTGAGTTTTAAAGTGTTTTAAAGTTTAGCAGCAGAACCAATGAACCTGCAGCAATTTTGATAAGAACACCAAGTTTATCGACTATTGCTTTCTCTCATGGAAAAATAAAAATTTAAAATCCATATATGACACGTATTTAAACAATCCTGTAAATACAAGTAAAATAAAGTAAAAAAAATATATCCAAAGCTAACAAATAGTTCATATTAAACTTTAGTCCTTTAAGATATTAATGACTCATATTTACATTAGTTCTCTGATCTTAGCTGAAAATAAAACCAGGAACTAAAAGTTTGCTATATTCCCTTAATTATGCTCACAGGGAGGTGGACGTGTGGAACCCACTTGTACCCATTAAAGTTTCTCTTTTTATAATGTGATAAGTTCTACGCATTTTCCTCGGGTTACAGAGGGCCATTTTGCACACAAGCAGCAGTTAGATCCTTTGCAGAGTAACAAGACATCATGAGGAATATCATTAAAAAGTAAGAAAAGGTGTGAGCAGTCAAGTCGAGCCGGAAAGTACTTAGTGAACAGCTTATTAGAGCTTTACAGTCGTGAGAGGTATAACAGCCAGAGAAAAGAGACTATTACCATTCAGAGTTTTCTGCAGAAGGTGAATTAACCTTCACGAATAAAAGCCTGGAATCATGATTATTTGCGCAGAAGGTTCCAGTTATGTCGATTTTAATAAATCGAAAGATCAGATATGATCGTATACCAATACAACATAATGGGGCAACGAATTTATGCAAAGTGATAAATGCACACTTGCGGCAGTGGCATAAGTGAATCACTTTGGGAGAAAAGATGGAACCGAAGGCAATAGAGCGTAATTAAGACATTTGCTAATGATCATCGTGCAGTCTATATTAGCCGCTGTGAAGAGAACACAACAGTAATTTATCTGCACCTCATTTCAAGACTACCACACCCATCAGGGTAGAAATATTCTCAAACAGTGTCACTATTTAAACGATGCAAGTGCAAGAAGTGAAAATAGACTGCAAGATGACAATGGGCATCGCGATGCACCATGCACAGGGTGTATGTTAGGACCCTTGGAGTTTGTCTGTGCTTCCACTTTTGATTCACAATACTCAAGAGTACTAAAAAAATAAATGCAAAAAATACTATAATGTCTCATTATGCTGTCACTTTACCAATACTAAGTTTAAAAATCAGGTATTGAGTGTGTGTATGTGTGTGTGTGTGTGTGTGGGGGGGGGGTGTACTTTTGGTTATATGGTGTATGAGTCCCCGTCCTTTCTCAGTTATTTGAACATCTACAGTTGGCAATTGGCCAATAACGAACCTCCCTCCCACCAGACCTATAAAATCGAGCCGAGCCTTTCATAGCCTGGTGTAGCAGCTGAGCATTCCCTAAATGCACCACACACCCACCTCCATCACCAGAAACGAGTTAATTAAAGAGATACATCAAAGGGAAATTTCATTATCGCAGGACTGGGCTTGTGAAAAGAAGCCTAATGTGAGTCCAGGTTTTCTGGAGCTCAAGATACAGAAGAACATCGGCAGCTAGTTACGGCAGCTGGTGAGCTTCAGTAGTGTTAATGCAATGAGTTCACACTGGAGCCGATCGCTTATTACTGAAGACTGGGCAGCGAGCTGAAGCGCACACGAGGAATATAATCAGAGAGTGAGAGAGAGAGAGAGTGAGAGAGAGAGAGACGTGGGTAAAGAGAAAGTAAAGTCAGAGTGGATTTGACTTTCACACTGGACTCTTGGCAGGACTCCTCCTGCTACTTCCAACACTTGGAATGTCAATAACTCCATGTGAAAATGAGAGGAACTAAGGAGCTTTGAACAAACATAAAGGGAGGATGCAGCCCAGGGCTTCTGACCTGCTCTCCAGCCCCAATCTCATGGTTCACTGGTTTATAGAAATAAATAAAATACAGTTCCTATGACTTGCTGTCATGTTGCAGGCTTAAAGCTTTTAATAAGAAAATATGTAGCTTATTCATTTTATGATTTAGACCAATATATAAATATATATATTTAAAGTATAAAGGCCATTTAAGATGCCGGTAAATCCATAGTGGTTGCAACGTCCACCTCTCTGTGCTGGGAATTCAGGTTCGAATCCCGATCTGGGTGGAGTTCTCATGTTCTCCCCGTGTCCGAATGGGTTTTCTCCGGGTTGCTTCCACAGTCCAATACATGGACTCAAGGTAAATTAGCTGCTAATTTGCCTCGATATACGGTGTGTCTCTGAGAAAGTAAGCTTGTGTCCAGCAATGGGTCGTGATCATTCTACCCTGGATGGCACAGGTAAACCCATGAGATGAAATAAATTAAATAATAGAAATTATTCCACTTGGTGTCAACAACCATCCCACTGTCAAAATCTTTGAGATCACATGTTATCCTGATTCTGAATGTTTGGTGTATATTACTACACACTGCATAAGTAGTAAGTAAGTAGGTAAGTAACTTTTATTTATAGAGCACTCCAAACACAACATGCATTAACCATAGTGCTGTACATTTTTCAACAACGAATAAGAACTTAAAATTATATACTTTGCACACATACAAAATGATTGCACTTTCTTTCTCCTATTCCGAGTCCATCCATCCATCCATTGGGTTCCCCATGCCCATCCAGGGGAGAACGTCTCGGGTGCTGCGCAGATACACCCAGGACAGGGCGCCAATCTATCGCTGGGCACACACTCACACACACACACAGACACACTCTATATGGGGCAATTTGGAGAACTCAATTGACTTGATCCATGTTTTTGGACTGTGGGAGGAAACCGGAGAACCCGGAGGAAACCCACGCGGACACGGGGAGAACATGGAAACTCCACCCAGATGGGGATTCGAACCGGGAATCCCTAGCGCTGAGAGGCGAACGTGCTGACCACTAAGCCACCGTGCCGCCCAAGTCCTATTTTTAATTTCTAAAATGGTATTTTTTTATTACATAACATTTTGCATTTTGAAATACAGCAAGGTGCTACGTTTCTCCAGCAGAATCGACTGCGATTGTGATTGTACTGCAGACACAGCATGAGAACTGAAATGAGAAATAGGAAACAAGCCAATAAGACTCACAGTAGCCACAGCGAGTTCCCCCCTCGAAGATAAATCCATGTGGCACTGCTCCGTAGCGCCTGAGGTCAGCGAACCTCCAGTGACCCATCACAGCTGGAGGAAGGTCTCTGGCTAGAGCCAGCATGTTGTTGCACAAATGCAGGGATGCTGGGCCACTTTCCAACACAGTGCCTGGCTGCACGCTCACGTTGAACCTGTGGACTGAACAAGAGCCACAACTTATTTTAGTCGTACTCGAAATAGCCAGAAGTATGTGGATCATGCTTATATGAGGAACATGTTGGACACGGCCTTCCAGTATCAATATTAAGGTCCTCCACTGAAGATATACCAGTGCTGACTTAATCCAATATTCATAAGGCATTATAAGTGCATTCATAAAGCTTTATTTAGTATTCAGGGTGCTTCATAACATGTCATAAACCTCTGAGATATTCAGAGTTGCACTTATTTATATTGTCGTTACAATATGACAAAGTTTTATAACACAAAGTGACATAATGCATTATAAATGACAGTTTATTAAGCTTTTGTTAAGAGTGTAGGGACCAGTTACTTAAAGGAGCGCCCTCACCCTCTCCGAGGCTGTAGCGAATGCGGGTGTCCCAGGCCAGGAGGTTTTCTTTGCTGTCGAAGGCGAGCGTGAGTGACTGGGTGAGGCAGAGCAGAGTGAGGGAGTAGTTCATTCCCTCATAACCCTGCAGCAGCTCCAGCCCGCAGATATCACCCAGCGTGAGCTGCATCCTCTCCCGGTGCCCTTTATTCCTCTCAGAGCGCTCTTTATACACCAGCACACACAAGCAGTCTAAAACACGTACACAAAACACGTACAATTACTGTCCATGTCCTCACTTTTACTTACTGAAAAGATGGACTTTGTAGTTCTACAGTTCCATTCTTTAGTCTATCTGTATGTGGACTACAGTACATACTGTGTACTCTGTTCTCTAATGGCCAGGACTGCAATAGTACCCCCAGAGAGCAGGTATTATTTGATCAGTGCATTAGTCCTATCCCAGCAGTGTCACTGAGGTGTTTAAATGAAACTCCAGCAGCACTGCTGCACTAAAACACCCCCTCACCACATCAGTGTCACTGCAGAACTGACAATCAACAATCCACCACCCAAATGATACCTGTTCTGTGATGCTCCTGAAAACCAACAGAGAACAGAGAACCAACAGGGGACTAACAACAACAAAGAACACAGATGGACTACAATCTGTAATTGTAAAATGACAAAGTTCATCTATATGGTAAGTGGAGGAAATAGAGAATGGAGCAAGAAGGGGGCGTGTCCACACTTTTGACTGGTGAATACACATTTTCATCAGCATCTTTATTTTATTTTATTTAAAGGATTTGCTTTATCGATCCATTTCAGGGAAAATGATTGGGTTGCCGGAGCTTAGCTTCACTTTGAGATGAATCAGAATGTTGGTCGGAATTCATGTCCCCTCAGCGTTCTATCAAATGAATGAGAACAAATGCTCCGGGTGTAACCGAACCAACAGACGGGGATTTCCGGAGTTTGAGATTAGATCACATCAGTCTGTTTTTTTTATTCGCAGACACAAGTTATAGAGGGTTTACTGCGGGTCTGTTAGCACGACTGAAGCAGCGAGCAGCTGCCGTACGAGGTACTACGGAGACGGAGAATGATTTCAAATAACAGCTGGTGAAGACGTGACTCGTTACAGAACAAAAGACGCAGAACAATGCGATAGAGAAAAAGAGCAAGTGAGAGAGGCCTAACATGACACTACACCGTAGTGATGTCATCAAAGAGAGAACTTTTACAACAATAACTGTGCACAGAAGGTTAAATGAGGTTTTCACTGCTGTTCAGAACTTCTCTATAAAATTCATGTGAGTGAGAATGGATCAAAAAGTGGCAGAGAATGTGAGAGCGAGATGGTGGATGAGAGACGGAGAAAGAGAGGGAGAGAGAAAGATCAGATAATGAAAATAAGGGAGAGAAAGATGGAAAAGATGGTGAGGAGAAAGAAAGTGAGAGAGAGAGAGAGAAAAGTATGGGGAAATTAGACAGTTAAAAAAATGGAAGATCAAAGTAAGAAAAAGAATAGAGATGGAAGAGAGAGAGAGAATAGGGAACTCACAAATAGAATAAATAGAAGAGGAAATAATGAGAGCGCAAGATTCAAGATTCAAGAAAATTTTATTATCATTAATATCACGTGTGTTACATGAGATAGGAACGAAATTATGGGTCACGGACCCCGATTACCCTGTTATTTTAATTTTTTATTTTTTATAATTTTTTAAAATTTTTTATAATTTTATTTTATTTTATTTACATTTTCAAGAAGAGAATGAGAATTACACATATCCCTATGTGAAATATAATACAGTATACACCTATGAATATATATAATATATATATAATATACCACTACAAATATAAATAAAATATAGAATATGTATCTATAAATATAATATATGAATATATGTATATACAGTATATAAAATAAATTTAAGAACATATATATATATATATATATATATATATATATATATATATATATATATATATATATATATATATATTTAGACTATATATGAAAAGTAGTATAAAATAGAATAGATATAAATATAAAATATAAGAGAATTAGATAAAGAGTGAGAGAGAGGGAGAAAGAGCGAGAGAGAGAGAAACGGGGAGAGAGTAAAAGTCAGAATAGGGAATTAGACACTGAATAGAGAAAATGTAAGCAAAAATGAAATAAAGAAAATGTGAATGTGAGAGCGTGTGTGTGAGAGAAAAGAAAGAGCGAGAGAGAGAGAGAATGGACTTATTTGTATAAACATTACCATTGATGTTATGGGAAAGCATGACAATGAGAAAGTAGATAAAGAACATCACAGTGAGAGAGAAGGGAATACAATCTGCACTCGCAGGTCGATCTCTCACACAGAGACCTTGGTTTTATCGTTAAATCTCGCTTTAATAACTTGTTCTGTTTTGTCCATATATGTTCTCCAACCAGCGAGACTCCAGAGGCTTAAAGCACGTGCCGATAGTGTGGATCTCTGACGTCATGAGGATGCCGACATCTCCAATTCCACTCAGGCAACGGCGCCTCACTTTACCAGAGCTCCATAGTCTCTGTATTTCTATTGGGTTTAAAAACACACCGTGCTGTTAGCTTACCTGCTACAGGCGAGGGCTTCCGCAGGACCACCCATCTGTTCTTCCACTGTAGAGCAGAGAGAAAGACAAACGTCTGATTCCTGTAAAGCCACATTTACCTCACCACAAAACTTCATTAGCAAGAAGGTATCTCCAAAAAAAACAGAATAATTCAGGGCAACCTTTTTTCCTTCACGGAGCCTCACTTGTCCCTCGACGACCACTGTATCGGTCATCTTGTGTCATGGTTCCCAACAGCTGTGTGTGTGTGTGTGTGTGCACAAGTTGAGAGAGTGAGCGAGTGAGTGGAGTTCCAGTTCAAAATAGCTTTAACGGTTGTCTGCACATGGTGTACGCTGTTAACCTCGAACTCTTTCAGACTGCCTCCATCGTCGGTGGGCGTCGACGTGAACAACCTGGCCCCCGTGTATTTATGGTGGCATGGGTTTGGACGTCAGTGCAGATCCTTTGGCGCCAAAGCCTAATATTTTGACAGGTTATGCAGTGTTGAAGTATCACCACAGCCAGGACCCCGAAGCGAACTCAGACCTGTAAACAAATTAACTAGTTGAGGCTAATAAACTGATCAGTATTAATGAGTCTATTGTTTTTCTATACTGTAAGTTTGTCATAATTCTAGTTAAAACAACCATCCGAAGGCAAACAAGGCGCCGAAAACTGGAATACAACTACACAAAAATCCACAACCTACTGGTAGGAAACTGCCCTCAGCAGCAAATTAACTAATGAGCTTAAACCAGGCTTTAGTATCTTAACCCATCAATCCACTCATCAGTCTATTCATCCACCTATCCAACCCGTTAACCAGTTTTTTTCCATCCACCATCTGTTTATCTATGTATCCATCTATCTATTCCATTCACATATTTCTTCATCCATGCCTCCATCCATTGATCCATTCAAATGTCCACCAACCTATTCACCCATTCATTACTGTTGTTCCATTCATCCACCTGAACATTGCTTCTCATGGTCCTCTGACCCACTGATGTAACCTCTGTCAATCACTATTATATTTCTGACCGTTCTTTTTTTTTTTTTTAGATGTGTGATTGGCTGAGGCTCCACAATCAGAGTTTAAACACATAATCACACACACATTCACTCCAAACGGGGTGATTTAACAAGTGCAATTTTCCCAACAGCATGCTTTTTGGAGGTAAACGGAAAATGGAGGGCCCAAATTAAACCCACTTGGACTCGGGATAAAACATTTGTTTAACTGCACAGACGGTGACTGGAGCCAACGATCGAACCAGGAATCTGTGGAACTGTGCTGTGGAATGTGACCCACTGCCCCATTAGACCACCTTCTGACCTGTTATAACTGCAAAGAGCCTAAAAACCTCTCACTTCCAAATTAGATTAATCTGAAGGACCAGCCTGAATTTCCCAGCACCTCTGAATCCAACCACCTACAACAAGTAAATCCCAAAACCTCTAAAGATATCAGACCTCTTCATTGTTGTTCTTGACCTAGATATACATTTCAGAACTTGCTTTTTTTTCACTTTAATCTCTTCTGCTTATACTCAATGTTATGCATGATTTTCTAACAACCCATTTCAGCCACTCACCCCCCCCACCTCACACCCATGACCACACACTGACTCACTGCCCGGTGATGGGAGTTTACACAGTTGTTCAACTCTCTCAGAGGGACAATTTTACTAAATGTGACACACTTAACCTCTTAATAAGCAATCCCTTAAGATAAACATTCCTAAAGGTCCCAGACAATGGGGTTTATTATAAGCCACAGAACCTACGACTATATCGAGTACCGAAATCATTAGCACTTTGGGTTCAGAAAAACTGCTGGAACAATGTTTATGAAGTCACTCAGACTTTCTATGTGCAAGCGAAAAAAACCCTATTCATTTAAATGTAGAATATTTTATTCTAAAAATAATAAAGAAGAGCTTCTCTGTCACAGTATGATGTAAAGCTCTGGCACAGAGGTGCAACTCAGACCCATGAGTCTTAATGTTTAATAATGATGTGTAGATTTGGTGGCTACATATAAATCATAAACACCTTCTGGTTCAAAATCCAGAATAACGGGAGTCTACCTCCTTTAGAACAGATGGAGCGTCACATCATTTAATAAGGAATGAGCAGATTGTGACCTTAAAAGATTTAAGGCTGATCAAATTAAATGAAATCCTGATTTTAATCATTGTAATCTTATGACACCTGAAGTGAATCGGTTGGCTCTATGCAGCTTGATTTACGGTATGTGTGTGTGCTTTTGTAAAGATGGGAATAGCACGCCTTTTGGGACTCAATGTGCTGCTCCATGAGGTTCTCCATTGGACTGTGAATGGAGAACCCACAGTATAGTGTAGACTATGTATCTGTATTCTCTGTACAAATGCAGTCAGATTTAATAGCGTTCAGTTCTATTCAGATGCGGCACGGTGGCTTAGTGGTTAGCACGTTCGCCTCTCAGCACTAGGGGTTCCCGGTTCGAATCCCCATCTGGGTGGAGTTTCCATGTCCTCCCCGTGTCTGCGTGGGTGTCCTCCGGGTTCTCCGGTTTCCTCCCACAGTCCAAAAACATGGATCAAGTCAATTGAGTTCTCCAAATTGCCCCATATGGAGTGTGTCTGTGTGAGTGAGTGTGTGCCCAGCGATAGATTGGCGCCCTGTCCTGGGTGTATCTGCCCAGCGCCCGAAACGTTCTCCCCTGGATGGGCATGGGGAACCCCCCCGTGACCCTAATAGAGGATAAAGCGGAAGATAATGAATGAATGTTCTATTCAGCGTTTAATAGAACACACGTTGTCCAATCACCACTGAGATTATGTTGGTGATTCACCACCGAGATAGTGACCAACGTCTGACTGTTGATGTCTATCTAGATGAGTTTCAGCCAGCATTGCAAAGCGTTTTCCATCACTGAGATAACAACACGCCAGAAGTGTAAACCACTTGCACAGTCCATGATACCTGCTCTACTGTATACAGAAGTTTCCATCAGCCATAAGAACATCTGGCAAATGCTGTAAATTAACCCAAGCCTTTTTTTTTCATGAAATAATTGCACCTTAAGACTTTCACCTTTAGGCTCATAACCAATTAAGCCCTCTGTATTTTAGTAGCTGTGGCTGACAAAATAAGTTTCCCGTTCCAATTTTCTCTTTAGTCCTGCAGGCATCACTGAGCTGAAGGTGAACTGTGCCCTAATAGGAACCTGAAAAGTTCTTTCTTTTAGCCTTTTGTCCAAAGTAACTTAAATGAGCTGGACATTAAAAAACAATCCCTTGGAGGACACAGTGGTTAAGGCCTTCATTCAAGGACACCGCAGCCATTAACTGGTACCAAAACCTGTGCAAAAGGAAAGTCTGTGCCGGAAAAGGAATGAATAAAAGAGAAAGACAAATAAATAATGACAGAAGAAGGAAGATAAAAGGTACAGTAGAAATGAAAGTCATTGTAATTGCGTAAAAAGTGCAACTAGGTCTGAGGGGAAGGTTAAGGCCAAAGTCCCAGCAATGAGATTTAGTCACAAATTGAAATACATACATTGTGCTGGATGATGTAACTGCCCCAGATGCCGACACCTCTTTCCTGTCGCTGCTGGAACTCTCTGAATGTTCGGCTTCTCGCCTCTCGTCAAATACCTGCACACAGACCATTAGCCGAACATCTGGCAGGTGCCAGTTACCTTTCCCACGCCCGCGGTTCCGTATTCCCTACATGATGCTGCCACAATGCCCACCGACCTCTTTGGGGTGTATTGTGGAGGTGTATTTTCTGCCTCCATGCACGTGGCTCCAACTTGGAGCCCATAGGTTCCCGATATGCACTCTCCACCTGACTGCTGAAGTCCCGTCCCCTGGCTCACCCTTGGACCTCAATTACCTTTCCCAATTCTTTGCTTTCACCTCCCTTCTCGCGCTGCCCCACACACTTTCCTGACATCCACTGTTCAGTGTATAGGCACCTGCACATGCCTTCCTGAAGAACCTCCTGAAGAACCTCACGTACTCTGGCTCCTCTGGGACACTGGGACGTCCACGCACCCACACCCTGGTTTTGCCTCCCCTCCCAGGCGGCATTGTTTGCTGGTACAGTCCATCCATCCATCCATTATATTCCACTGTATCCTAAATTAGGGTCGCATGGGTTCCCCATGCCCATCCAGGGGAGAACGTTTCGGGCGCTGGTACAGTAGATAATAAAATGATCAAATATTACAACAAACCATAATAACAAACTGTTGTATTTATGAAGAGAAGATTGTAATGTCTTAACATTAATACATTTCATAATACAAATTAAAGACCTTAATAGGTAACTTTCATATTTACAGAATTCTTACAGTCCACGTGCCTCCGACAAGCAACCGACTTGGATTAAGATTCAAACCAAGTCAAACTATTGTTCCTTCTGAGTTTTTTTTTTTTAAAAACAAAGCTGCAACACACTTTAAAGATTCTGCACCATCACAGTGCAACGCTGCCATGGACGTCAGACAAAAGTAGCTTTGTGTATGCGACCGCGTGAATTGTTTAAGGATGATGGAGGAACAGAGGGGTCATTAGGTTTTTTAACACAAAACGGTCCATTCGTCAGCTGGCCAGACATTTGGTCAAGGCCTTTCCTGATTCTCACCCTTCGGCTCCTCAGACGCCCCGTCTGACCCCGAGCCGACTTGGTCTCCCGGTCCTGAGGCCTGGGCTCTTCAACACATACACCGTCCACGTCCAGTGCCTCTCGTCTGGGGTGGAGCAAGCGCTTACCTCCCTCTCTGACTCTTGGAGGAGGTGGAGGGGCAAAAGAAGGAGGAGCAGGTGGAGGGGCAATAGAAGGAGGAGCAGGTGGAGGGGCAATAGAAGGAGGAGCAGGTGGAGGGGCAATAGAAGGAGGAGCAGGCGGGGGAGCTGAGGGTGTCCTCTTAGTAGAGACTTTAGAAACGTTGCTCCTCTCTCGTGAGCGCCTTCTCGGTCTTCCTAAAGAAAATAATTTGTAGACAGAAGATATAAAGTAAGAGTTAGTAAGTTCTCCGTGGATTTGGTATGTTCTCCCCTCGTCTGTGTGGGTTTCCTTCCACCATCCAAAAACATAACAGCACATATAATTAATAAAGTGTGGTTAAAGAGTCAGCCTTGTGACCCAAAGGCCCCCGGTTCGACCAAATACTACGGCTGAAGAAAGAAGATCTTCAATATAGACAGAAGACAGAAGATATAAAGTAAGAGTTAGTAAGTTCTCTGTGGATTTGGTATGTTCTCCCCTCGTCTGTGTGGGTTTCCTTCCACCATCCAAAGACATAACAGCACATATAATTAATAAAGTGTGGTTAAGAGTCAGCCTTGCGACCCAAAGGCCCCCGGTTCGACCAAATACTACGGCTGAAGGCTGCTAACCACCAATTTCTCCCCAGGTACCGTTGACAGGGCTGCCCACTGCTCCGGGGTTGTGAGCTCACTGCACGCAGTGTGTTTATATTTCACTGTACGGATGTTAAATGTGGAGGACCAACTGTGTGAATGTACACAACTATACACATAACTATACACACAAATATATTAATGATTTTTGCATGCTTTAGGCGGCTTAGTGGTTTAGCACGTTCGCCTCTCAGCGCTAGGGATTCCCGGTTCGAACCCCCATCTGGGTGGAGTTTCCATGTTCTCCCCGTGTCTGTGTGGGTTTCCTCCGGGTTCTCCGGTTTCCTCCCACAGTCCAAAAACATGGATCACAGTGGCTTAGTGGTTAGCACGTTCGCCTCTCAGCGCTAGGGATTCCCGGTTCGAATCCCCATCTGGGTGGAGTTTCCATGTTCTCCCCGTGTCTGCGTGGGTTTCCTCCCGCAGTCCAAAAACATGGATCACGGTGGCTTAGTGGTTAGCACGTTCGCCTCTCAGCGCTGGGGATTCCCGGTTCGAATCCCCATCTGGGTGGAGTTTCCATGTTTTCCCCATGTCCGCGTGGGTTTCCTCCGGGTTCTCCGGTTTCCTCCCGCAGTCCAAAAACATGGATCACGGTGGCTTAGTGGTTAGCACGTTCGCCTCTCAGCGCTGGGGATTCCCGGTTCGAATCCCCATCTGGGTGGAGTTTCCATGTTCTCCCCGTGTCCGTGTGGGTTTCCTCCTGGTTCTCCGGTTTCCTCCCACAGTCCAAAAACATGGATCAAGTCAATTGAATTCTCAAAAATTGCCCCCTATAGAGTGTGTCTGTGTGAGTGAGTGTGTGCCCAGCGATGGATTGGCGCCCTGTCCTGGGTCTATCTGCCCAGCGCCTGAGACGTTCTCCCCTGAATGGGCATGGGGAACCCCACCGTGACCCTATTATAGGATAAAGCGGGAGATAATGAATGAATGCCTTCTTCATCCAGGAGAACAGCTCATCTGTCTGAAGCAGTATGTCAGCTAAGAAACCTGAGAAAAACTGCTGAATGTGCTGATTACGTGACGACTCTCAGCAGCGGGCTCGTTTTTCACCGGCATCACTGTAAACAAGGCGCTAATTTTAACTGTTATTGGCATCTGATCCAAATAAAGATCCACGTGGAAGACGCTGCATGAATAAAAAGCCAGGCTTCTGTTTACTAAAGTGCTCAACACGTGATCGTGATCGTCTGGAACGCAGCACTATGTAACACTGACTAATACTAAACGATGATACACACCGCCCCCTTGTGGAAGGCCCTTGGGTTTACATCATGGGTTTAGTTTGCATCATGCATCAGGTTTTATTGGTGTCGTCATTATTGCGCTCGCTTGTTAAGCATAGAATCGATAATGTCACTATTACCACTTAAATGTTTAGATTATTGAGATTACAAATAGGTCTGAGCGGCACGGTGGCTTAGTGGTTAGCATGTTCTCCTCTCAGCGCTTGGGATTCCCGGTTCGAATCGCCATCTGGGTGGAGTTTCCATGTTCTCCCCGTGTCTGCGTGGGTTTCCTCCGGGTTATCTCCCGCTTTATCCTCTACTAGGGTCGCGGTGGGGTTCCCCATGCCCATCCAGGGGAGAAAGTCTCGGGCGCTGGGCAGACAGACCCAGGACAGGGCGCCAATCCATCGCTGGGTACACACTCACTCACACAGACACACTCTATATGGGGCAATTTAGAGAACTCAATTAACTTGATCCATGTTTTTGGATTGTGGGAGGAAACCGGAGAACCCGGAGGAAACCCACGCGGACACGGGAAGAACATGGAAACTCCACCCAGATGGGGATTCGAACCGGGAATCCCTAGCGCTGAGAGGAGAACATGCTAAACCACTAAGCCACCGTGCCGCCAAGGAAAAGAACTGTGAAATGTAAAGTAGAAGACGTTCAGAAGCCAGATCTAACGCAATGTTGGCAAAAATATATAGACATCTCTGAACTGCGATGCATGTAATTATGTCCAACCATAAAACATATCATAAAAACATATATATATATATATATTTTTGAATATATAAAAGCGATTTCACAAGGACCATTTCTATCTTGTCCATCAGATGGCGCCAAATTCACAGCTTACAAAGGTAAGCAGCGACGGAAGATTTTTCGTTTCGAAGCATCACAATCATTCATTCATTCATTATCTCCCGCTTTATCCTCTATTAGGGTCATGGGGGGGGGGGGGGGGTTCCCCATGCCCATCCAGGGGAGAACGTCTCGGGCGCTGGGCAGATAGACCCAGGACAGGGCACCAATCCATCGCTGGGCACACACTCACTCACACAGACACACTCTATATGGGGCAATTTTGAGAATTCAATTGACTTGATCCATGTTTTTAGACTGTGGGAGGAAACCGGAGAACCTGGAGGAAATCCACGCAGACACGGGGAGAACATGGAAACTCCACCCAGATGGGGATTAGAACCGGGAATCCCTAGCGCTGAGAGGCGAACGTGCTAACCACTAAGCCACCGTGCCGCCAGCCTCTAGTTTATAAATCTGTAAATATTTTTTTTTGCTTTATTAACAAGTTTATTTTGCTGATGTTATATCCAACGCCAGGGCTTAGTGGTTTAGCATGTTCTCCTCTCAGCACTAGGGATTCCCGGTTCGAATCCCCATCTGGATGGAGTTTCCATGTTCTCCCCATGTCCGCGTGGGTTTACTCCGGGTTCTCCGGTTTCCTCCCACAGTCTAAAAACATGGAACAAGGTCAATTGAGTTCTCCAAATTGCCCCATATAGAGTGTGTCTGTGTGTGTGAGTGTGTGCCCAGCGATAGATTGGCGCCCTGTCCTGGGTCTATCTGCCCAGCGCCCGAGACGTTCTCCCCTGGATGGGCATGGAGAACCCCCCCGCGACCCTAATAGAGGATAAAGCGGAAGATAATGGATGGATGGATAGCCAACGCCATTATCCAAATCTAATAAATGGATTGGTGCACCTGATAAACCACCACTGTAGCAACAAGGGTTAAGGGCTTTGGCATCTGTTCCTGGCCTTTGTGCTTGAACCCAGCATTAGATTAAAATCTCAGTGCTCTAACCGCTGAGGTACCATGCTGTGTTACAGACTCAAAACATACTAAGTTCTGTTGGAACTACATTAGAAGACAACAAGGTGATCAGCTTCCAAGAACTTATTACACACGGTGCATCACTAGTACAGTTGTGCAAATATTGATCACCTTTCATAAATGCTCTGCAACTTCTCATTTAAATATATATTGCATTGCAGATTCTGGGCTGGTTTTTCTTCTCACATATATGTTACATTCAATAAATCAATAGCAACTGTGAATTAAAATATTTAGTGGCCATGTGGACATATTTTCACAAGGTCATTCAGCAGACACTTATCCAAAGTGACTTAAAGGTATGCCAACTAAAAGTTTAGAACACAGGCTTAATAAAGCCCCCCCTGGAGGCGCCCATATTTGTGGATCTGGGATTTGAACTCATATCTAAACACCCCAACCACTGAGCTACCTCACATGCATGCATTTACTTGGAAACTTTTCATGTGTCCGAACATTTGCATGAGAGAACATGCTATAAAAATGCAAAAACATGCACAGAAAACACAGAGAGGTCAGAAAACAGACCGAGAGAACAGAACATGAAATGGGTTGAGGTTTCACATTTATTTAATTATATTTACAGAAATGCAGTGACGTGGCACGCAAAGTGCATTGCTGCTAAAGTTTTTTTAATGTGATTGGCTCTCAAAGCAAAATGGGTCGCAACAACAGTGAAGAATGATGTCTTAAGAACAAGCAAAAACAACACGGTTAACTTTTCATTGTCTGCTGGTTAAAAAAAAAACAAGGGGGATAAACTGAAACCAGAACTGATGCAGGTGAAACCATGTGAAAGTTGTGGTCACAGGTGCATTAACATTGCAAAAACATTGGAATTGCTTATTCGAAGACAGAGTTGAGACTAAAGAAGCACAATTTTGGAAATTTTAGATCCTGAGCAACACAAGTTCAACAAAAGAGCCTCACAGCAGCGCAGGATTGTCCTCATAAAGTTTATGACACTAGGAGAACTTTTCGTCGGGTCTCGTTATGAGAGGATACATTAATAATGCAATTAATGCAATTAACTGTGACTGGTGTGAATCTAGCTGCGATCACATGTATTACAGCCGAATGGAAAATAGATGCAATTATAACAGAGAGGTCATTTTTGCATTTCTAATGAAATATGCTGAATTTAAAATCAGTTTGAAAATTAAAGTCTTATTTTTTTATTTGAGGACACCCAGTGGGTGCAGGAATGATGTCTTTTCAGCCTGAATTGTAAAAAGCAAGCAAGAACAAACTTTGGAGATTTACAATTACAGACTGTAGCACATCTGTTTCCTTATTTTGTTGGTTCTCTGTTCTAAAGGCTGTGGTCCAAATCCCAGGTCCTTTGAAGTTACCAATGTGAATCCTTTAGCAAGTCCCTAACCCCTCATTGCACCGGGGGTGCTGTATCAACCCTGTGTTCCGACCCCAAACAAGGTGGATAGTTGTAATTCACCTTTATAATCAGTATCTGATAAATTACTAAACTTATCAGACATATTTGGCTAGAAATATATCCAATTAACGAGTTATTCTTGTTTTAAATCGAGTAAGCAAAAAAAAACCCTGTGTTTTCACCAAACATTTCTTTTTATTAATCTGTACACAGGTCATGTTGTTTTGCAGCTTGGGTTAGTGAACAGACTCAGTCATGAACAGCACCACTGGAGCAATGAGGCCCACGTTGGCAGCCTGGTGAACTCAGGGATTAAACCACAGACCTGTAGATTAATAATCCAACACAATACCCACTGATCGATCATACACCTTTTTCATAGTATTATCTCATTAGCCAATCATGTAGAAAATACACGACTGGCTAATAAGGTCATGCAACTTCAGATGATGTCCAGCACAATGGGAAGACTTCATCATGGTGATTTTGAGTTTTGTCACGATTGTCGGTACCAGATGGATTAATTCGAGTATTTCTATAACTGTTGATCTCTCGGGGTTTTCACACTCACGTCAGAGGTATTAAAAATAGTGCAATAAAGAATGAAACATCCAGCAAGTGATGAAGAAAGAGGAGAATCAGCAGAATGATTGGAATCAACAGAAACGCTGATTGATATCCAGAGAGTCACTCTGTACAGTTATGGTCAGAACTTTGAAATGTTTAGATGGCAAACCTGAGACAGAGCGCAGTAATAACGTCGTGTACCAATTACAGCTATGAGCTTATGAGACACACTGTATTTTTGTGTGTTACAGTTGACCTGATGTCTGATATCCAATAATTAAATAAATATGAACGCAGGCCAAATGTTTGTTAGTTAACTGAAGAACAGAATTTCTGCTGCAATTCTGCCAAATGGAACAGAAGCCAAACAGATGCAAATTCATTCTGAAACTCCATCACTCATGGCTAATTAATTCTTGTCTGGTGGCAGTTTTCCAGTCCACCCAAAGGCTTGGGGAGAACATGCTATACTACAGTCATACAGTAAGATGATGCAGGAATGGAAATTGAAATTTTGAGGAGCTGCGATGATGTAGATGGATCCCACTGTAATATGTTGAATATAAACATGGTGTGTGTCTGAAAATCTATAGATGGCAATTTGGTATTTAACCACTAATTTAATATTCAGGATTTAAATACATAGAATTTATTTCAGTGCCATGATCGTACTGCATTGTTTATTGTAGTATTTTTTTTAATATCTTATTACTTTTTCTGTGTAATCAATCAATCAATACATACAATTTTAATGAATAAAAACGGTCTTTTTTTAATTAAAGCCTGTTCTGTTGATGTTCTAAATGCTATTATTTCAGAAATAAACCTGAAGAGTTGACAAAACTATAAACGGAAAAAACAAGGCAAAAGGGATTTGGGAAGTTTTGGAACGTGTTAGTTTTACGATCAGCTGTTGTGGTCAGAATCTGGGTCACGTGCCACGTGAATCTCCAGAAAACCTGCTACCCATGGACGGGATAGACAGAAGGTAAGTTTGCTGAGTGGAATAAGTTAAATGTCTCTTAATGGCATCTGTTCATATCATTTGTTAGCTTGGCTCAAACCTGAGCAGTGCATCTGAGTGTTGGCTTGGATCACATTCTGGCCACCAAACAACGGCATGAATGTTGGTATGGAAGCGTACCGGGAGCACCTCCTCCACTCCAGGGTCTCGGTGAGGTGCGAGTACCGGATTCTCACCGGACCAAACCATTTTCCCAGAGGGGAAAACAACTTCATGTAAAAAGGGGCTTGAAGTATCACAAGGTTACATATTCCGTCAAACTGCCGACTCGAGACGTTACTCGCTACTCGATTTACCACGAAGAGCCGAAAGAAAAATGTAAACAATAACACCTATTGATTTTACAGCTAAAACGGATACTAACTACAGGGTTTACCGCCCCACTGTTGAGTGGCTGGATGCATGTAAGGAGACACAGCGGAAGATCGATCAATATTCCCTACTGATCCCTACAATAGAAGACGGAACATCTGTGAATGGAGCATAAAGGCAAACACTGGGTACAATAACCTTTTTTTTTTTAATAAAGGCAGTAATAGAACTAGATAAAATAATGTTTATAATCTCTATATCTCTTCATTAAGTCAGTAAAGTGCTGGCAGAGGTTGGTGTTTATGTACAAGTGGTGGCACCGCCGAAGGTTTGGCACAGGAAGTGAGGAGAGGAAGTCCACAGCACTCTATAAACAAACCAACACGCAGATCTTCAGGAAGAACACTAGAGGTCGGATAAGAAAAAGCAGCGCAGGTCACACAGGAGAGGTACCTGGCTGGACCCAGCCGTCCTGGTAAGCATCCTCCCTGTGGAGACGGGGCCGTTCTGGAGAGCGGAGTTGAGGCAGAGGTGATGGGGGCAGGAGCAAATTGTTGGGGCTGTGGATATCCCCCTCAGCCACCAGAGTCAGGTCCGTGCTTTGCTCCTCCTCCTCCAGGGCTTGGGCTCCGGCGCTCGCTCGTTTCCATTCTCCGGGACTGAGGGTGGAACCGAACGCTGCCTGCCTCCTCTGGAGGGGCATCAGGGCTCGGCGCACACCTGCTCCCTCCACGGCCGAGTCTAAGCTCTGTGTCTGGTGGCTGGAGCTGAGGGCGGAGCAGTTCTCCTTGGAGCGTGGGCGTTGCTTGCGAGGGTCAGGGGTGGAGCCGAGCGGGCCGTCGCCCTTACTTGTGTCGATGTCAAGGCGCAGGAAGTCGGGCAGCACGAGGTCGGATTTGTTCAGCAGACCCCGCTGGTCGTCAGCTCGGTTGCTCTGTGCTTTGGATATGAGCTCGAAGAATTCTAGAGTTTACAAGAGAAGAGTTTAGAACCCGAGAAACACAGAGGCTCAGGGCAATTCAGCGGAGCGACTCGAGACAGAGTGTGAGACAGAGCATTCCTGTGTTAAGACATTAGTATCAGTTTGGCTTCAGCCAATCAGACTGGTTAAGCAAGGATCGCCAGGCAACTAAGACACTCAATCACGTATCCAAAGTTCACAAAGAGAGGCCAAGACAGCAGGAGTTAGACAGAAGACAGTTCATTTTTACCTTCAGCTTCATCTATATTAAGCTTTTTCTGTTTGCGCTTTTCCACCTGGACCCTGGTTTTGACAGACGTAGCCTTCCCTGATGATCTGTCCTCCACCTGGGTGGAGAACGGGGCACGTTAGGGATGCGTGGATGATTCCTTAATCTGTTCACGGCCTTTTATCCCACTGCACAATGCACCAGAGGTGTGTGGGTTGTTTCTCAGATATTTCTTTATAATAAAAGTGTGATGATGGAACCTAACTCGGGGCTCTATAAAGGTCGCGGGTATAAAAAAAACCCACATTCACACCTATTTAAAATAAATGGAGTATCTCCAATTTACCTGATTCGTTTGATTGGATGGTCAAAAGAAAACCGGCGTACCCATGGACACAAGAGGAGAACATACCCTCGATACGTAAACAGAGTCCAGACTGACCTAGAACAATACAGGGACTGTGAGGCAAAAGCATTACCCTATGTGCCTCTTGCTGGAGCTACTTCCCCCAAACGAAACTTATCCATTCTAAATACAAAAAAAATAAAATGCAATAATAAAACAGGAAAATTGGAAAATATCTGCAAAACTCTAATGTGGGTGGGCGACATGGGGGCATAGCAGTTAGTGCATCCACCACATTAATGCAAGAAGTTTCCGGGTGCGATTTCCTGAGGTTTGTTCTGTTGGGCAAATTCGAGGCACCGAATTTCCCAAGCCGGTAGGGGTGTTATGTATCAGTGCACCCATAATGTCGGTCTAAAGTCTGGATAAATAGCAGGGTTGTATCAGGAAGGCTATCTGGTATAATGCTGAATATGTGAATCCGCTCCACTGTGGCGCCCCCAATGGGAACAAGCAGCAAGAACAGGTTTGCGAAACTAAAGAGCAAAACCGAAATCAGGTTTGGAGATTTGCTGTAACCTGAATCGAGTTGAATAAATATAATAGGGCAATCGATTTATTTTTTGATCCTGCATATATGGATTGACATGACCATCACCTCACCGCCCCCGCTTCACCCGTTACTCAGATCCCATCGCACTTCAATCCAGCTCGGTGTTCACCAAGAAATCAGGCGTTTCCATGAGAAAGACATCAACCAAAGTGTGTGCAGAAAGCAGGAAGGTGTAAATTCATTGAAGAGGAGTGCAGTTAGATCATCCACAGATACATATAAAAGACATAGGAGGGGTGGAGGGACTGGCCATGCACAGGTTCCTCCACCACACAGGCTGGAAAGACATATAAGGGTCTGAAGGCACTTAGAAAAACATTGAGAAAGGTAAGATGCGCTTACTGCAGCAGACTGGCTTCGGGTGGATAGCGGCGGACCGTGGCTTTTAGTCGTAGGGGGTTTGGGTTTGTCTGAAATGAAAGAACCAGATCAGTTACTAAGTTTCACTAGATACACTTACAGGTCTAAAAGTCTAAACATCCTGAGGAAGTTTGGATGGAAACTTGTGATGTAACAAAGATGGAACCTTTATATTTTAGGCAGTTTCACAAAGAACTGGTCCAAAAAACCTAATAGTAACCACTCACTATGAAGGTTCTCGGAGAACGACATACCCTTAGGGCTTTTAATGTCATGTTTCCTGTAAGAACTGAGACAGTGGATTGATTAACAAGAACTTTGTTGTACTTTATTCTCATGTAGCTCTGTTTCAGTGACTTTATTCTCTCACTTTGTTACATCACTATGTGAATAAAGCTGAACACAGAGATAAAATGCCAAAAGAAATATTCGTATATTGCTCTATTGACATGTTTTTTTTTGTATTTTAAATGTCTGGCTGTATTGTATACCTCTTCTTTGTTCTGTTTCATTAGCATATAGCTGTTTTGTGGAAATTCTGCATTGGCATTACATTTAGTCATACCGCAGACGCTATTATTCAAAGACACTGACATCACAAGTCCACATTTAAGGAGGAACCAGCTACACTGTAGTGTTATCAATCATGATCATTAGGTCAGTCTGGTTTCAATCCCTAGATTATTCCAATAGTTATCAGTGGTGAAGGATATTTAGTGAGAATTAAGACCATGAGGTTGCAGCAGGGCGGCAGGGTGGCTTAGTGGTTTGCCTCTCAGCACTAGGGATTCCCGGTTTGAATCCCCATCTGGGTGGAGTTTCCATGTTCTCCCCGTGTCCGCGTGGGTTTCCTCCGGGTTCTCCGGTTTCCTCCCACAGTCCAAAAACATGGATCAAGTCAATGGAGTTCTCCAAATTGCCCCATATAGAGTGTGTCCGGGTTTGTGAGTGTGTGACCAGTGATAGATTGGCGCCTTGTCCTGGGTGTATCTGCCCAGCGCCCGAAACGTTCTCCCCTGGATGAGCATGGGGACCCCCCCCCCCCCGCGACCCTATTATAGGATAAAGCGGAAGATAATGGATGGATGGATGGAGGTCGCAGCATCAGACGACATTCATCAGCAGAGCACAGTGAACGAGTCGAGGTGTATCTTTAGGAAATAGAGTTAAGGGAAGCAGATCCAGAGATTGTCCTGTAGGTCAGAGTCATGAGCTTGTTGGGTTGGCTGAACACAAGACGAGCTTTTGAGTTCCGAATCAGCTGTAAAGGCCTGATTCGTCAAGCTGGGATAGGACGAAGACATGGACAAGCGACTGAGCAGCCTGTTCAGTCAAGAAAGTCTGATCTTCCTGCTGTTGTATGCAGGAACAAGTAGTTTTTGTGATCAGAACAAGCTGAATGTTAATTGTGAAACCATCCAGCCGGATGGAGAGATTTTATAGTCAATGCTATTAAAATAAAACAGAAATGAACTGGAGCTTATTAATGAAGAAATTAAAAATTCTAAAAAAAAAAATGCCACTCCTGCAGCCTTATGTGCAGAGTTTATAGACCTTTAAAATCGTAACGTTCAGGAATACTGTAATAAATGTATTGTCTAAAGTTTAAATATTATTTATTTGAATTAGTTAGAAAACTCAAAAGCACAGAGATTTTCTGATATGATTTAAATTATAGCGTGTAGAGAGTGTAATGAATTGGTGGCAGAAAAAATGTAAGATAATGGCTCTAGTGACAATATAACAACAATAATAATAATAATAATAATAATAATAATAATAATAATAATAATAATAATAATAAACACTGCATTGTGAGTTAAATAGCTTCTTGCCTTTCACTGATCCATGTTCAGCAGCTTCCAGCACCACTCTCAAACCATCCAAGTTAGAAATGGGGAGTCCCAAATCTAGAGGCTCCTTCTCTCCACTCTATACACACAAACAGTACGTACACTTATACATACAGTATGTTACACACTGCACACATTTTATAACCCTGGTAGAAAAGCATTACATGACAAATTACAACCTGTATTTACCTGTATTCACAAAAATGAAGCCAAAATGAAAAGAAAACATGGACAAAAAAGCTAAATTAATTAATAACTTGGTAAAATAACCATTATTATGAACAACTTAAAGTTATTGAGATGAACCGTATACATAATAGCACAAGGGAAAAGCCACTCACAATCCGGGCCACAAGGTCTCCTAAATGCAGGCCGTATTTTGCCACGACTGGCCTCAGCACCTCAGTTACTGGTTTAGTGGGTTTGGCTTTGAGTCCCACTGATCGGTTAATGGGCACCAGATCCAGCCTGAGTGGGACAGAGACAGAGTCCAATGCATTTCTTTAAAATATTAAAATGACAATATTATAATAATATATAATGAATAAATGAAATGACGAATGTCTGAAAGGCAAACAATGTTTAATAAGTAACAGCATGAATGTGTACGAGGCAGGTGTGTGATGTGTGTATACCTGAATAGAGTACGTTTCTCTAGTCTCAGGTCACGAGAGCACAGCGTCATGCAGTCCTGGTCTAATACTAAAGGCTGTACATACAGACAATGCAGGGTATTATTATACATTATAGTGGAGGAGGATAACATTACATTACAATCATACATGTACACATATGCGCACACACACACACCCAGACACACACCTACACACACATACACACATTTGTTTGTATGCATAGTGGGGATTTTCATTTTGTATAGAACCAAATCTTAACCATTAACATTAAACAACATTAAACATAAGCTTATACTTACTATGCCCTAACATACCTACAATACATGAGTTATATTTCACGAGTTATAACCAAACAAGGTACGTTATGAGTGTTTTTGGCGCTGGGCATCACTGAACACAGACTATCTAAAGGCAATGGAGCTAGGGGCAATTTAGAGCAGCAAACACACCTTAAATCTATGTTTTTGGACTATGGGAGGAAACCCATGCAGACACAAAAACATGAAAACTCCACCCAGCACTCCACCGGGATTCGAAATCGGTTGCCGAGAGGTGAAAACGCTAACTTGTACACCACCATGTCGTCAACTCATTCATTCATTCATTCATTATCTCCCGCTTTATCCTCTATAAGGGTCGCAGCGGGGTTCCCCATGCCCATCCAGGGGAGAACGTCTCGGGCGCTGGGCAGATACACCCAGGACAGGGCGCCAATCCATCGCTGGGCACACACTCACTCACACAGACACACTCTATATGGGGCAATTTGGAGAATTCAATTGACTTGATCCATGTTTTTGGACTGTGGGAGGAAACCGGAGAACCCGGAGGAAACCCACGCGGACACGGGGAGAACATGGAAACTCCACCCAGATGGGGATTCGAACCGGGAATCCCTAGCGCTGAGAGGCGAACGTGCTAACCACTAAGCCACCGTGCCGCCGTCGTCAACTCATAATCTTTATTGATATAATGATTTAAAATATTTAAATTTTATTTTAAAGTGCTAGAGCATGTGGTGCACGTGCAGAAACAGGATTAAACAATGCAGATCATTCATTCAGAGGAGACAGAGCATCAGTTAGACTGCAGGGGGCAGGTACCTTCTCTCCTCCCACCAGAAAAAGGTCCACAGCAGCCAGGTTGATACAGAGCTTCTCACACAGGCCCAGAAGAACTTCACGGATAGATAAGCCCGGCCTTATGAGGAGCGAGCAGCATGACCCATCTGGGAGGTTTATGTTACAGTAACGCACAGTGCGCTCTGATATGGACACTGAGTTACGAGACACCTCTCCCTGAGAGCACAGAGGAAGGGGATGTACAGAGATTTATAAAAGCATGGACTGAAGAACATTAGGGTATAAAGTAGGATCATATAAAACATTTCTGCAAACATTATACGGACAAAGGTATATAAACGCTTATATTTAAGCTCGGCTTAAGTTTGAATAACGCATCCGAATGAATGAATGAATAAATATTAAAGCAAAACTACAAAACTGTTAATATCATAATTAAAACACGTGTTATCGAAAGGTACTTCATTTTAAACCAACAAGACCCATTTAAAGATGTAAACAATAGACGATCTCTCGTTTGGAAATAAAGCAAACTGCTGGACTGCAGTTACGAGCTCAGTGTCAGTGTCGGGTCCTTGATCTGCAGTTCCTCACCTCATTCTTGCCTGAAGCTGAAGTTCCGAGTTCTAAACTGGCCCCAGACGATAAAGAGCCCTGTGACTCCCTGCGCCCGTCACTTCCAGCAAAACCTGCAGCGGCAACAGACACTGACTTATTCATTCCTTAAACTAACACACAGTTTATTCATAAATGATGCACTCGTTTTTTTTTTTGTAGTGCAATCACGACAGAGAGCGGGTATAATGGCTCTTATTGCTAAGATGTTTAATTACAAATACCCCATATTTAACAATAAATGATGTCCATTATACGCTTCGGTATTTCTCTGCTGATTTAACAGAGTTGAATCTGTAACATGATGGGCTCTATCCTTCACCCAGCGTAAGGCATGTCGTGATGCTCAGTGCTATCTTACACCCCTTGAAAAGTCTATTTTTACACCTATGATCATAATTAACATGTCGCCTGTTACATAATGCCCACGCAACTTCAGTGGCTCATGAAGAATAATACCACCAGTCATCTTATCCTGGATGAACATACCAGTTTCTTTAAAGCCACGGCACGAAACAGTCACAAAGCTCTATCTACATTCCTTCAGTAAACTATTATGTTACGACGGTTAACTGAGTTCTGTACTCACTGTACTCTCCCAGCTCCTTCTTTTTAGGTCCTTTTCCAAAACTGCGATTCCTGGACCAGGAGAAGAAACTAGCTTTCTTTTTATCGGTGTGTTCGTCCTCGTTGAGCGACTTGCCTGATTTGCTCTTCTTTTCCTCCTGCAAAATGAAACACTGTTGAGCACGCATCACATCCCAAAACTATATGAAGTGCGACAAAAAGTAAAGGCACTACTGGGATCGCTCCACATTTAAGCGACATGAATAACACCAGCAACATGGTAAGTGCTGGGAGCTCTCTCAAAGTTCCCTCATATGATAAGAGGTCTAACAGACGATGTGAATATAGGCTGTGTGACTAATTAGGTACTGACACATTAGAACCTACACACTTTGCCCAGACCCACATAAGTGCTGGGAGCTCTCTCAAAGTTCCCTCATATGATAAGAGGTCTAACAGACGATGTGAATATAGGCTGTGTGACTAATTAGGTTCTGACACATTAAAAAAAAAAAAAATACATATAAAAATTACACGGTGGCTTAGTATATCAGCCTCTCAGAGCTGAGGATAGAGGTTTGAATCCTGATCTGGGTGGTTTCCATGTTTCCCCGTGTCCGTGTGGGTTTCCTCCGGGTTCTCCAGTTTCCTCCCACAGTCCAAAAACATGGATCAAGTCAATTGAATTCTCCAAAATTGCCCCATATTGAGTGTGTCTGTCTGTGTGAGTGAGTGTGTGCCCAGCGATGGATTGGCGCCCTGTCCTGGGTGTATCTGCCCAGCGCCTGAAACGTTCTCCCCCGGATGGGCATGGGGAACCCCACCGCGACCCTAATAGAGGATAAAGCGGGAGATAATGAATGAATGAATGAATGAGTTGACGACATGGTGGTGTACAAGTTAGCGTTTTCACCTCTCGGCAACCGATTTCGAATCCCGGTCTGGGTGGAGTTTTCATGTTTTTGTGTCTGTATGGGTTTCCTCCCACAGTCCAAAAACATAGATTTAAGGTGTGTTTGCTGCTCTAAATTGCCCCTAGCTCCATTGCCCCGCGACCCTACTAGAGGATAAAGGGGCAGATAATGGATGGATGGAAGTCGAAAACATGAATTCAAGGTGAATTGGATGCCCCTATATAGTGTGTGTGTCTGCCCAGCGCCTAAAACATTCTCCTCTGTATGGACCTCGCTACCCTGCACCCTAGTATAGGATTAAGCTGAAGATAATGAGATGGGATGTATACATGTATATATATATATATATATATATGGACTATGCAAAGGTGGGTGTAAACACACTTGCCTGAGATACCTTCTTGGGAGTGGAGAGGTTGGAGCGGTCAGACCCGGTGCTGTGTTTGGATGTGGGGCTGCTGGGGATGTGATAGGGATCAGGAAGAGGACGACCCTCCACTTCGGCCAGCATGCACTCCTGATACAGGAAAGACTTCAGGAAGCGGGTGTAGCTGTCAAACTTCATCAGATTGAAGATCTACAGATGGGAAATGAGAGCAGGACAGGTGAAGAGGGTCCGGACATCGGAGCTACGACTGCTGGAGGAATGTGAAGAAATCAATTCAGCATGTTTTCATTCCTGTAAGAGCCTCGAGGAGAAAGGACAATTATAAAACTAAAAGGAAGAGGCGATAGCCGACAGCGCGCCTCTAAATATCACCAAGTTACTCAAGATGTGTTATAACGAGAGTTATATGAAACAGAGCTTACATTTAGAGAACAGAAAACAGGGGGTCAGTCACTAGGGGCATTTAGGTACCCATATTAACCTCTCATCATGTGCTCTGTGTGTTAAATTAGTAATCCTCCAGAATTTGATATTGGAGCCAATGATGGTAGCTGCGTAGTTTATATATATATATTTAGTTTATATATAAACCCACTCTGGTCTTTAAATTGGCTGTGCTGCAAAAATAAAACATTTTATTAAACCTTTTATTAAAATTTTTATTATTAAACCTAACACTGATTTTAGAAAAATAAACTCTTAGCAGTAGTGGTTAGCATGTTCTCCTCTCAGTTCCTGGTTCGAATCCCCATCTGGGTGGAGTTTCCATGTTCTCCCCATGTCCGCGTGGGTTTCCTCCGGGTTCTCCGGTTTCCTCCCACAGTCCAAAAACATGGATCAAGTCAATTGAGTTCTCCAAAGTGCCCCACGTGTGCGTGTCTGTGTGAGAGTGTGCCCAGCGATAGATTGGCACCCTGTCCTTGGTGTATCTGCCCACCGCCCGAAACTTTCTCCCCTGGATGGGCACAGGGAACCCCCCTCCCGGTACCCTAATATAGGATAAAGAGGAAGATAATGGATGGATGGATGGATGGATAAACTCTTAGCAGCGGTAATTTGATGCACCAGCTCTTGGAACGGTGCAATGCTCCCTAAACCTTTGTCTTTTCTTTTGTTTACCCCTTTTTGCCCCATGTTACCCGTCTGAAACCTACCCTCCTAGGTCTGAAACCTACCCGCCGATATTTCTAGCATCCTTGCTGGATGGCTGGCTGCATCTCAATCGCCCTCTAGTGGCCAATGGCGCTGGCTGCACTGATCTGCAGCACAAACCTTCTGCTTGTGCCGGCAACCAACTCACAGCCATGATGTTATTTGACGGTAACACGCTCCCCCTCAAGTTGTATTGCTTCATTCATTCATTATCTCCCGCTTTATCCTCTATTAGGGTCGCGGTGGGGTTCCCCATGCCCATCCAGGGGAGAATGTCTCGGGCGCTGGGCAGATAGACCCAGGACAGGGTGCCAATCCATCGCTGGGCACACACTCACTCACACAGACACACTCTATATGGGGCAATTTTTGAGAATTCAATTGACTTGATCCATGTTTTTGGACTGTGGGAGGAAACCGGAGAACCCGGAGGAAACCCACGCAGACACGGGGAGAACATGGAAACTCCACCCAGATGGGGATTCGAACCGGGAATCCCTAGCGCTGAGAGGCGAACGTGCCGCCAAGTTGTATTGCTTATTTGTGAAAAACATTTTTTGCCATGTTGATGATATTAGGAGTTTATTCATGGATTTTGTGCTCTGGTACCATGTTGGCCTTTAAACCTCTATGATTTTCTTCACGTAAACAAACACAAGACGCTTCTTTTTTATGTCCTTGTTGTTCTTTTAGGTGCTTACCAAACTTCACTCACCTGCAGCTGCTGCTCCTTGAACATATCAGGCCGTGGTGCATTCAAGATGTCGTCTGCCAGCTGTGCCTGACTGTCGATGTTCACCGGCGTGGTGGCTTTACTGGAGAGGAAGCTGTTGTAGATCTCCCTTGCCTTCTGGGATAACTAAAGAGCATAAACGGTGCGAGTCTGATTAACTGAGCATTCATTCATTCATTATCTTCCACTTTATCCTCTATTAGGGTCGCGGTGGGGTTCCCCATGCCCATCCAGGGGAGAACGTCTCGGGCGCTGGGCAGATAGACCCAGGACAGGGCGCCAATCCATCGCTGGGCGATTAACTGAACAACTTTTTAAAAAGATATTTAAGTAAATAAAGGAAAGTCATGAGTAAGTGTTTCACCTTCTGCAGGGTTACAAACCCAGTCTTAAAATAAATATGTCTACAACAGAGCTGGGCGTTTAACAGCCCTGGGTTCAAACATCTGGGTGTTTCACTGACAAATTTCCAGCACACATGGGGTCAGCGAGAAGTCACTTTTTAATTTAGATTAAACACAATGCAGTTGTATTGTTTTAAAATAGGCATTGCTTTTACCTCATTATTTTTCATTATTTATCTGTTTTCCAAAGATCTAAAACATGTCCAGGATATGATGCTGCCACCACCATGCTTTAATATTTTGCATTGAATACTCGTTTAATAGCTGATGATAATAACTATAAACTATAAAACCAATGGCAATCACTTCAGATGACTGCAACAGCAAAAGCAGTACCACAACACCATTGACAATAATAACGATGACAGCAGGAGACTTGTAGGGCACTATTGAAGATTAATATTAGATCTCATGACCCTCATTACAGGTGAACGTCAATCAGATGCTGTTAAGATGTCTGATGCTTATTGGTTGAAAGATGAGTGCACATTTGTATAAACTGTATAAAGTTTAGAGTAAAGAGGAAACCTGACATCATTAATGCGAAGGATTTTAAGAATGAGAGAAGGTGGAGCTTGTTATTTAGTCTGGGTGGTTTATTTTCAATCCTAGAGCTTTGTGTGAAAGTATTACAGCTCTGTGTTTACTTTTCTTTCAGGTAAAGCCTATGGACTGGAAACTTGTACCTGCTTCTTGTCGGTTTCTGGAACATGGCTGAAAATTTCACAAGCCTGCCAGAACAGGATGTTCTCCTCGCTAAACTCCTTCTTCAGAAACTCCTGCAGACAGAAAAAAAAAAAAAAAAAAAAAAAAAAAAACACTTTCCCTTTAATCATTCCTGCAACCCCGCAAGCCGCAGAGACGTTACGCTGTCTTCTTAAGGCGGATGCTAATGGCATGTTCGGTGCAGAAAGGTTATATTTAAACCAACGGTTAACTATTATCCAGCGACTTCATATTTTCACTCTCAATTTTATTTTGGGTGGATGAAGGATGCATTTATTATTTTAAAAGCACTTTAAATTCGTTTATTTGAACAATGAAGCAGATGTTATACAGAATATTACAATACACCTGGTATGGAGGGATGGATGATTGGATGGAGTGTTTAAAAGGTAGACAGGTGTGTTGTGAACATATTGTGGCAGCAGTTTGGAAAAAGACAACCAGAATAGCATCATTCCTCAACCCAGACTCTCTTTGTTTATAACATGGTACGTTTAAGACATCCACACAGCAGAGAACAGAAATAAAGTTCTGGATTTTGAGGAGAAGGTACATAGAGGTCACTACATTAAACCCTCCTCACACAGATGGTGGACACATGACATCACAATGAACTTAAACCCAAAAAATTTAATAATAATAAATAATAATAATAATAATAATAATAATATGTGTTAGAAGCATAAACTCCGATTTCCTATTAAAATAATCGGACTGTTGGACATACAGGCTAGAATTTTAGAAATGTTCGTTTACGTACCGAGAAGTAACGAATGCCAACCGGATCCTGCAGCAGGCGCTCGAAGCAGACGGCCCACGATGCCACGCGTCGCTCCGTGTTGCGTATGTGGCACTGCACACTTGGTAAACTGGCATTGCTGTTCAGGCTGTTATCACTTCCACAGCCCTTTAGATCTACACTGTTCAGCTCTAAACACACACACAGATTATTACTGGATATTAAACAGTAAAGTTTGTACATAATCCCAACCACTCTGCAGGTATTGCCAAGACTCATTAATTAACGTACTGACTTACTGCCTGAATTACTGACCTACTGACTCAGTGACTGACAATGTCTACCTGACAGAGTTAATTGATGCAATGACTGACTGACCAACTAACTCATGGTCTCATTAACTGACACACTTATTGTCTTATTGGCAAATAAGTCACAAACTTACTGACTTGCAGAAAAACACAATGACTGACTAACTAACTCAATGTTTCATTTATTACATAATAACTCGCTGGCTGACTAATCTCATGTTTAACATTTGTTCTTTATAACACAATAGTATATAATACATATTACATATATAAACGCAGTATAATATACTTAGTTTTATAAAAAAATATTTAATTCAAATAATGAGTATCGATATATTGACCTGTCAACAACAATTAAAAAATATTTATTCTCTGAATGAAACCAATAAATAACAACATTCAATGAACATCATGACAGTTTCAGTAACAGTGAGATTAAGGTAAATAACACCTAAAAACGTCTACATCAGAAAATCCCACAAAACAGAAGCTAGCTGTGGATATCTGTAATATCTGTAAGGAAAACAATTGCCAAGCTTCTAATTGGGTCAGATCAGTGTGTTGGGCCATGTGTGTAATGCATTATTATTTAAATTTGTTTAGTAATTATCATCTAGTCATTTTATAATATCTGGTTTATTTATAAGATCACAGATCATTATACATCTCAATAAGGCGATGTGTCCTTGTGGCTGGTACTGTATTTACAGAGTTTGTCTTAATTATTGCAAGGAAATGTGGCACAAGTTGCCTTTCATTCATAACAGATATAAATTTGTTCCAGCTTTACCTGTACGAGACTACTGCTCATGGTACACAAGCTGCCGGTCTGGACTGTGTCTAATTATAAGCAGATCCTTTACAAGAGTATAAGTATAAGTGATATAAGTTCAAGTTCAAGGTCATTCATTTACTGTATATATATCACTTTAATAATAATAGACTGTCACAGAGCAGCTTTACATTGTTTCGAGCCTGAACCCCCAAGAGCAAGCTGAAGCAACCATAAAGAGAATGGAAGAAATATTGTGAGGACCACGGCTCAATAAGGGACTTAACAGTGCAGGTCGCCCATGTATAGATTGCACAGTGATCAGGTGTCTATTTTCAAAAGAAATTAAATAAAATTGGACTATATCAGGTTGGCGGCACGGTGGCTTAGTGGTTAGCACGTTCTCCTCTCAGCGCTAGGGATTCCCGGTTCGAATCCCAATCTGGGTGGAGTTTCCATGTTCTCCCCGTGTCTGCGTGGGTTTCCTCCGGGTTCTCTGGTTTCCGCCCACAGTCCAAAAACATGGATCAAGTCAATTGAATTCTCAAAATTGCCCCATATAGAGTGTGTCTGTGTGAGTGAGTGTGTGCCCAGCGATGGATTGGCGCCCTGTCCTGGGTCTATCTGCCCAGCGCCCAGAGCCCAGAGATGTTCTCCCCTGGATGGGCATGGGGAACCCCACCGCGACCCTAATAGAGGATAAAGCGGGAGATAATGAATGAATGAATGGACTATATCAGTTC